>CM076581.1:130096223-130671717 GCA_034641835.2 Pinus albicaulis
AGCTACCCAATGTTCATGACGAGGTTACAATTGAAATTGACTAAGGATGTTCAATGCATAGCATATATCTGGTCTAGTGTTTACCATATACATTAGGGAGCCTTCCAACTGTCGATAGGAGGTAGGATCCACGGGACTTGACTTAGATGTTGAACCTTTAGTTAAACTGAGAGGGGGGGGGTGAATCAGTTTAACACATTCCTGATATTTTAGAACTTTTCATTAAACTTATTTACACCTTCATTTCATATCCAATTTAATGTGTGAGTAATCTTAGAATGTAAGCAGCAAGTGTTAGTATAATATAACAGTAGACTTAATATGAGAGCAGCAGGTATTAAGCAGATGATACATATCAGATCAATACATAAATATCATGCACAGAGACACCATATATAAGTAGAAACCCATAAAGGGAGAAAACCACATCTTATTATTGTTGTGATGCAAAGGCAAGCTCCAACTCCCTCTCACCACTGTTTTTCTGCATGCACCAACCTACAGGAGGCTCCAACCTCAATTCTGCAAGCTACAACTTGCAAGGAAGCACCAACTCTCTTCAATTTTTGGTGCACCAACCAAGGTGGAGGCTTCAACCTAGTCAACCACAACCCACAACCATCAAGCTGAAACTGATAGGGAAGCCCAACTTCCCTATTCCACTTATCAAACCGAATGTTCAATGTTTGTCGATTTACTCCAGATATCCCTATGTTCGTATCCGTCTTTCCTTAACTGCTTTATTCTTCTATATTCGCATTCTCTATATTTCGTTGAGCTTATCAAATTGATATTATATATAGAAATTCCCTTACAGACTCGTTGTATTTCACAAGGAATTTGGAGTGAACAGTCATGACTCTTTGGCTTCTGTCTTCTTATTCCCTTTTCCAACTCATTTTTAGAATTACTACAATATGTACAAATTTCCATGCTACAGTGGGATTTTGTCTTTTCCTTAGGATACTTGCCTTTGCCTCACACAAAATAAAAATAATTACAACATTTACATTCACATTTCAATTTCACTCAGCTCCTTTTCTGGATTTTGGCTTTACTGGATTTGTCTTTTTCTGCTGCTGTTAAGAATCTATTCTGCATACACTTTGTTCACTGTCATCTGCATATTCCCTATTTTCTGTGCTTATTCACCTGTCCAGCTCATTCCTGTACATATTCCTGTTCACCGAACTTTCATCTCTGCATGCTTTCCTCTTCTTTTCCTTTTTCCATAATTGCATTCAAGTTTCATGCCCAATCATTTTCCCAATTCGAGCAATCTCACACTTCTCTTTAATTCCACGCTGGAAAATTCATTTAAATTTAAATATGAGAGTGTTAATATCTCAAATCTCTGTGATTTGAGATATTAATCCCGAGTCCCTTATGCTATGCACTCTATATCAATGCATATATTCCTCACTATAGTCAGCAGTAGAGCCGCAACCCAACATTATGCCAGACCATACCTTGATTATTATGCGCTTGTGTATAACTCAACGACATCATATGAATATTCACACATCATTCGAATGTTGCCATATATGCACTTTCACTCATACATATATACTGACTTTAATAAAAGGTTAACCGTCGCTTATATATATCATTGCATATAATCCCAACTTTGGATTAAACCCATAGACCTTAATACATGTTTGATTGGGCCCCACACATGCAATCAATAACCAATCAACTGCATGCACTGCACCTTTTTTAATTCACGCGCCCATCCGACGGTCGTTACCACGATCCCTTACCTCATGCAATCCAACGGATTTCACTCGACCAACATGCGTGAATGATAATGAGCGATGGACGAACTTTAACGGGCGGGTTTCCAACCTCGCCTATGCCACGTGTCAACAATCCTGTGGAATTGCTACCCAACCAAATATTACCGCTTACTCGCCTAAAGTGGTGCGAAGAGGGGCAACCCACCTTGTAAACCCGCTTGCGGTTTTGCTACAGTGATTGACCGCGGTTGTACATCTGGTTTGCGCTCTCCTGTGTATATTCTCGTTTATTAACTCCGGGTTTAATCTCCGGTTGAGGAATTCAATTAACCCGAACAAACAAATGTATTTCTTTCTATAAAGCGGGAATTCTATTATCATAAAACAGAGTTAAGTGACCACGGTTTCACGCAGAGTTCTTCTATGAGTGGGGTTAAATGCACAGGGATTATTCGAATGAATTTACGAATATGTTTCCGCTCCATTTTAAGTGGCCTTGGTCTCTGGCATTTCAACACGGTCCTGCCATATATATAACGTACAGTTCTACCATAAATACGACCTCCATGTCAATCGAATACAAGTGCTTTGTTAAAAAATGGGGATGATTTCAAACATAATTCAAACATTGAATGCCAACTGATTCAAAGCATATCCAATCTCATTGAATTCCACTGCACATTTGAATATAAAGCTCGGAATGTTATGTGTAACGCTCGCTGTTATTCTTGGAATAACAGCTATGGCTCTGCCTCTGCCGCTTCTGTCACTCTGCCTCTGCCTCTACTGCTGTGATAACGGCTCTGTCTCCGTATTTGCTTCCTCTGCCTCTGCCTTTCTCCTTTATATTCATTTCCTCTTTGCTGCCTCCATTTTCTATCTTTGTCTCCTTGTAACTATTCCTGTCTCTGTGTCTGCTACCTACTTTGCCATCAATGACAACATTTCCAACAGTCTCCCCCTTTGGCATTGATGGAAATACATTTTCTCTGTTTGCCTGCTCTTTCTACTGTTGTTTGCTCTTCCTCCCCCTTTGACATCAATGGCAAAGGGTTGCTTTTTGCATTTCCTCTCTCTGAGTTATGTTTAGTCCTTCTTCTGCTGACTTTATACCATGCTGCTCCATAGTGATGTATAAGATTTGTTGAGAGAACACTTTGAGGATTATCGAATTTGAATATATACTATAAATTGATACAGTTATTTCACTTGTATAGAGCTAAAGGTGAGAATAATGATACTTCATAGAATACATTGTATCAGCTTTATCTAGTCTGAGATGTATGATTGGATTCAGCAATTAAAATGCTGAGAGGCTTCAAATGATAATCACTACTCGTCTTTTATGTTTTAGATTCTTAATATAATGTTTCAGAGCACAATACTGATCCTTTTGCTCTGTAATTGACCTTTTTATGCTTTAATAATTTAGATAGCTCTAGGATAAAAACTTGGTGTTCTTTCGCCTTAATCCTTTGATCCTGAGGACCTGATTCATGCTTTCTCACGAATTTCTTCCTCCGAATGATATTTTATTCGTTTTTTGTTCTCCCCCCGAAATGATATTTTTATTTTTGTTCTCCCCCGGAATTGTGTTTTCTTCTTATATCGTAGAGTAGAATCAGCAGACACTACCCTCAGTTTATCTCAAATATTGGAAATGGTTCTTTAGCAAGAGGTTTGGTAAATATATCGTTGTATGTTCTTCTTTTTGTCAGAAGGCCTGGCCTTTACTATCTTCTCGAGCCACTTGTTCTTCGAGGAAATGATACTTTCTGATTGGAATATGTTTAGTCTTTGAGTGAAGTAATAAAGATTTTTAGATATACTTATAGCACTTGTATTATCACATTTGATTGAGATAGGTTCATCAATGTTACCTTCATGTCTTGGAAGAGTTTTCTTCATCCACATGACTTGTGTACAACATGCCGTCGCTACTATATATTCTCGTCAATCGTAGATAGAGAGATGGATGTTTGTTTCTTTCTTAACCATGCCACCAGACTTTCTCCTAGATAGAATGCACCTCCACTTGCACTCTTCCTGTCATCCACATAGCTGGCCCAATCTGCATCTGTGTATGCTGATAAAGTGAATTTTTTGCTTTTAGGATACCAAAGTCCATACCGTGTTGTTCCTTGTAGATATCTAAATATTATTTTGACTGCCACAATATGGTTTTGTTTAGGTTCTGCATGATATCTTGCCACAAGTCCTACTGCTAGCATGATGTCTGGTCTTGATGCTGTCAAATACAGCAGGTTTCCTATCAAGGATCTGTATAGTTTTTTATCTACATCTGCAGTCCCATCATCATCACAAAGCTTGCATCCCATGATCATGGGTGTTGTCACAGGTATGCAGTCCTCCATTTTGAATTTTTTTAGCATTTCTTTTAAGTATTTTTCTTGAGATATGAAGGTGCCTATGTTCTTTTGTTGAATTCTGTATGTGTATCTCCAAGTAGAACCGAGCTCTCCAATCATAGACATTTCAAACTCGTTTTCATCTTCATCATTAAAACCCCTTTTGCTAGTTCATCTTTGTTGCTTCCAAACATAATGTCATCAACATACACTACAACAATCAGGAGTTCATTTTCATGGGCTTTTATGTATAGATTGTTGTCTACTCCACCTCTCTTAAAACCCTGTTTTTGAAAATATTTATCCAGCCTTGAGTACCAAGCATGAGGAGCCTGCTTCAGTCCATATAGGTCCTTCTTCAATCTGCATACATAGTCTTCTTTGTCTGTTAATGAGAAGCCTTCTGGTTGTTCCATGTACACTTCTTCTTCTAGATCTCCATTAAGAAAAGCAGAATTTACATCCATTTGATATACCCTGAAGTCTTGGTAGCATGCAAATTCCAGGAACATTCTGATAGCTTCCATTCTGGCTACAGGGGCAAATGTTTCTTCATAATCAAGTCCTTCAATTTGTGAGTATCCTTTGCAGACCAGCTTGGCTTTATTCCTGATTACTTGTCCTACACCTACATTTTGTTTTTGAATACCCATTTTGAACCAATGATATTCTTCTCAATTGGTCTAGGAACTAGTTCCCAGGTATTGTTCTTCTCAATTTGGTCCAATTATTCATTCATTGCTTTTACCCAATACTTGTCCTTGTTGGCTTCTTCAAACTTCTTTGGCTCTATTTGTGATAACATTGCTATGTATACTTCTTCTGTCTGTTCAGTTAGCTGCCTTATTGTTTGCACTCCTACACTCTTGTCTCCTATGATTTGATCTTCTGGATGGTTATTTTGAGTGTGTCTTGAGGGGGTTTTTGAGTTCAGTTCAACATTTTCTGATGTTTTTCTTGTTTCTTCATCATCTTGGTCCTCTTCTTCATGATTTTCAAGATGGCTGCTGCAATCTATATCTCTTGTCTTGTTTGGAAGTTCTTCATCAAATCTTACATCAATACTTTCCACTTTTTTTCGAAGAGTCTTGTTGTAGCATTTGTATCCTTTACTCTTGGATGCATATCCTAAGAGTTTTCCTTCATCTGCTCTTGCATCAAACTTCCTTAGTTTTTCATCATTATTCTTTATGTAGCACTTGTTGCCAAAGACTCTAAAGTGCTTGATTGATGCAGGTTTACCATGCCATAGCTCATAAGGTGTCTTATCATTGTTAGGTTTTAAATGAACTTTGTTTAGAATATGTACTACTGTGTGTACAGCTTCTGCCCAAAAGGTTTGAGTAATGTTACTCCCTTGCATCATAGCTCTGGCCATTTGTTGTACAGAACTGTTTTGTCTCTCTGCTACTCCATTCTGCTGAGGTGTCCCTGCAATGGTAAATTGTTGCTTTATTCCATGTTCATTACATAGGTATGAAAAGTCATAATTTGTGAATTCTCCTCCTCTATCTGATCTGATACATTTTAGCTTGCATCCAGTTTGATTTCCTTTTCCTCAATGATTTGAATGTCTTAAACTTTTCCAAAGGTTTTCCCGATTTGTTCTCGATAAAAGTTAACCCATGTCATTCGGGAGAAATCATCTATTATCATCATGAAGTAGGATTTCCACTTGGTGTCTTAGTTTTAAAGGTGTCCGTCATGCTGTGTCCATGTGCACAAAATGGAGGGTCTTCGTTGATGGGCTCATCTTTAGATCTAAAGGATGTGCGAGTCTGTTTCCCCAATTGACAAGATTTACATATGGTCTTTGAAGGCCTTTTTATTTCTGGCATGTCTCTGACAACTTTCTTCTTGCTCGCCCCAAGGATGATCAAAGTCGAGATGTCCCAATCTCCTATGCCATAACCATGACCTCAAGTTTGCCAAGATTAAGTGTGCTTCATCCTCCTTTACCACATGTAAACATTACTCTTCCGTTCGAACACCTTTGAGCAGTAGTCTTTCCGTTGTGCTTGATCCGACCACAATCTTGTGCTCTAAAGAGAACTTCACAGCCTTTGTCACACATCCGATCGACATCAAGAATTTTCTTTCTACCCCATCTACAAATAGTACATCTTGGGCTCTTCTCTTCCATTATCTATGGCCGTCTTGTTTCTTCTGATTCACTCGATCTGCCCAAGCCAAAAGCAACATTGCCAGATTTCTTTTCATCAAGAGTTATAAACTTGCTTTTGTCTCCAGTCATATGTTTTGAGCAGCCACTGTCCAGGTACCACTAGCTTTTCAGGTCTTGAGCAGTTAGGGCCATGTCACATTTATTCTCCTTCTTTATCCACTGGAAGCACCCTTGTGTTTGGTATCTTTTGTGGGATGATGGACTACATTTTCTTAGAGGACATTTGGAAGGTATATGTCCAAGTTGATTGCATACACAACATTTGATCCTAATTTTTGCAGAGTTATGAGTATGAACAAAATTTATTTGAATCATAAACCTCCTTGAGGTGTTAGACATCAATATTTGTCCATACTTTCTACACTCAATGATTTTATGACCAAATTTCTTACAATAAAAACAGTAACCATAGAAGCTATTTGCATACCTGATGTAAGGTTGTCTCTTCCATGGGTTTGCTTATGTGTGCCTCTTCATATCTTACGTATCTTTTGGTCGGTTTGTCTTACCTCCTTCTCGCATGCATAACATGAAATGTCCCAACTGTGGCAAGAGCACAAAGTGAATTCTTCATTGGAGGGAAGAATCTTCTTTGATGGTTTCCAAATTTTACATATTCAGGGGTCTTAGTATTGATTACATTCTTTGCTACTAGTGGTTTCTTCTGATCTCTGTCTTCCTTATTGTAGATTTCTTCTTTTGTAGGAATTGTTTGAGCTGCTTCATCATTCTTCTTTGCTTTTACAAAAATAATCTCTCTGTCAACCTTTTATTCTCCTTTACTTGACTCTCCTTCATAGCCTATTCTAGTATTTATCATAGGGGATCTTTGAGCAACCAAAATTTGATTCAGCTTACTAGAGCTTGTTGTTTGGGAAGATTTTATAACCACTTTCCTTTGAGCATTTTCTAATTTCTTTCTGAGGCATACTACTTCTTCTTCCAACTTTTCTTGTTCTTGATTTTTTTCTTTGATTTGCTTAAGTAACATGTCCTCTATCTTCTTGGCTTCTTCAAGCTCTATTTTTAGCTGCTTAAGGACTTCTGAATTTTGTTCTTCTCATACATATTTGAGGAAAATGTCCTTTTGTTTTCTGCATTTCAGTTTGAGTCTATCAATCTCTTCTAGAGTACTTCTTAGCTCCCCCTCAAGGTCGAATTCACTTTCTTCTTCTTCATCTTCTAGCAGGAGACATTCAAGTTTTTCTATGGCCATCAATAAGAATTCAGAGGTTCCTTCTTCACTTGAGGATTCATCTGAATCTTCAGATGTACTGCTGTTTTGTTGAGCATAGAAGGATTTTCTGTTGAACTTCTTTCCTTTCTGCCAGTTCTTTGATTTATTTTTCTTTGACTCTTGAGCCTGATTCCTTACTTTCTTGTGAGGACACTTAGCAGCATAGTGTCCCACTCTTCCACAGTTAAAGCATTTGAAGGGGAGTTTACCTTTGTATTTACCTGAGCCTCTATCCAATTTCTTGACAAACTTTGCCTCTTCTTCATCCAAGCAAGAGCATATTTCTCCCTCTTCTTCTTTCTTCTTTTATGTTTTAAAGGCTGCTTCCCTCGTACTTGGCTTTTTCTGTGGGAGCCTCATTTCATAGGCTGTTAGATTTCCAAGTAGCTGGTTCATTGTCAAGGTCTCCCAATCAGCTGTTTCTTCTATTGCAGACACCTTTGGATTAAACCTAGATGGAAGAGATCTTAGAATCTTTTGCACAATTATACTTTCTGGCATTTTTTCTCCAAGAGCTTTCATATTGTTAATAATTTCTGCAGCTTTTAGGAAGAAACTGGCAATGTCTTCATCATCATTCATTTTTAAGTTCTCAAAATGGGCTCTATAGACTTGAAGTTTGGCAGTCTTTACTTTCTTGTCTCCCTCATGTATGTTCTCAAGAGTATCCCATATTTCTTTGGCAAAGTCTTTGTGCATTACTTTAATAAACTCTGCTTCACATAATCCATTCAAGATGGCATTCATGGCTTTTGCGTTAGCCACAAAATCTTGTTTTGTTTCTTTCTCTGTGTCAGTTGCCTTTGGGGCATATCCTAATTCCATAGCAGCCCAGACTTCTATTCCTAGAGACATTATGTATGTCCTCATTCTGATTTTCCAGAAAGCATAATTTTCACCAGTGAAGAAAGGGGCTTTATTGGTTGAGCATCCTTCTTTACTAGCCATCTTGGGAACCTAGGATCTCCTTTCAGTTGTTAGAATTGAACAAAGGAACCTGCTCTGATACCAATTGTTGAACCTTTAGTTAAACTGAGAGGGGGGGGGGGTGAATCAGTTTAACACATTCCTGATCTTTTAGAAATTTTCATTAAACTTATTTACACCTTCATTTCATATCCAATTTAATGTTTGAGTAATCTTAGAATGTAAGCAGCAAGTGTTAGTATAATATAGCAATAGACTTAATATGAGAGCAGCAGGTATTAAGCAGATGATACATATCAGATCAATACATAAATATCATGCACAGAGACACCAGATATAAGTGGAAACCCATAAAGGGAGAAAACCACATCTTATTACTGTTGTGATGCAAAGGCAAGCTCCAACTCCCTCTCACCACTATTTTTATGCATGCACCAACCTACAGGAGGCTCCAACCTCAATTCTGCAAGCTACAACTTGCAAGGAAGCACCAACTCCCTTCAATTTTCTGCAGGCACCAACCTACATGAGGCTTCAACCTTAGTCAGCTACAACTGACAGCTATCAAGCTGCAACTTGATAGGGAAGCTCCAACTTCCTCAATTTATCAAACTGAATGTTTGCTGATTTACTCCAGATATCAGCTCTGTTCTGTATCTCCTCTTCTTCTCTTAATCTTCTCTGCTTTATTCTTCTATATTCTGCATTCTCTATATTTTCTCTCTCTCTCTATATTGAGCTTATCAAATTGATATTATATATAGAAATTCTCACATGACTGTTTGTATTTCACAAGGAATTTGGAGTGAACAGTCATGACTCTTTGGCTTCTGTCTTCTTATTCCTTTTTCCAACTCATTTTTAGAATTACTACAATATGTACAAATTTCCATGCTACAGTGGGATTTTGTCTTTTCCTTAGGATACTTGCCTTTGCATCACACACAATAAAAATAATTACAATATTTACATTCACATTTTAATTACACATTTCAATTTCACTCAGCTCCTTTTCTGGATTTTGGCTTTACTGGATTTGTCTTTTTCTGCTGCTGTTAAGAACCTGTTCTGCATACACTTTGTTCACTGTCATCTGCATATTCCCTGTTTGCTGTGCTTATTCACCTATCCAACTCATTCCTGTACATATTCATGTTCACTGAACTTTCATCTCTGCATGCTTTCCTCTTCTTTTCCTTTTCCATAATTGCATTCAAGTTTCATGCCCAATCATTTCCCAATCCGGACAATCTCACACTTCTCTTTAATTCCATGCTGGCAAATTCAATTAAATTTAAATCTGAGAGTGTTAATATCTCAAATCTCTGAGATTTGAGATATTAATCCCGAGTCCCTTATGTTATGCGCTCTATATCAATGCATATATTCCTCACTATAGTTAGCAGTAGAGCCGCAACCCAACGTTATGCCAGACCATACCTTGATTATTATGCGCTTGTGTATAACTCAATGACGTCATATGAATATTCACACAACATTTGAATGTTGCAATATATGCACATTCGCTCATACATATATATTGAATTTAATAAAAGGTTAACCGTCGCTTATATATATCATCGCATATATTCCCAACTTTGGATTAAACCCATAAACCTTAATACATGTTTGATTGGGCCCCACACATGCAATCAATAACCAATCAACCACATGCACCGCACCTTTGTTAATTCAACCGCCCATCCGACGGTCGTTACCACGATCCCTTACCTCATGCAATCCGACGGATATCGCTCGACCAACATGCGCGAATGATAATGAGCGATGGACGAACTTTAACGGGCGGTTTTCCAACCTCGCCTATGCCATGTGTCAACAATCCTGTGGAATCGCTGCCCACCCAAAGATTACCGCTTACTCGCCTAAAGCGGTGCGAAGAGGGGCAACCCACCTTGTAAACCCGCTCGCGGTTTCGCTACAGTGATTGACCGCGGTTGTACATCTGGTTTGCGCTCTCCTGTGTATATTCTCGTTTATTAACTCCGGGTTTAATCTCCGGTTGAGGAATTCAATTAACACGAATAAAAAGCGGGAATTCTATTATCATAAAACAGAGTTAAGTGACCACGGTTTCATGCAGGGTTCTTCTATGAGAGGGGTTAAATGCACAGGGATTATTCGAATGAATTTACGACTATGGTTCCGCTCCATTATAAGTGGCCTTGGTCTCTGGCATTTCAACACGGTCCTGCCATATATATAACGCACAGTTCTACCATATATACAACCTCCATGTCAATCGAATACAAGTGCTCTATTCAAAAATGGGGATAATTTCAAACATAATTCAAACAGTGAATGCCAACTGATTCAAAGCATATCCAATCTCATTGCATTCCACTGCACATTTGAATATAAAGCCCGGAATGTTATGTGTAACGCCCGGCTGTATAAAAGATTCTCGGAATTTATATATATATGTACATATTTTTGGAATAACGACTGTGATAACGGCTCTGTCTCTGTATTTGCTTCCTTTGCTTTTTCCTTTCTCCTTTATATTCATTTCCTGTTTGCTGCCTCCATTGTCTGTCTTTGTCTCCTTGTAATTGTTCCTATTTCTACATCTGCTACCTCCTTTTCCATCAATGACAACATTTCCAATAGGCAATCCAAGACCTAATCCCCAAGGGAATACACCTAACACTTTTAACCAGCAATAGGGCAGTCAGCCCAAGCAAGATAGGCTTGTTCACACAAATAAGCCTTGTTCTTGTTGCGGTGTCTATGGTCACTACACCCATGATTATCCTCTTTTACCTTAGATGCATCAAATTTGGGAGACTCAAGCAGCATCAAGAGGACAACAAGCCTCCCCTTCGGTTCCTCCCAATGCTACACCTATCCAGCCAGCTATGTTTACCTGTAATATTCTCAAATGGGAAAAGCAGGAATATAGTGCAAAATAATGGAATAGCAATGTAAAACATCATATTAAAGAAAGAGGAAAATATGGAGACCTTCTAATCATTATAACAGAAGCATATATATGTAAGATAATGGCCATAAAATGTACAACAAGATAAAACAAGTCTCCAATAGACAAAACCCTCAAAAGAGGTGCTGCTACTATATATATCAGAAAGCTGGAAGACTGCTACAACGTTGTTGAATGAGCACAGCTACAGAAAATGATTACAAAAAATATATAGGGTTGTTATATGCCTCAAAATATATAGGAAATATAGATCTAGGCTTTATACAACTTCCAATGAAGAACCCCACAAAGTTTTTCAGAAATACACCACCATGCAAGATGGGAATCAAATCCCTAGGGCTGAAGATTCACTGCAATAATAGATATGGAAATTTGTGGTTGATTTGATATGAGAAATAACACAACCTCCTCCAATATATCCTCTAGATGAAAGGCTGATCCCTTCACTAGAAAACCTCCTCCCCAAATGGTGTACTCAAACCACCCTTCAACTCCTCCCTCAAAATAACGTAGTCCAAGATAGAAAATGCATTGTAGGGGTAAACAAATAAGTTCCATGTTGTCAAATGTATCAAATAATCTCAAGGAACTTCCTTATTGTCCTCCCAATGGAAAGGAACCCTTATCCACTAAAAATAAGCACTGAAGTGACCCAAATGTGGTCTCCACTGCTACAACCTGCAACACAACTCGACCCTCAACAGGATCTGTGTTGTAGATGTAAGATGAAGCTTGGCCTAAAGCCTGAATATGGAAGTGAAGTAGAAAACTCTTCCAAGAGGCCTCTCAAGGAAAGAGGTGGGATTCCCGATCAGGAACACCCAGTACTAAATATCACTTGCAATCTTAGCTAAATATCCAAAGAAAGCTATATGTCTAAACAAACCATATATTCAGAAATATAATAACCAATACATAATGAAATATGGCTGCCATCCTCTTCCTTATATAAGTTCTGAGCTTCCAAACCCTAAGCCACATCCAATAATGGAACTACTTCCATGAAAAGAGTCTCCATCTAAAATTTCATTATATTTCATTGAATGCCACTACTCCATGACAGCGTTGTTGATTTGGTCAAAGTTAACCCAGTCAAGGTGTTCCGGCCCCTTTTCACACCTAAAGGTGCTCAATTAAGCTGCCAAGATATGTCCTTTTCACATTGGCATTTATTTTATTCATTTTAAGGAGATTTATGGATCTCCATTATCCTCTTATTCATTAAACAAGAAATAAAAAAAAAATTAATATTCCAATTAGCTCATGGCTAATTAGGAATATTACATTACCAATCCTTTCCCCCAGCCAGGATTCCTGGCTACCCAATCCCCTGAAGGTCAGGCGGCCACTCAACCTCCTCCATCTGGTACCTCTTATTACCAGATTCTCATGATGAACTCTGACCAATCCTTTACCGTTGACCTCAACCTTCAGACTCAGTCCCGTCAGTACAACAAGCCTCCCACTACATCTGCCCCCAAGCCCCCTTCTTCAGGTTCAACAGAGCCTCTTTTGACAACCAATGGTCCTTTACAGATCCCTCAACCTAAGGCAGAGGTTCATACCAAGATCCCCAAGGGACCATTACGCCGAAACACTTCTTTTGCCAAAGCTACCCATTCATATAGTATAGTAGATGATTTGGCGCAATCTCCTATTGCCATCTCAATGTTGGAACTCCTCCAGTTGTGCCCTTCACAACAAAAAGATCTAATAATTTCCATGGGAATTATGGATCCTTCATATGATCATTTGATTGTCTTCGATGTTGACTGATCAGAACATACTCCCCTTCCTGTCTCCGTCACCTTCCAAATCCTTGTCAAGATCCGGAATGCCAACGTCTCCCGTTGTATCATTGATGAGGGAGCATCCACCTATGTGATGTACGCTTCGGTTTGGAAGCAACTCAGATCTCCAGAGTTGGCCCCTTCCACTATCATCCTTCGAGCGTGGGATGGACACTCTTCCCAGCCCATAGGCCTATTCCTCAATTTTCCTATTACTCTTGCGGGTAAGACTGTTTGTGTTGAGGTAGAATTCATTAATGCCCCCTTAGATTAAAAGATTTTGGGTCATAGCTACACTTATGCGATGTCTATTGTCCTATATGTGGTTCACCGTAAGATGTGCTTTCCTCCAGATGGAAATATTATCACCATTGACTAGTTGACATATTACGAACTAAAGTCTCAGACCTCCCCTGAGTCCATAATCTCTTCGGTGGCCAATAAACAAACATTTGAACCTTCGACCAGTGTTTCACCCAGAGTCTACAAAGACCCCTCTTTTCTTGGTTCATTCCCCGGTCTTTCTCCTCCTATCCCTGATCCCAGCTCATTGAACGTTTGCATGATGCAATCATCCTGGTCCGCCCTCAAGCGGCCCGCTTCGACTAGTCAACAGCCTCGCCCTCCACAACCTGCTCATAGCACCTCGACTCAGCCTTCAAGACCTCCTCCTCCAGGCCCCTCATCTACAATTGGTACCCATGAGCCTCTCTACCCTCCTGGTACAATTCCTCTTGGCGTTAACCATCTTGCAGCTGTCCTGCCTTGCCATTACCCCTTCGGTCAGATACCGTTCCTAGCTCCCCCTCCTAGATTATTTTCGGTACCTATTATGGCTACCTTATCCCTTCCTAAAATGACCCTGGGGATCCCAGTCTAGTACATTGATCCCCTAGCCACTATCTCGCCTGGTCAGCCCAAACCTTATCTTGCTTTGGCCCTGGTTCAACCGGTCCCCATGACCCATCCCTTTGCTACTGTTCCTCAACCACCTGAACAGGAACCTACTCCTATTGTGACAGCTTCGGGTGAAGGGGGAAAATCTCGCAAGAAGGCACCTAAAGACAAGGTTTCCCCGACAAACCCTGCTCCTTCTTAGCCTCCAAATTGCACTACCCGGTGTGCTTTGTGTGATGTTGTCGGTCATTCCACCTATACTTGTCCTTAATTATCATGCCTCAAGTCCATGGTCAATGAAACATTTCCAGAGTCTGATATCCTTGAGGTCTATGTCACTATGCCCGATTCAGTCCCGAAACTTAAGTATTTGTGCACAAATGATATTTGTGCTTTGTGTGATTTCCATGGCCACTATACTCACCTCTGTCCCCACCTTAAAGAGTATCGCTCCTCTTTGGAAGCGGTTCGCCAATTCGAGGCCCAGCACAATGAGTCCACCGCTCCCTTGTTTGCAAGTTCTGCTTCGGCAGAACCAGAGGACCTACCTACTCCCATTGACATTCTCCCTCCCGATGTCGAGATGATGGAGCCTTCGACCACCATTTTCTACCTATCATCATTCATGAGATCCATGGTGCAAGCTCCATCTAAGACTTCCCCTTCTGTTTCACCCAACCTCCCTTCAGTGATCACCCTAAGCTCAACATCAATATATCCCTTATCTGCTTACTCTTCTGTCACCCCCCATGACATTGCGCATGTGAGTATTTCACATGATGATGAGTCAGGTAGCTCTACTACGTCAGGTGGTCCCCTTTCTTCTAGTCACCCCATCTTCCATTCTGATGGAAACATTATGGAAGCGATGACCCACACTGACTTTCTGTGGGATGATATGCACCATCGTGCACACTTCCTCCTGCAGCAGTCCCATGACCAATATGTTGTGGAAACAAAAGAATTCATTCCTAATGAAGTTGATTGGTTTAGAAATCCCATCCCTGCACCTGATTCTTTCGAAGAAGGAAATATGGCCAATATCTCTCCTACCATTAAAATCAACATTTCTGACAAACCAGGGGTAGAAGAAAACATTACCTTGGGTGCCCAATTCACCCTAGAAGAAATTGAGCCTTACACTAGGCTATTCAAGGAATTCTGCAATGTTTTCGCCTGGTCCTATTTAGAAATGCCTAGACTTGATCCCACCATTGTCGAACACCATATCGATACATGGCCCAATGCCAATCCTGTCTATTAGAAGTTGAGACCCATTAATCCTTCCAGACGAGAGGTTGTCAAAGCCGAAATCGATAAGCTCAAGCAGGCTGGCTTTATCTATCCCATTTAATACACCACTTGGGTGTCCAATCTGGTTCCCGTTCTCAAGAAACAAGGCACCATCTGTGTCTGCACTGACTTTCGTGACCTGAACAAAGCTTGTCCCAAAGACATCTTCCCCACACCATTCATTGACCAAATCATTGACGAGTGTGCGCGGCATGAGGTTTTATCCTTCATGGATGGTTTCTCCAGATATAACCAGATTGTTATCCGTCATGCTGATAAGCTTAAGACTGCGTTCATTATTCCATGGGGAATCCTCACCTATAGGGTCATGCCTTTCGGCCTTAAGAATGTTGGAGCCACTTTTCAGCGAGCCATGTATTACTATTTCCATGGCCTGGCTCATATTATCCTTGCTTATTTAGACGACCTCACTACGCGTTCTAAACATCGGGCGCAACACCTCCATGACCTGCGTACTATCTTCCTTTGTTGCCACAAGTATAATATCTACCTCAACCCTCTGAAGTGTGTCTTTTTTGTTCTTTCCGGCCGTCTTTTAGGCTTCATTGTGTCTAAATATGGTATAACACTTGATCCCTTGAAATATCAAGCCATCCTTGAGCTTCCTATCCCTCGTACCTTATGCCAGTTACAAAGCCTCCAAGGCAAAGCTAATTTCCTTCGACGGTTCATACCTGACTATGCCACCACCATGCATGAGTTCTTTAGACTCCTCATATCTAACATTCCATTTGTTTGGGATGACTATTGTCAAGAGTATTTTGACACCCTGAAATATGCTCTCACATCCGCTCCCTTGATTCGTCCCACTGACTTTGACAGGAATTTCATCCTATACATCTCAGCCTCCAACCATTCGGTCGTTAGAATCCTTATTCAGGAAGATGGCAATGGAATCGAGCATATTATCTATTATGTCAATAAGAACCTTGTAGGCCCCCCTGTATCCTACTCACATGAAGAGAAATTAGCATTGGCTATTGTGTTCTCGGTCCAAAAACTTCATCATTATATCCTCATGTGTTCCACCAAGGTCATGACTAATTCCAACCCTATGGCCTTCCTATTGAGCCATCGGATCATCAATGGGAAGTATGCCCATTGGATCGATATCCTCTAGGAATTCAATCTTGAATTTGTCACACCAAAAAGTAAGAAAGGCTTAGCCCTCGCTGAACTCATTTCTGAATTACCTACTAGTACACAGGATCCTCCAGTTAATGATGATTTTCCTGATGAACATTTGTTTGCCATTACCACATATGATCCTTGGTATGGTGACATCCTCACTTATTTGCAAACCCAAAATTTCGCCCTCCATCTTGATCGTGATGCTCGACGACGTATCCGACACCAGGCCCCCCGCTACCTTCTCATCGGTGACGACCTTTATCGTCGTGGTGTAGATATTGTCCTTCGTCATTGTCTCATGCACGCTGAAGTTGAGCAAGTCCTCAATGCCTACCATAGCGGTGCTTGTGGTAGCCACTTCTCCGGTCTCGCCACTGAACATAAAATCATGCGCATTGGGTATTTTTGGCCTCTCTCTTCGGTGATTGCATTGAAGCAGTCAAACACTGTTCCAATTGCCAACATTTCTTCCTAAGGCGCAAGCCCCTCTGGCTCCCCTCCATCATGTCATCTCAGCTGGTCCCTTTTGTAAGCGGGCCATAGACTTTATTGAGTGTCGACCTCCATCTGTTGGTAACCACAAGTATATCATCATGGTGGTTGACAATTTCACAAAATGGGATGAGGCCATGCCAAAGTTCAACAACACAGTAGCTACTGCAGCCCTCTTTTTCTTTAACCATGTTATCTCTTAATTCGGAGTTTCGAAAAAATTGGTCTCTAACCATAGCCGGCATTTTGAAGATGAGATATGGAGTGAGCTATCCTCTCTGTTGGGCTTTGAGCACCAATATTCATCCTCCTATTACACCCAAGGTAATGGCCAAGTTGAAGCAGTCAATAAAATCCTTAAAACCATTCTTCAACGAACGGTGGAGAAGCAAAAAACCAACTGGCACCTTATGATCTTCCCTAATTTTTGGGCCTATAGAACCTCTGTTAAAAGCCGCCGCCAAGTTTACTCCTTTCCACCTTGTTTTTGGCGAGGAGGCAATCTTATAGATCAAGTGTGAAATCCCTTCCCTTCATCTAGTCGTCGAACTTCTACCTGACACCCAACCTTTGGAACAATGACTTATCATGCTTGAGCACGCTTCTGAAGACCATCGTGTTGCATTGCAAACCACTGAAGTAGCTAAGAAATGCACCAAATCTCAATATGACCAAAAAGTCCACCGTCATACTTTTCATGAAGGTGATCTTGTTCTGATGTATTACCAGGCCCATGATGTCCTCGATCATGGGAAGTTTGACTCATTATGGCTAGGCCCTTACATCATTAGTAAGGATTTAGGTAAAGGGGCATACCTCCTAGAGGATTTCGAAGGCCACCCCCTTCCTAATCCTCGTAATGCACTCTATATTAAGAAATATTACCCTTATCATTTCCTTTCTTAAACACATGTTCTATTTCTTTTAGGTAGCCAGCTTGTGATTTTTTGTGATTTGATACTTCACCCAGACACATTTTTTCCAAGAAGGGTCACTTCACCACTCCTCAAAATCGAATTTATTCACTTGCAACACTTGTACTTGGGGCACCACTTTGCCTTCATACTTGTCCACGCTCATGTCAATTTTCGTCTTGAGTACCTACCTTGTACTCATGTTTTTATGGTCCCCACTGGGCCTATTCTGTGTGGCAACATCATCAAGTCACCCCTGTTTAGAGCATCCAAGTTGAGTCATCATCGCATTCATGGAGTCTATCCCAAGTCCCTGTGTATCCCGCTATAGTCCTCCATCCTTCATTTCTTTCTTCCTCTCTTGTGTCGCATATTTTGGCCTTCAGTCATAATGTCCCCTATCCCCTCCGGTGTCGAGTCAGTAGCTGCCAGGTCATCCATGCCCTTTATGCTCTAACAAGGGAAGTCGTCAACCCGCTACTCAGTACCCCCCATTCCACCATCATTTCTGGTGTCAGTTTATTAGTCACTCTACTATTTTATCTTGTGCCTTAGTCGAGGATCCCTTATTGCCTCAACTATGGTAGACCTCCTTCTATCGACATCATCTCATTCATTCCAGAAGACAGGTCTAGAGGGCGGTGTACCTTGGTTCCAACTTCCACTCTTGTTTGGTGCCTCAGATCAGGCAAAGAGACTCTTTATTACCCTTTGACTTGATTTTTTCTTAGCTCCAACTCCTTACAGCATGATCAAGATCCGTATACTCGATGGTTTCATCATGCCATAGATTTTACCAGTGATTCCCAGGTATGTGTGAGATATTTTAGACCTCATGAGGGGGTGGCCCTTTAGGTAGCCCCCCACATGCCCAGATGACCTTTCGATTACAGCCTTCGATGCAGCTTTATAGATTTGATGGTTTCGGCCTCAGCCGCTTGCAGTGCCTTTTATTTTGCATGTATCATTCAGATTTTCATAGTCCTCTCCTATTTTACAGGGCCTCTTTAGTTGTACTTATATCTCATGTACTCAGATATTATTGTATAAGTCCTGGATGCTATCCCAGGCACAGTATGTATGTGGGATCCATTCTCATGTTTCTATCTAGCCCATGTTTATGCCAACATGTATTATATAGTTCATTCCCTTGTTTACTGGACGCATTATTATTTGTACTTTGTTATCTCAGCAGAAATAGGTATGCCTCCCCCGCCTCTTGTAGAACAGGTACTCACTCATAAAAGAGACTTGTCGCACTTGTAAGTCTCGCCTCCTTAGGGTATTTTCCTCTAGTGCTTTAGTCTACCTTATATTTCTCTCTCTCTGACTTCCCCTTTGTTGTCTAGTGATTGAGTTCTTACAACGTACTTCGGTCATACGATTAGCTCCTAACGCTCACTCACTATGAAAAATAACTTAGTAATCCTTAATTTATTAAGTTGTTTATGGTCTAAATAGGAAACCCCATGAGGAATAATTGAATGAATCCTTATTTTTTTGATTTTACTCAATGGATAATTAGTTAAACAGTAGTTTAATTAATATTCCTAGTCATATTTAACCCAAAATGGGAAAATTATTAGATAAATCATTATTTATCTTATTATTTTCTAGGAATAATTATTTAAAACATTATTTAAATAATATTCCTTGTTAAATTTGACTAAATCATTTATAAATAATTGAATAAATCACTATTTATTTAATTATTGCTCAACCACATGCTTAAAATAATAAATAAATCATTTATTTATCATTTACAAATAAAGGGATTTGACCAAATTCAAATTAATTTTCCCTCCAACAAATATAATAAAATATTCCATTAAAGTTGGATCTAGATTTGGCTAATAATATTTAATTATACACTAATATCTAGACTAACTCAAAATTTTGTTATAAATAGAAGGGTTTTCCCATTCACTCACTACATTTTGTTGCCTAAAGATCACTCTGGATCTATACTTTTGGTCTGACTTTGATCCTCCATCATTGTCATATTTTGCTACCATTTTTCTTGTGAGCTCTCTTTGAGTTCCATTTTTGTCAGGGTTTTCTACACCATCAAGAGAGAGAGATATTAGATCTGAAGCGCTGAGGACATACAAGAACCCGTCCCATTGAGGGGGATTGGTAACATCTTTCTATGTTCCCTTCCCAGGTGTCATAAATATAAAAATTATTTAAAAATATTATTGTCTTGTTCATTGGATGCATGGTGAAACTCTTATTATTTTTTGTTTAATGTCTTTTAACTGCATAGATATGGATTTTGTAGCATTTGTCTTGGTAAACTAACTGTAGATCTAAAGAAATTAGAATTCGTCTTTGATGTTAGGGTTATTTGTTATGCACAACTAGAGTGAGCTTTTTTTGTACGCCCTCAATTAGAATTCACACTAACACTAGGCATGCATGCCAATCATCCATTATGTTCTCAGCTGCATTCTTCGCCTGGTTCAGGCGACGGGTTATCACCATTGATGAGTATGCGTATGCAGGCGTTGATTTCCGAGGAGATCCAGACTTAGCTTTACCAGAAGGCGCTCAGTGGGGTGCAATAGGTAAGAATGTTTTGATCGTGTTTTTTTATTTTCCTAAGGTTTATACAATGTTTTTGTATTTTGATGTTTTCCCAAGACTAAACTAAAGTTTTAATGTAATGCAGATGTTGGTTGAGTTCAACCAGTAGAGGAACCAGAGCATGGAGTGGATGAGCCAGCAGAGAGGGCTGTCGGGAGAGCAATCCTTCAGGATTTAGACATGGCTGAGACTCTGTCTGAGATTCGGCAACACATAGAGGGATTAACCTTCGAGATTTCAAATTGTTAGATCGAAGAGTTACCCATGCTATTGCAGTACCACACTATAGGTGTTCCTAACCGTTGGATGCGGTTAATGCATAGAATAGCTAGATGTATAACATGTTACCATGAACATCACTAGTTTACTTTTGACATGTTGCATATATTTTGAGGGAAGATGACCGATGTGTCTTGGGCACAATTTTTTTTTTAAACCTATAACTATCTATCTATTTGATTTCAGTGTTTTCCTGTGTTTATTGCATAATCTTATTCAATTATGTGAATGTGTCTTTAAATTTGTTGCAAACGTCTGTCTATAACATGATTAGGTAAAGAATCAGTCAATGTGTTCAATTTTTTGGAAATGTGTTGATATTGAATAAAATCAAAGTGTCTTTCCAAAATTCGAACTCTTAGGAACAAACAATGCAGTGTTGGATTTCTAACAGTATAAACATTAGTAAGTTGTAATACCACAAGTTGTGAGTCTAACCTTATAATGATGTGGTTAATACCAAATGAAATGGCATCAGAGAGAATTTCGATCAACACACTATACTCAGTGATATTGTTTGTCTATCTACCGATACAAATCCCTTGAAAACTCACTAACTCATCTTTCAGAGAAAAAATGGTCCACGCTGCAGAGGATAGATTCTGCGTACTACGACTAGCACCATCAGCATACCCAACAAAAGGTTCCAAAGATTCAGACATCTGCGATAAACTCTAAAAAACAAATTAAGATAGTGATTGCAAATCAACAGCATATATACGCTCATGATTAAGCATAGTAACGTTTTAGATACAACCCATTTCGGGGTTGGGCCAACAGAATTCCATCGTAATCTACCAACTTGTAGGCACCCTTAGCAAAACTCTTTTGACAATATAGGGGCCATGCCATAACGGCTCAAATTTTCCTGTACCTATTACATCGGCTTCTTTATCATAAAGAAGGACCAAGTTGCCCTCTAAGAAAATGCGAGGCTAGACATTTTTGTCATATTGCGCCTTTATATGCCTCTTATGCACTTCATTGGCCAATTGGACTTCATGATGCGTTTCATCAAGATGGATGAGGTTAAAAATACGCACTTCTTCATATGAGGTGTCAGGTAACAAGTCGATTGCGAGTTTCAATGACGGTATTTCACATTGGATTGGCAAGATAGCTTCTAGACCATATATCAATTGAAAGGGAGTAAATCATATTGCATTTCTTACCGAGGTTCGGTATGCCCACAAGGCCGAATACATGATAAAATTCCAGTTTCTTTTACGAACTCCTATCATTCGTTGAAGCATTCGTTTAATAATTTTGTTTATAGCCTCAACTTGTCCATTTGATTGTGGATAATAAGGAGTATAATTATCATGTGACAATCCTAACTTGGCAATCAATTCGGTCATCATATGGTTACGAAAATTCTTCCCATGATCTGTGACTATAGCTTGTGGGACCCCAAACCGTGCAATGACATGATTAAAGAAAAACAATGCAGTTGTTTTTCCTGTGTTGTTGAATGTAGGAATCGCTTTGGCCCACTTGGTAAAGTAGTCTACTGCAACAATAATATAACCATGCCCCCCAGACAAATGAGGGTTACAGGTCATGTAGTCAATGCCCCATTTCAAAAATGGTCCCACAGAGACAACAAGATGCATTAGTGTTGGCAGTTTGCGGATTTTAAGATCAAATATCTAGCACGCATGACAACTTCTGACCGCGAAGATGCAGTTGCGAAATATGGTAGGCCAAAAGTAACCAGCGCAGAGTATCTTCTATGCGTTAGCGTATCCAGACAAGTGCCCACCACAAGCCCCAGCATGAAAATCATTTAAAACCTTTTTGGCCTCCTCATGAGTGAGGAACCTTCTTAAAATTGTATCGACACTATGAAGATAAAGTGTATCATCGACGATCAGATAATCT
The DNA here is from genome assembly GCA_034641835.2 of Pinus albicaulis. Lineage (NCBI taxonomy): Eukaryota > Viridiplantae > Streptophyta > Pinopsida > Pinales > Pinaceae > Pinus > Pinus albicaulis. Next base: position 130,118,921 of record CM076581.1, read on the forward strand.
TTGGCTTGATATCGAATACGTCGCTGGTCAGAGCAAGAGGTATCAGGCCGAAAATTTTGGGTTTGGAGATAAATGATAAAATCCCCATACCAAGGATCAGATGATCCAATTACAAACAGAGACTCATCAGGAATATATGGTTCCGATGTAGCAGCAGTACTATCAGAGGGAAGGTCATAGAGAAGCTCAACCAAAACTAAAGACTTATTTGACTTGGATTTGATGAATTCCAAATCAAATTCCTACAAAATGGCAATCCATTTTGAATATTTTCCCCCCAGAAATTGACGTGAAAAGATATAAGTCATGGGGTTGCAATATGAAGTGACAATGGTCTTCCAGAATAAGGTATAGTGGTGAAATATTTGGACAGCTTGAATAACCGTCAAGACAAGCTTTTCTACATATGAATACTTCACTTCTGTATCATTAAGATTACAACTCAAATAATATATCAGATTTTCTATCCCATTTTATACTTGGACCAATAACATAGCAATGGTCGTATCAGCTGCAACGATATATAAGAAATAATCACTCTAATAGTTGGGGGGATACATTAATGACACCTGGACAAGAGTATCCTTGACAACATCAAAAGAAGCTTGCGCAACTTGGTCCCAATGGAATGGAATCCCCTTTTTCAAGAGTCGAGTAAATCCTTTAGCCATTTCGGCGTAGTTGGGTATGAAACTCCTTAGAAAGTTAGCCTTTCCTTGAATTTTATGTATTTGAATTAAATTTTATGGTGCAAGCAAATCAAGAATGTCCTGAACCTTCAATGGGTCTATTTGAATTCCCTCTTTTGAGATGACGAATCCAAGAAAATGACCAAAACCAACACAAAACACACATTTATGTGGTTTGACGCGTATTTTGTAGTGTCAGAAAAGTAAAAAGATGGCCCTCAAATGCATTGGGTGATGAGTCTGATGTTGTGAATGTGCAGGTAAATCATCTAGTTAGGGTTGAACAATGTGCTTGATGTCATTGAAATCATAATCCATTGCTCTCTGAAAAGTTTCCCCAACGTTCTTTAAACCAAACGATAGTTTCCTATAAGTGAATGCGCCCCAGAGATAGATGAATGTTGTCTTATATTGATCCTCTGGGTGGATATTGATTTGATTGTAACTGGAAAATCCATCGATGAATGAAAAAGTTTTGCATCCAGCACAATGGTCAATAATCTGGTCGATAAAAGGCATAGGATAGTTGTCTTTTTGACAAGAAAGATTGACATCCCAATAATCGACACACACTCTGATGGTTCCTTGTTTTTTCATGATAGGAACGATGTTGGAAACCCACTCAGTTAGAGGAATAGGGTAAATGAAACTAGCACGCAAAAGTTTTACAACTTCTGCTTTAATGGCAACAACCTTCCTTGGATGAATAGGATGAAGGTGTTGACATTCTGGCTTGACATCAGGGTACATATTAATAGTGTTTTCAACAATACTAGTGTCAATACCTTGAATTTCCTCGTAAGAACAGGTAAAGATATATTGGAATTCATGAAAGAGAGAGAGATATGTTTCGAGTTCTGATGGAGAAAAAGATATGCAGACATGAATATTTTCTACCACACCAGGTTTGGTCGAAATATCAATAGAAATGATTTCTTCAATATTTGACAAATTAAGCTCAGAATCGATTGCATTAATAGGAAAATAATTCGAAAAGAAATTTTTGATCGATGGGTGATGTAGTTCACTAAGATTATCTTCTTCATAATAAGGAAGATGGGAACGATGATGATAATCTTCCCATGGTTCTCCTTCCGACATCATGGTTTCCAAAATATTCTCATCTCTCAAGAAAGTTGAGGAAAAATTATCAGATGGATTACCAAAATCTAGTGAAGGATCAACCCAAACAACCGGTGATGATGATTCGGGATTCTCCGCCCAAGCTAGATAGATTGATTATTATGCCAGCTCAATAGGGTTGGGCAGAAGAAATGCATCCAATGTGAAAACTTCAGAATCACCCGTACTCTTCTTTAAGCCAGATTGAGTGGAAGAGATCATGTAGTAGGTCTCTATACTTGTTATTTCTACCGACGTCGTAGGCGGTGGTAATGCAAAGGTTCCCATGAGAGTGGGATCCTTTAAGATTCCTACACCAATGTTCTGAAGTGCGAGTTGGGGTGCGTGACCAAACAAAACATTTCCTATGACCTATGAGGTGGAGGAAAAGAAGGATAGTTGATTGATGATTGTGATAACACCTTTATGTGGAAAGGCGATCATTCTAAAATATGTAGAAACAATTGCAGACATATCATATACCCATGGCCTTCCAAGTAGAATATTATATCAATGACCTCAACATCAACATTAATTTTTTTTTCCCCTAGCTCAACATGCAGGTTATTAATAATACCGCAAGGTTTATATGTTCGTCCATCGAAAGCTTTCAATGTCGTTGATGATTGAGATAAACGTGGTGAACCAAGCGATTTCCAACAGTTTAGAGACATAATGCAGGTAGATGCTACCTCATCAATAATATTACGATGAACAAGGTGATTGAGAACATTTACTTGTATAGAGAATTCCAATTTTGCTGGTAATTGTGGCACATAGCCCGTATGATTAAAGACTACAAGATTTGAATCTGTCGGATCAATTCCACCAATTTCCGACTATAAATCTTGTTTCTGGGAGGGAAAATTTTGTAATACCTCAAGCGCTGACATAACTGAAGGGGATTGAGCCAAATATTCAAATATATTATAATTTTGAGCAGCTCGAGCTCGAGGAGTATATGTCGATTTATGAACGACTCCCTTTGGTGGCTTGATTTTCAATTCAGGAATAGCAAGAGGCAGTACCGATTCCATAGACGGATTCATGGTCGAGGTAGTAGTTTGATCAGTAGCCTGACTACCGTAATATTTATTACGTGTTGATATCAAAACATCAATTTATGGCTTTGTGATAGACAACATAAGCACTTGGGAACTAGAAGTTGGATCCGTAGCAACCAAATTTGTGTCTAGATTTGGAAACAGATCTGTCAACACAGCTAACACATGTGAGGTCTTAACCATTTTTTAGAGTTCAACGCAATGAGGAAAATCCTGAAGAAAATGTTCCTCACTACAGATTATGCATGGAAAATTAGGTTTCCGATTTCCATATGATTGATCAAATGATATTTCCTACGGGGTAGAAGTTTTATTTTTCTTAGATTTCCCTTTTTTCTTACTTCCGGGTTGATTATCACTTTTTCCCTTGTCAAATGACACAACATTGATTTCAGAAGAAGGCACAAGATCATATGCATTAGTATGATGTGTTCTTGCGGTACTGATCAAATTGTCTCTGGCATGAGAGTTGTTTGATGAAGGAGGAACATTTAAATTAGATCGCGGTGTGTTAGGAATTTTTTCATAGAGCATGTTAGATTGAGTATAAATCAAGTCTGAATATTGGGCACGAGAAATGACATGCTCTTCAGTGACGATGCCACCCTTAGCCATATCCTCAGTTAGAGATGGTAATGGGGACTTAATGAACCACTCAGTAAGGAGATGATCAAGAATAAATGCCTTAACCATTCTACGATGACGACGCCACTCATGAAATGTGAGTAGCATTATTCTATTTAAAATTAGTCAAGATTTCTATTCCAGTTTCATATCGTATGGGTTACTGGAAGTGAGTAAAAAAGACAGTAGCTAGGGCAGTGAAATTATAAAAATAAGCTCTAGGTAACTTAATGTACTATTTTGTAGCTAGACCAGTGAGCATTCGTTGGAAAAGACGTAGTCGAACAGAGTCATCATTCAGGAAGTTAGATGAACACCACAAATGATAAGTCATAACATGAGTCGACGGGTCCTCCCTAGGGTTTCCATTGAACATAGGAATATCTGAGGGTAATTTATGAGGTATCACCGGCCACCAAGGATTATAGTTGATTGGGTCGTTGGTGAGCTAGTTTAAATCTGGTAACTCTAAAGTTGTGACAAAGGGCAACTGTCGATTGAGGTCAAGTTGAGCATAGCCAAGGTATGATGGAATTTCTTAGGAAACAGGTCTTTGAGCACCATCATAAGGAATCTGTTGCTGGTAACCTAGATAGGGGTTATTTTGATAGGAAAACACTTGAGGATTCTGTTGACCAAAAAATAGGTACGATACTCGTTGAAAACAAGGTTGTGGCATTTTTGCCTAAGGCTGCCAAGGGGTCTCTCTGCCAATGTTATAACCCAAATTAGGATAACTTGGATTCACTTGAGGATAGGTATAAACTGGTTGTGGTTGTGACATCCCATAATATGGTAATCCAGCTTGCGAATAAAAAATACCGGGTACAGGTGGTTGTTGTAAATTAGCCAAAGGAGTTAGAGTCTAAGGGCCCAATACTTGAGGTTATTGAGTTGAAGGACCCACCTGAAACAGTTGTTATACAATAGTGCGAGACTGTAACAGGGGTAAATATGTATTAACAAGTGGAGTTGATGTGAGTGCAACAGGTTGAATCGGTTGATACGAGTGTACAACCATTTGTCGTTGGATAGGTAGAGTGGGCTGCCATTGACAAACATTCATTTCGACATTAGGATGACCACAAAACAATGGAGTATTGTCAAAGTGGATGACCATAGGTTTCCCCCCAGCATGAGGATTATAATAAGATGGAAAATATTGTTCTCCAAATGCAAGGAGTCCAGTTGAGATGGTACTGGATGGAATAGACCCAGATGGACCAGCCTGATATTGCCCTGATGATGGATATAAAGGATCAAGTCGTTCAATACTCACTATAGGTTTACTAGTTATAATACCAAACGATGACATTGGTGAAGTCCATGGATTTGAAGATGCACCAGAGAAAATTAGAGATAAATATTTATAACCTGATGGGACCATAGGGCCACCGTGTAAATATGACTCTGGTGAAGTTGTGAACATTGACGGGGTAGCGAGAGCAGGCGCTGACACAATTGGAACAGATGGTCCAACCAAATATGTTGGTTTAGGCATGGTTACTTGACCAAATGTATACCTTTTTGAATCGATGGGAATTTGAATAGGCACAGGATCAACAAAATCAGAGGGTGGTGATTGAGGAAAAGACTCGTACAAGTAAATATCATCCCCAAAATGGGTTGGAGTTAAAGGTGTATCGTCTTGTGGGATTTCTTCAATAGAAATTAAACCAGGTGGAAGGATTATGCCGTCAGGCCCAAAGTATATTTTAGGAGGTTGACTACGCAATATGGGAGACTCAAAGGCTACAATAGATTGTGGGGCGACCGATACAAGAACAACATCCGACCATTCAACTTTGGGATTCAGATGTTTTGGAAAAGAAGAGACAGGATCTGGATAAACTTCCAATTGAACAACGTCAAGTTCAAGAGGTATGGTCTCATTGATTGGATGGATCGTGACCAAGAGTATCCGTGAGGACTCTGTCTCAAAAACAGTGGAAAAACTATGATTTGTAGAAACAACTTGTGTCGACTCTGGTATATGTGAAGATGATGCTTCACCAGAGGTACTGATGGTACTGGTTTCGGTAGAGCGATGTCGCCTTCGCCGACCAGAAGTAAATTCCGATGGTAAAGGTGGTTTCAATGCAAGTCTACGTGAACGATGGGGAAAGGGATTTTCTTATTCCAAGATGACTAATTTATTTTATGACAAAAAACAAATAAACAAAATAAAAGGCTAATGTTAGGTAAAAGGTTTATCAAGAAACTGTGAACTACATAATACCTCCTGGCGAACCAAGAAGTACGGGCAGGAAATCTCCCCAAATGTTGTGTTCGGTGTATCACAATTTACAAGGGGCCCAAATCAGTTCACAATGGATGGATAGCAACATAAATTTGTCCTCCCAAATATACCCGAAGGTACGTGGAGGCCCAAGTCCATATTAGCAATGTCTAATGCGAAACTGCACAGGAGAGCACCCATTTATACTTTTCGTACTATAACATCGCCCGATATACCCAAAGGTACGTGGACGAGCTACGATATACTTACGTAAGTGGAGTGAGGTATCACACTCGGAATGTATCGTAGACAATTAACGACAGCTACTATTTTTTACGACACCAGAACATGTCTCTACCCTATACCTTCTAAATTTTATCGTTATGGTTCCAATGCTTTTTTAGGTAAATTGATGTAAATTTTAAGTTGATCTTGTTTATCAATTTTCCTTTCAAGGTTCACCGCGATGATGTGATGGAAATTCCTAAAATGCAAACTAAAATGATCAAAAAACTTTTAAATTGTAGTTTCTTCAATAAAAATCCTAGCTACTAGAGGGAAAGAGCAATCAGTTTTGAGAGAAATCAACAAAGAGCACAAACTAATATGCAACTTTCCTAATTTGTTCCTATGCAAAACACATGATCCACTATATGAAAATTCAGGTTTTTCTTTTCAATTCCCTTAATGTGAATGCAAAAAGGAAACTATATGCATCAAATCAACAAAAACAAATGCTTTCTTCTTTGAGAAACGATGAATTTAACAACAATTTATCTTTTAGGAAAAACGAATAATGGAACTACAATTTCTCCTATAGGAGACGAATAATTTAACGATAATTTCCTTCATGAAAACAGATGGATCTAATGCAGAAATACAACACTTTGAATTTGATTTTTCAATGATAAAGAAAAACACTTAAAGAGACATTGAACAAACTTACTATTCAAAGGAGGAATATTCAGGAAAATTCACTGGTCTCTATGAGGTATCAAACAATTGAAAACACAGCAAACAAAAGGCTGAAAGTGATGGCAATGAAAAATTCAAAGGGAATTTCATTGGCTTAGGGGGAAACACAGTCTCTAAGGGGAGACAGTGCATTGCAAAGCACCCCTGAATGGGAGACAATGCTATGCAAAGCATTGTGTCTTGACCAACCGTGCATTGGGCACATAAGAGAATAAAAACTCAAGCTACTGACACACTTCTAATGCAATTATTTGTTTCAAAAGCCTAATAATTGAGAGTAGATGCTACTTGGTGGATAATCAAAGGAAAAACACACCAAAGATGAAGGTAAAATCCCCAATGGAGTCGCCAATTTGTTATGCGGAATTATGAATTACAGATAAAACACTTTCCCTAAAGGTGGTGCTATGCATTTAGAAAAACAAATCAAATAATTTGCAGACACTTTTCCTAAGAGTAAATAGACACATAAAAATATGGAGAAACCTACTTGGAGTCCAAGCGCTTCTTATTCTCCTTATGTCACTCTTGTTGTAGCTTTCAATCCAACTTTGATCGTTGGACTATTTCCTGCAAGTATGAACACTAAAAAACAAAGAGATTGCAATATACATATGGCTATTTATCTTAATCGGTTAAATCAATGAAACATGAAACATATACATCAGCTAATAATCCATGATAGGAAAGATAGAAACATATACAGATACATATGTGGGAAAATAAGCAGCAATATTTATTAATGGATAGAAGGGTAAGGTTACAACCAAATATTGATTTGATGTCACCAACTCCAGCATCATCCCAACCTCATCACAATGAACATCTCTCCAATAGCATATCACTCAAATCAAATACTCAATTGAGAATTCAACAACATTTCTTTACCAAATTTCTTCCTTCTCAAGCACTAGGATCTGTGCTCAATTTATAGAACAACTGAAGGTAGTTTCTCAATCAATGAGTGTCTAATAATAGGCAAGACATGTTCCCAAGCTCAGAGGTGTTAGATAGACACATGGATTCAAAGTTTGACACATATAGACTCTTCTAGAAGGCACTGGCCATGTGGAGATTCTAGAACAATGATAATTTCGCTCCCAATTGACCAAGGCACCCTTGAATGTCGGGAAGTGCTTTGCAGAGCACCTTTGAATGGTGGTAACTGCATATGCAAAGCATTTATTCCCTTGAGAGACTGATTTTGTGAGCTCATAGGTGATATAACATGCACTTCAAATCTTGGAAACCTTGCAATGGAAGTCATGGATGATTTTTTCTTGTTTTTTTTCTTAGGGCATGTAGCAACTAAAATGATAGGGGATGATAGACCCTATTTCATTGGTTCTGGGGATGATGCCTAGTTTAACCAGGTCATTGGTAATGATGCCCAAATTGACCTATAACAACTCCTATTCCTAGGTTATATTTTAATCAGGTACAAGGAAGTAAGTTGTTACGATTGGAAGACGAAAATAATATAAATGTTGCCCATATTTCTTTTGGTTTCCAATCCTTAGCATGGGAGGAAGATAATTCCACCACACAAGCCATTCCTAAAATCCTTCTAGTAGATTCATCTCCATTCTCAATCAATGAAGACTCTTATGTTTTGAATGATCAACCCAAGGAAATCCAAGTATCTAATCAAACCAATGGCTTTAAAAACTCTTATATTGTTAACAATGACCTCGCTAATACATCTGATAATGATTTTCCATATATATCTATTGAATTTACTAAGCCATCAAAATTTGATTGTCCAACATTTGAAGGTTTAGAGTCTTTTTAGGTGAATGAGGCACGCTAGTTGTCAATGATGGTTATGTCAAGACCTCACAATCTTGATAAGATCCCTTAAGTATATCATGTTAAGCTTTTCCCACAATATTTTCTTCATAGCATTGTTTCATCAAATGAATGCTCGTCTTTGAAAAGTTTTTAGGTTTTCCAATTTTATCATTCTATATTGTGGCTTGGTTAGAAGAATATTTTTTGTAAAAATATTCTTCCAACAGGAAGGAGCTTTCTATTTTGCATGGGATACATATAAATATCTTTAATTTTGCACATTTCTTTATATTGGTGCTAACCACTGATATCTATGTGTTTTCAGGTAGGGAGAAACACGAACGGATCAAATGGAAGTTCGATTTTACATGATCTTGATCTCCTTTTGAGTTATATTAGGTTTCTGATTAGTTTTAATTTGAATAGTTATGCATGTCTAATTGGATTTTTTAGATAATTTCATCCCTTGTATTTTATTTTCTTCCACGTGTAGTTCCAGTTTGTTTTCACATGCAATTAGCTTTATTGCATTTTTCTTTTTCCTATTTATTTGGATTTGTGACAGAGCAATAATTTTCTTTTTCATTCCATTTATATTTCATTTCATTTTCACTGATCATATTATTTCCAATTAGCATTGTTTCTCTACATTTAATTTCTCATTTCATTACATTTAGCATCCATTCCCTACGTTTCTTTTCTCTTCAAACCTGTACATAAATAAAACAAGAAAGAGCTTCACATACGTGTCTTGACATAATGTTGAAATGTCACAAGTGGTTGTTTCTAGTTGTGATGATTTCTTTAAGAGGCAACCATGTTCATACCCTGGCATTGAACTATGTCCTGAATATCATTTCCATAAGTCTAATCTTTCAATGAGGAAAATATGAGTCGATACTTGTGGGGAACTCTTATAAGTTTAAAACGCCCAATGTAATATTCCCAAATTTTCACATGATATTTGGAATATTAGATTTCTTAATAAACTTAATTAATTAAATAAATAAAAGTGTGGAGGGACCCATAATCCTCAAAGATGAATAAAATCCACTTTTTTGTGTGTATGTGGATATTCTAGATCTAGATCTAAAATCATGGAGTAGTGGAGCAGCTCCATTAATGGAGATCATGTTTCATTTATGAGATAGATTATGGAGGATGAAACAGTCAAATAAGATCATGGATATTAAATGCAAAATCACGAGGATCTTTGATAAGGTCAACTGAGATCATAGTGCATTCAAAGAATATCATAAAGCACTTATGATAAGATAGTGGAGGAAGTGATGCATCTAATGCACACATGATGGAGAGGGTGATCACCCCATGTGAACATGATGGAGGACATGGAGAAACAACACAGTCAAACATGGAGACTTATGTCCACATCTACAATGCAGTTTTGGAGTGGGACTAGGCTATGGAAGGCTCATATCTATATAATGAAGGTGAAGGCACAATGGAAGGCATGATTTGGATTATTCATTTCTTGATCTGTTTAGATCTAGATTTGTCTTAGGAAATTTATATGCAGGCTTGGGCTATTTAGCAGATTTTGTAGTGCTGTTTAGCACAGGGTGTTCCCGAGCGAGAATCCCACCTCTTCCTTTGAGTGATCTCTAAGGAAGAGGATTGTACTACATTTCTTATCAGGCATTGGTGCCATCTTTAGGAGGTTTTTTCTAGCATTCAGTTAGGAAACTGGTGGAGGATTCATCCTACCACTTGTTCTTCACATTCAGTCTTCTAGGAGCAGCGGAACTATATCTGGCATTCGAGCCATTGGGTTTTACCTCCATGCAGCAGCAGTCCCTTCAAGGATTTCATAGTTCAGTACTGTAGATCTATTGGAGGAAAGAAGTTTCTAGTATTTCAGCTGGAAATCCTGTGAGGGATCCTCTCCTCATATTGGATACATTTTTTCCATAATTCAGGAGCTGATTTGACATATCTAGTAGCAGGCTATAGAGCCTCCCTCTCTGATAGTGTAGTTTTCTGAAGCTGTTGTTCATCCAGCAGCTATTTTCAGTCGAGGAGATTGGAGGAGCCATATCTCAGAGCTTTTATCCCAAGGATCTAGAGAAGGGATCAACCCTTCTTGCATAGATCTGATTGTGCATCATTGCAGCCATCATAGCATAATATCTATCTTCATATCTACATTCCCAGCAGCATATATGTGAAGCCCTAAGAGGGTGGTTTTCTTAGATTGATATATCTGAGAAAACCTTTCTGGGTTATCTTGGGAATCTATCATTGAGCCCTGATCTACAATTTCAGCATCATCAGAGCTCTGATTCTGCCTAGATCTGACTTTCTATCTTTTAGGTAGTTGTAGTCTTAACAGTTGCAGCAGGGACAACGCATTTCACCTTCCAACAATTCAAAAGTTACGCAATCCCTCTTATGGTATCATTGCAGGGTCATTCCAGGCCATTCCTTTGGCTTGAATGTCTCATATTTTGAGCACCTTTGTACTTGCTTTTTCACCTCCAATATAATAAAATGGCTCAACTATTTCTGTGAATTCTGATGTGTATATAGATTTATTGTTTACTTTGCTACAATTATTATATTGTGTTTCAGTATTAATGCATTCTCCCTTTTGGGATATTACAGTGGTATCAAAGCATGATCTTTGGCTCAGCTTGTGGACACTTCATCTTTTGCATCAAAAGAAGAAGCAGATAGATGAGATCTATTATGAAGTAGGATTGTAGTTTTTCCAATCCTCTCTTTAGATCCATGCAATATCTCTCTAAGGAGGTCAATCAAATGAAGACAGAAAGGAAAAAGGAGGATCCAAGAATAATATTTGATGAGGAAGGTCCAAACACTTCCTATCATCAAAAAAAGAAAACTGGAGAATCATAGATCTCCTCATAGATCTACTATACCCACTTTCTTTGAAGAAGGTGAAGGGAGTAGAAATGAAGAAAGGAAAGAACCTGAGACTCATGAGACTCTCAGTCTATATCTTGAAGAGTACAAATCACAGTCTAGAGAATTCAAAGAGAGTCTAACTCTCCAAGAATTCTTCCAAATCAAAGAAGAAAGAGGATCCTATAGCAGTAATAGAAGAAAGAGGCACAATAGATTCTATTTTCCTACATTTGATGGATCTTCCTCAAGCACTGTTAAGGCTTGGAGGAAAGAGTTAGATGCATTTTTCAGGCTACATCCTATAGCTGAAGGAGAGGCTGTCCAAATTGCAGCACTTCATCTTTTAGGTGAAGCCAATGATTGGTGGTTTGATCACATGGAGCATGCAAAGGTAACTAAATATTCAGATTTATTTCACAAGTTGAGGAAGAAGTTTGATGTGAGAAAACTAGAGATGTATCACAAAGAGAAATTTCCTCATGAAACAAAGGAGGATGCCAATCTTGTCACTCTGGACAAGAAGTCACTACATTCACCACCAGCTGCAGAAGTACTTGCATCCGGAGAATAGACACTTGCAAATTTGCAAGATAGTCTTGAGCTCTTGACACATAGAGTCCCATGCATGATCCAGGAGATGCATGAGGAAGAGGAGGAAGCTTCCAGCGCTGGTACACTTGGAGAAGAGAAACCATCACTCTTACCAGCAGTTGGAGACACTATTGTCCCGGTTGGAGGAACTCTTGTGTTTTGGCAAGAGGTTCCCACACATCAGTTGATCCAAGGTATGCATGAACTTTCATCACATATTGTTTCAGTAGATCCTATTGAAACTTATGAGGACATGCCATTAGGGCCAATGCATAACCAAGGGTTAGAACAAAATGTTGATTTGAAGCAGCAAATTATCACAGCGTAGAGGACCCTTGATCTAATCAAGGAGGAGATGAAAATATATCCCAGTTTGTCATTGATGGACTACATTCAACTCTTTGAGTTGAAGTGTGGATTTTTCAGGAAAAAGGATTAGCATGATCCTATGTACAATGACTGGTTATGAGATCATTATTGTGCCTTGATTTGAGACAACACATGTATTACCATGCGGATATACAACGCTGTCACTTAGTAGCAGTGATAAAGAAGGAGCCCCGTCATTCTTAGAGCATTCTGAAGGTAGCTTCACTCATGAAGCAATGGAGGTAAAGATGGTAGATGGTAGACATCTTGAGATGAGGAAACTTTTCTCCTTTCTAGATGACACTTTCTCAATGAGCATCTCACTGCTCAAAGAGAAACTTCTACCTGCAGCAGATCCAAAACTTCATTGGTTTTGCAGGGCCTTTAGTGAAAATAGAATCTCGTTGAGAGATCTCATTGGAGGTGCACTTCAATATTTCATGTATTTTAAAGTTCTTCATCAGTTTGGGGAAGATGGTATTCTAAAAATGGAGGATACCATGATTATGCAATACATCATTCATCATCCATATTGGGATGAGTGGGTGAGGATGATAAGCAAGGGGTTGCATGACCACTTGCATATATATGACATGGGCCAGCAAGCTTGGTTACATTGGTTGCTCTTGGGAGAGTTTTGTCACTACCCAAAGGCTCCTATTTCTTTGATCCATGCCTTGAAAAACACTCATGAAATGAAGAAGGAGGAATGGCTACGCTGGCTGCTCTTGGGTGAGTATGGTTATCACCCAATAACTCATGTTTTTTTGATTCATGCCTTGTGTATCAATGATAAAATGCAGCATGTGAAGGCATTTTCATTTTGGTTGAGAGATTTTGGCCATCACATGACATCTCCCATGTTTATGTGTTTGATATTGTTTGTAATAAGGCATAATACTCTCATGATATGTGATAATGGATTTTGTTTGTATTGGGCTGATATGACATTATATATGTCCTTCAGTATGTTGTTGTTACTCCATGATTCACATCATGGTGTGAAGAGGCAGCAAGAGATCTTTTTGATGTGGATTTTATTGGGGGAATTTGGTCCTACATACTCCCCTACATTTCATGGTAGTGTTGGAGGATTGAAGCAAGAGGCACTCCTCCGATGGCTCTTACTTGGAGAGTATGGACACCATACTTGGTATCTTGATGGTGTGGTGTGGCAGCAGGGAACATGGTTGTGTTGGCTACTATTGGGAGAATATGGTTTGACATCTTTGTCTACCCTTATATCTCTACTTCTTATTTTGTAAAATGTTGGGATGATGCTTATATCCAATAAGGCCAACAGGGCTAAGGATGGAGGCATGAAAAGCCTCTCTTTACTTCATGTAGCATGGGATGGAGGTATACTCTGTGAGTTGGAGCTTCCCTCTTGTAGAAGGAACCATCTATATTTATGTATCTCATGTATTGTGGAGGATTTTGGACAGCGTGTGGTTGTCACGTGGAGCTTCATGGTTGATGAGGGGTATCTAGCTACATAGTTAGAGATCACTCTAGACATTATAGAGAGGAAAATTTGGTGCTGGGCATACATAATTCATTGTAGAAAATGGGGAGACCTTACTTGTGTGGATGCCATTTGGAGGGGGACAGACTGCTCTAGCATCTACTTTTGTAGTTGCTTGAGGACAATAAAAATTTTGCAGGGGAGGACTGTAATATTCCCAAATTTTCACATGATATTTGGAATATTAGAGTTCTTAATAAACTTAATTAATTAAGTAAATAAAAGGGTGGAGGGACCCATAATCCTCAAAGATGAATAAAATCCACTTTTTTGGAGTGTATGTGGATATTCTAGATCTAGATCTAAAATCATGGATCAGTGGAGCAGCTCCATTAATGGAGATCATGTCTCATTATGAGATAGCTAATGGAGGATGAAACAGAAAAATAAGATCATGTATCTTAAATGCAAAATCATGAGGATCTTTGAAAAGGTCAACTGAGATCATAGTGCATTCAAATAAGATCATAAAGCACTTATGATAAGATAGTGGAGGAAGTGATGCATTTAATGCACACATGATGGAGAGGGTGATCACCCCATTTGAACAAGATGGAGGACATGGAGAAACAATGCAGTCAACCATGGAGACTTACGTCCACATGTACAATGCATTTTTGGAGTGGGCCTAGGCTATGGAAGGCTCATATCTATATAATGAAGGTGAAGGCACAATGGAAGGCATGATTTGGATTATTCATTTCTTGATCTGTTTAGATATAGATTTATCTTAGGACATTTCTATGCAGGCTTGGGATGTTTAGCAGAGTTTGTAGTTCTGTTTAGCACAGGGTGTTCCCGAGCGGGAACTCCACCTCTTCCGTTGAGTGATATCTAAGGAAGAGGATTGTACTACATTCCTTATCAGGCATTGGTGCCATCTTTAGGAGGTTTTTTCTAGCATTCAGCTAGGAAACCGGTGGAGGATTCATCCTACCACTTGTTCTTCACATTAATTCTTCCAAGAGTAGCAGATCTATATCTGGCATTCAGGCCATTGGGTTTCACCTCCATGCAGCAGCAGTCCCTTCAAGGATTGCGCAGTTTAGTCCTATAGATCTATTGGAGGAAGGAAGTTTCTAGTATTTCAGCTGGAAATCCTGTGAGGGATCATCTCCTCACATTGGATCTATTGTTTCCATAATTCAGGAGATAATTTGACATATCTAGCAGCAGGCTATAGAGCCTCCCTCTCTAACAGTGCAGTTATCTGAAGTTGTTTTTCATCCAGCAGCTATTTTCAGTGGAGGAGATTGGAGGAGCTAGATCTTGAGCTTTTAGCCCAAGGATCTAGAGAAGGGATCGGCCCTTCTTGCATAGATATGATTGTGCATCATTGTAGCCATCATAGCATCAGATCTATCTTCAGATCTGCCTTCCTAGCAACATATATGTGAAGCCCTAAGAGGGTGGTTTTCTTATATTGATAGATCTAAGAAACCCTTTCTGGGTTATCTTGGGAATCTATCATTGAGCCTTGATCTACAATTTCAGCATCATCGGAGCTCCCATTTTGCCTAGATTTGACTTTCTATATTTTAGGCAGTTGTAGTCCCAACAATTGCAGTCGGGACAACACAGTTTACCTTCCAGCAATTCAGTAGTTACGCAGTCCCTCTTGTGGGATCATTGTAGGGTCATTCCAGGCCATCCCTTGGCTTGAGTGTCTCATATTTTGAGCACTGTTGTACTTGTTTTTTCACCTCCAATATAATTAAATGGATTAGCTATTTCTGTGAATTCTAATGTGTATATAGTTTTATTGTTTACTTTGTTGTGGTTCTTATATTGTGTTTCAGTATTACTGCATTCTCCCTTTTGGGATATTACACCCAAATATATAACAAAAAATATATTTCTAGTGTGGTCCTGAATGTCTAAGTTTGTGCTTTTTAATGTCCACTTTGTTTATTTTTCAAGTGTAATAGATACAAGAACAATATTTCTGAAAAATAATAATTACTTCTAATGATCTTGATCTTCTTTTATTTTTTCCATTATATCATTGATCCAAATGGAAAGTGGCATATACCCATGGTATTCATTCAACCACGGTATTTATCCACCCATGGTATTGTAAGTGGAATATACTCATGGTATTGATTCACCCATGGTATTTACCCACCCATGGAATTGACCCGTGGTATTGTAACTAAAAAATACTACAAGTAACAAGTCACATTTTGTAAAAGGACAAATTGTCCACCACAATGTAGATTTTGCAACTTATTCTCTATTTTAGTAAAAAGTTTCTTGGTGGTTTTGTTTATTGTGTGTTCTCCTATTTTCTTCTAGAATTTCAATTTTAAGATCTCAACCCCCCCCTCTCCAATATCTGGATCAGTGGCATCATAGCACTTTCTTGGGCAAAGCGAGAAGATTTGTTTTTTTCATTTTTTTTGCAAACATTTTTTTAGGCAACAAGTTTGATCATATATGAAACTTTTGGTGTAAAATTTACAAAAAAATAACATATCTAGATTTATTTCAAAAAAATATCCAAATTCAAAAAACAAATCGGTCGAGTCAGAGTCCGGATGAGGGAAATATCGCTAATTTAAAATCAGTTGTGATGCGGAACTTTTTTTGACGACAATTTGTGGACGTCTAATCTCCTATCATTTTTTGTTGTTTTTGTATAGAATTTAATACATATTATTGAATATCTGAGCTACTCTTGAAAATACACCCAATTTCAAAAAAAAATGGTCAAGTCAGAGTTCATATGAGGTAGATATCATTGATTTAAAATTAGTTATTTTTTTAGAACTTCTATGACAACGAGGCAGTTGCAACGTGAATCTGAATTTCCATAGTGTCCAGATAGGGATCTCAATCACATGGGGAGATACATAATGGTCATTAATTTTCCAAAAATAGGGGACATGTGAGTTATATTGACCGAGATATGCCCATTTTAAATTATTTTTTATATATAGAGCTGCATTCGGAACGGGTTCCCTTTGGAGACATGCCCTCCCACCCCACTTTAGTAGGCACCTGCTTCACATTCGTCAGTTTTAGCATATCAGCATATGGCTTGGGTTATTTGGAGATGTTCCCTCCCACCCTAGGCTATTTAGGCACCTTCTAATTCATCAACAGTCAGCATCACGGTTATGGGTCAACTGCACAAAATCCTTGTCATCAAAGTCCATTTGCTAGGCCGCAGATTGTTAATATCACAGTTGGTCACAATCATTACAAGGTATCTCTATACTCAGATATTTTTTTCTCATGTTTATGGATCATCCACAAATGCACACTTAATCAAAGTCCATTTTCTAGGTTGCACACTGTCAGTATCACAATAGGTCACAAGCATTACAGGGTATCTCTATCCTCAGATCTTCGTTCATCGCGGTTATGGGTTAACCACACAAAACAATTCTCTTATGTGGCTCTTCATATTCAACACAGCCTTCTTAGGAGAGAACTTCACGCAATGGGGACCATTGCTTCTTAAGGAGGGAGGAATGATCCAAATGGAGAGTGGAATCTGAAATAAAAAAAGCTTTCTAATATGATTTGTAACAATAAATATTATGTGTTTTCAACCACATAACCAACAGAAGCAAAAATACTCGAAACCAATCACATGCAATAGAGAATAACAAAAATATGCCTTGGAAATCCCAGTGTGGGGAAAACCAACAAATATTGGAATTTTTTTTCAACTTCAGGAGAAATATTCATTTATATCATTCTTATAAAATTTTGCTTCGACTAATACACAAAAAAAGATATCGACATTCTCTGTCACTCAACACTTGTTCAACCCACATGTGTAGCCCAAAACAAAATGTTTCTACACAAGGAAAGAGTCCAATAGAAGCTCTATACTAATGGATTCAATTTGATCATGTAATTTACTAAAACAATATATTGAATCCTTCTACTATATTTGTGGAATATAAAATATGATTGCTTAATCACATGCAAGTAAGAGAAAGAAATTATCAATCACACAACACAAGATGTATCTGGGGAAATCACCTGCTCAAAACCCCTCTATCATATATTTTTCATATTCAAATAGTCATGAAACAATAAAATGCTTTCTCACACCGAGAAAATCCTGCACTCTACCGATTTTCTCACCCCGATCCTGCTCAAAACTTACTAGCAATTCTCAGGAAAAATTGACCAAATCTTAGCCAATTATCAACCCTTACTTAGCCCAGCCTTGCTCATGCAATCCCTAGGAAATTAATCCCTATTAAATATGAAAATAAACCTTCCTTGGTTGTGCAATCCTTCATGGGAATCCTATGGCTTTATAACTGCACCTGGGCAGTTCGCTAATAATACAATTGATAGTTATCTTCCCTTTAACCTTTGTCTCAACTAGGTCTTCATCAGATTTGACATGCATGCAACTAATAATAGAAAATCATCAGTTACTTGATAGATCACTATTTTTGAATTAAATCTAATTTAATTCACTTGACCTCTCACTATCTCATCACTCAGTTAGAACTAGTTAAACTGATTTTAACTCAATTAATTTGATTTAACTGGTTAAACTCACACTACACTAGTGCATTAATTGCAACTGGACCCCCAAAATAATAGAATCACTCTACATGCCTCACCTTTGACCCTCAAATTTAAATTATTGAGCTAACTCATTCTTTCTGACTTAGTTAACTAATACAAGTTGTTATGAGACAAGATTACAATTTATTGTCCAATTTATTTAAGGGAAAAATAAATTAGACACATTTTCTTGTTGAATTTAAACACTCCCTCTCGACAAGAAATGAATTCAATATATCCTGATCTGGTACCTTTGGAATGTTCTGCATGCAACACTTCTCTAGTGTTGTTTGCACCTTCAACTCCTGAAACTAAATAGCCTCCGAAAAATTGAATCAATATAATGCGTCTACCATCAAAGTCTTTTGACTGTTCGATCCTACTGCACTTGTCTAATGGACTCTCTACGCTGCTACTGACATTTGCATCCATGCCCTATGTACTGCTGCCAACTCTGATCTGCGCTCCAGTATCCGACATCTATCACTCTAATTTATGTCTTCCTAACATCTGACTGCATCAATCCAACCAATCCTTCTTGCTATTGATGTACTGTGGGCTCCTCGTAGCCATGTTCGATCTAAGGGACACACCATCTCAATTGAACCTACCCAAATTTTTTCTTGGGATTATATCTACACATCGCCCCACCTCACACCTGGAGGTATAGTTGCATGTACTACCTCTACCCATATGGTTCAAATTTCCCCCTCTTGGAGGTCTCTGCTTGAGTGGAATCTTCCACTCGGACTCCTCTCTGCTTCTCCAATTGTGGTTGCTCCACAAACTTCCGAGACTGCTTCTAAGACTGCATGTTGATAGGTAATTTGTGATCCCTCTCAACCATCAAGTCAATAAACTCTGCTTTTCTCCTCAAAGCTTTACATGCATCTTGTACCTCAACTGCATATAGGTTCTTGACTCGCGCACATTGTAATTGTCCTGCCGTCACAAAATTTTCTAAAAAAAGAGTTGATTTTAAATCGACAATATATTCCTCATCCGAACTCCGATTCGACTGATTTTTTTTTTAATTTGGGTATTTTTTCTCAAGGAATCTAAATATGCTATTTTTTTTTGAAAATTTTGCATCAAAATTTTTAGATATTCTATGCAAACTCTCCGCTCAAAAAATTCCTGCTCTTATAACATGTAGAAATTAAATAGAAACTTTATACCAATGGATTCAATATAATCATGTAATTTACTAAAAAAAGACACTTAATACTTCTACTATATTTTTGGAATATAAAATATTATATCTCAATCACATGCAAGTAAGAGAAAGGAATTACCAATCACACAACACAATATGTATCTGGGGAAAGCACCTGCTCAAAACCCCTCTATCATATATTGTATATAGTCAAAGAATCATGAAACAATACAATGCTTTCTCATACCGAGAAAATCCTTCACTCTACCGATTGCCTCACCCTGATCATGCTCAAAACTGACTAGAAATTATCAGGAAAAATTGACCAACACTTAGCCAATTCTCAGCCCCTGCTTAGCCCATCCTTTCTCACACAATTCCTAGGAAATTAATCCCTATTAAATATGATAATCAACCTTCTTTGACTATGAAATAATTCATGGGCATCCTATGGTTTTATAACTGCACCTAGGCAGTTATCTAATAATACAACTGATATTTATCTTCCCTTTAACCTTTGTCTCAGCTGGGTCTTCATCATATTTGAAATGCATGCAACTAATAATAGAAAATCATTAGTTACTTGATAGATCACTACTTGTGAATTAAATCTAATTTAATTCACTTGACCTCTCACTAGCTCATCACTCAGTTAGAACTAGTTAAATTGATTTTAACTCAATTAATTTGAGTTAATTGATTAAACTCACACTACACTAGTGCATTAACTGCAACTGGACCCCAAAAATAACAGAATCATTCTACATGCCTCACATTTGAACCTCAACTCGAAATTCTTGAGATAACTCAATATTTATGACATAGTTAACTAATACAAGTTGTTATGAGATAAGATTTAAATTTATTGTCCAATTTATTTAAGGGAAAAATAAATTAGACACACATTTTCTTGTTGATTTTCAACAGAAAGCTCGACCTCATGACCCAAGAGAAAAAATTTCCTGCTCGATCCAAGATATTCAACCTCTTTGTTGATAATGATCTCCCTGATCATGCTTTGACTCACTTATTGGCATTGATGTTGTGATGAGTTGCTTGGTTGGAATTGATGTCAACCTATTAGCATGGTGTTGGAGGTTGCATTGATGTTTTGATGAGGTGATAGTTGATGTCAACATGGAAAATTTCTAAGCTTGATGATTGTTGTAGTGATTGATGGTTGGAATCCTGGATTTGGTTTGGAGATTGTATGCACATGCTATGGTTTTTATGATATTGTCTTATGCATGGTTCTCGTGACATATGCTTGTGATCTTTTGATGTTGGCATTGATAGTTTTGATGGTTGATTGACTAACTAGGTATCCATGCATATGATGCTTGAGGTGTTTCTCTTGAGATGTGTCCTTAATACTCCTGAGTTATGGTTTGGAATGACAATGATTTCTGAAGGTGTTGTAGCGGTTGTTAGGATCCCATGTATAGTTGAGCTTCATGCTTTATGCCACTTGATATAGTTTATGCTCTCATGAGTTGGTCCTTGCACTTATCATGACTACATCATGTATGGACTCTTTAGAAGGTTTCAGATATGGTTTTATGACTTTTCATGGCTTGGAAAATCTTCGTATATGCTAGAGATGTTGTACAACAAGTTGGAGGTAGTTCTAATTTGAAGACACTATGTTTTTCCTTCATCCCCTACCTAGTCGCATGGAGAGAAGCCTGTGGGAGCAGTTTTAGGCCATATTCGCATGTGTAGAAACCTATGGGAGACACTATAGCTCCAGACACATGAAGAGTAGTGTTAAGGGAGAAACTAAGCATATAGTTGAAGTTTCTCTAGATTTATCGCGCTCCTCGGATGTTTTAATTGGTTTTATTAATGTATCTTGTTTGGAAATTTTCATTAAAGGTTCAGATTGACTAAATCAACTGAGGTTAATGTGTTTTGAAATATGAATGAATTTAATGTACCAAGTAGTGGAGTAGTGGAAAAATTTATTTAAAATAAGGAGCAGATCAACCATTGTGAATGAGGAAATAGAGCAGAGATTTTTGTAGAGAGCAGAGGGCAACCTCCTACAACATGTAATATCACAAAGGTTGAATTTGTTGAGAAGTGAACTCATAGAAATTATATTTTGAAATTAGAGAGGGAGGAGAATATTTGAGAGGTTAACCATGTATTCAGAGAAGAAGATTTTTTTTTTTTGATTGTGACAGGGCTTTGGAGGACCTCCAGCAGAGGGTTTACAAAGGCATATGTTTCATGTGCATGATTGTATCATTTCATATATGCACTGAATTTTTGTTTTATGTAATCACTAGCACATTTAGCCCAATTTTTTACGGACAAAATTTCGCTCTTGCAACACATAGGCATCCCAAGAGAAACACTTTGAGGTGGGGAAAAACATCAGTTCTCCTAAAGTCGTAATTTCGACACTTGACTTAACTGTCGGTAGAGCGACGCTAATTCCGACGTTTTTTTGGTGGTGTCGCAATTCCGACATTTCAAATTGGTCATTGCTCTTCCGATGTTTCATGCTTTGTCACTCTTCCAATGTTTATAAGCATCAAAATTCTGACGTCAACAAACACCATAACTGAAGTTAGAAATGTCTTTCTTCCGACAAACAAAAGCATCGCTCTTCCGACGAACAAACACATTGCTCTTCCGATGAACAAAAATGTCGTTATTTTGATGCTACACAATTTCCAAACCAACTCTTCTAAGTGTCGCTCTTCCGACCAAAACAAGCGTCGCTAGTCGGAATACCGATGGAAACAAAAAATTATTTAAAAAAAAACTTATCGGAATATCGACGACAACAAAAAATTATTTAAAAAAAAATATTAAGTCTTTTGTTAGGTGTTTTATGCTAGGAAGATAATTTCGCATCTTATCATTTTAAAATGGTAAAAGATCTTATTGGGAAGAGGACATCATCGCCTTTTCCTCAAGGATCGATTCATTGGGGTAACAAATCTTATGAGGTCCTACAGATCTTGGAAGGTCGATGCAATTCTTCATCTCTCTTCTTGTGCTTGAATATGTCACTCCTCTTTTAGTAGTCAAAAGATGAATTTTTAGATATTTTAATAATGACTTGAAAATGCATAGACTTTCACTCATTAAACACCACTATTGGATGGTATCAAGTATTCTCCTTCCATTTTTTATCTCAGTATTTCTTTACAGAAGGTGATTTTATTACATGAACTGGAAAATCCATGATGCAATGTTAGCAGGATAGAAGATCCTAAATCTATGTTTTTTAGTTATTTTCTTTGCTGCCTCTGTTACTCTGGCTAATAGACATGACTACAACAGTCCTTTTTGTTTTAAGAAGCCTCATACAGAAATGCCACTTTGGGGATAAGCATTCTTTAAAAATGTTATGAAACTCCTGGAGTCGATAAAACATCCTTAACCTACAAATAGACCTTGGTTTGGCGCAAAACTTTGAAGACTTCCCATAAATGACTCACAGCACTATCAACAAAAAGTTGGGTGAACATCAACTAGGCATTTACTATTGAGGCATTGTATAAGTCTTTGGTGATTTTGACATAACACCTCTCCCTCATTACTTGTTTCTCAATAGAAAAAACTCTTAGAACTAAACCATATCAACAATCTAAAGTAAGTCTTAACCATTTGATCATTTTATGTTAATGATCTTAATAATTTTTTGGGGAATTTCTTTAGAAAAGGAGAAAAAATATCTTGACTTTAGAAGGTAATTTAGGCAGTTATATTGATGAATGTACAATTTATTTGAAGCTTTCAAGCGCAAGGTAATTAACCATTAAACTATACCACAAAAACAGGCTACTTATTAATTGAATTGTAAAAGAATATTCTCTTGTAAATAGCACCACTGTACCATACTACAGATTCTGTCTTCAACTATATAACATATGTAACTTTGTCTAGGATTTTAGCAAGTTGGAAATTATTTAGTTATCAAAGAGCTAATTGCATCCAATGCATGCAAGAAATTCATCTTGAATCATAATGGGCCTCTCTATAAACTTTTCAAAATATGATAGTATGTCGTCTATCCAATCAACTGTGTAAAACTATTCTGATAGTTATTTTACTTGGAGAAGATATCCTGAGTATTTTGATTTATTTTTAGTAATTTTATATTTTATTCTTTCATATTTTCCATATCTCATAATGAAACATATAACTCACCCTCAGGGTTCTAGTACAATTCTTGGAAATTGAATCACTTTTAATGTAGGCCATCTTGTTACTCCAGTATTCCTCTGGGATTCATTCAGTCTCATATCGATCCAAAATTTCAACCACCTAAAAATAGAAGGTGATTTTCAGTCTATTTCACAAAATGTACAGATAATTCAAAATTGTCACAACACAACAGACTACCGTCATAGGGTTTCAGTAATTCAAACATAGAATAATGTGTGACAAGGTAACTATAGGTTCAAAAGCATTATACACTGCGAGATGCAAGGAGACAAGAAACTCCAATTGGGATGAATATTATACCAATAAGCATAAATAATGAGATGACCTGCACAATTAAAACACAAGAATTTTATCAAAGGTAATATAGATGAATCCCTCGTAACATTAATCTTCAACATAGCCATGGTACTTCATGCAAGGTGTATAGGCTTACCCATGTTGGAGTCAGAAATGGTCTACAAGCAGGAAGATCCTGATGTTTGAACTTCGAATCTAAAAAATCAGCAATAGGCTTTTAGCAAATAAATCAAAGCAGAAAAAAAGATGTTCCTACAAAATATGAACAACAAAATACTATCTGTGTACCGACAACTGCAAATGGTAAAATTAGATTAAAAGAACTAGGAATACGTAGGTTTGGGATCCACCCCACTCCATTCCAAATGTTATTATGTTTGTTTTATATTAACTTAGCGAAATTCCTATAGAATGTTGACTGGTCTAATATGTGCGCCCATCCCTCGATATGAAGATGGTGATCATGATGATGATAATCAAAAAACAATATCGATGATATAAATTTTATGAAAACAGTATGAATTCAAGACTGTCTTCTTCTACTAAGGAAAGTGATGGATGTTGAAAAGTGTAACTAGGATCGGTCTTCATATTGAATATGTAATTATGTATTTATGTAAAATAGAATTCAAAGATAACAAAATGTATTTTTGTTATGTTTTCTTCATGGGTTTCATGAGCAAGGTTTTATTATAAGTCAATAGAATTATTCTTGTTGTATAATAGGAAGTGTCTTATAGTCATAAATATAATTAATGGTCATAAATATGAAGATTCTAGTCATCCAAAATGCTCCAAGACCTTGTGGAAGAATGGCTCATAACAACCCTCAAGACAACCCATATTCAACACTAGATTAATTGCACTACATGTCGACCTAATACACATTGATGAAGTTGGCTTACTATCTGGCTGTAAAGTCAGCTCATTTATAGATAGTAACAACTATATATACACCAGTATACTGCACAGAAATATAGTGACACAAATTCGATTTGTCTGAGTTTTTTGGACAAATTTGCAGGATCTCAGGACGGGAAAAAGGTGTAGATTTCTCTAAAGAATACTACAGGTTTCAGAGAGGATTCAGTGCGGGTTAAAGGACATAATATTGTGTGATAAATTTTGTTATAAGTGTGGGCTAAAGGACAGATAAAGGTGTGGACTTATCTGAAGATTCTACAGTGGTTAAAATGAAAATATATCTAAGATAAAATGCAGGAAAAGGAAAAGATCTAGTGTGGACTTCAAGACAGAAGTCAGTACAATTTTAAGGACTAAAGAAGGTTCATATATCACAGCATGTTATCACAGCAAAGGAAGAGAATTTATTTTGAGAAATAAAGCAAGGTAAATCTGTGAATTATCATCCTATTCTATAGTACATAAAAGGAAGTACTACTCCTCAATTGAAGAAGCTTTAGTGATCTTGTCGAAGAGCTATCGGTTCCATTGGTTGGGTGGACCAGATTAGTCTTGCGGTATTGAGATAAGTATTTCAGTGTTGCATTTCATAATAGATATGTATCTATGTTTAAATGAAAAGTAAGTTGAATGATATGTTATTATCCTATCTACTATTTACATTATGATTAAAAGCACTGTATATTTATGTATTGCACACTTGCGGAGAAGTTATACTAACCTAAGTAAGATGAAAAGTATTGTGGAGTTCTGTATTATAATCTTACAGAGAAGATAGGCTAACCTATTTATTATAGTAAGCATTAACAATATCTATGATGAAATATTACAGAGAAGCCATTGATAATTTCATTAACAGTATCAATAGAGACTACATGGATGAATAACTTGAGAAATCGAATACTCTTTATTTTCAGTTGTTACAAATAGCATAAGACAAATAATCTTTCGATTTATTGAATAACTTGCATATTTAGTTGTTTGAGCCCGGGTTGGCATTTTATTAACACCTGCTCAATTATTTCTGTGTTAATATAAAAATTATGTATCAACACCCTGAGTGAGGGTGTCAGCACCTAATGTTCAGTCAACACTAAATTTAAATCTGACCGATGTGAAGTGGAAAGACTCCTCTTCGACAATACTGGGCAAGGACATGCAGTTTGAGGGTAGGAACTCCTCAATTAATAACCTGAAACTTGACATTTATCTAGTACGTAGGCAAGTAATAGACGTTTGTAACAGCCTCAATAGGGATTGAAACATGTTAGTTCAATGTTATGACTCTACATTCCTTTGCTAGAGCTCCACCATGTTCTACAAGTAAGTATACATTGTTGGCTATGGTGAGAAAGAGTAAGATAAAGGTTAAGAGATGGAGAAAACCAAAGGAAATGATTATATATGAGATAATTATGATTGATGGACTAATTTTTTATCAATTGAATTATGTTGCCAATGAACTGAGGAAGCCATTGGAGAGGAAAGTGGTGTGGGGTGGGTTGCAACTCGTGGTGACAGGTGATTTCTTTCAACTTCCACCACTGAGGCCTCATAACCTAAACAAATTCTTCGCTTTCTAGGAAGATTTTTGGAATGATTGTTTTGACAAGCAGATTGAATTAAGGCATGTATTTAGGTAGTCGGATAGTGAGCTAGTAGAGATGTTGCAAGAAATAAGAAGAGGTCTATTTCACCCAAAAACCTTGGCCAAATTGAATAGCTGTCATGGTCCATAGATGAACTCAGATGATTTAGTGACTATATTGTATCCGAGAAATAATGATGTTAGAAGGGTGATTTATGAGAGAATCAAGGTCCTGGGGCGGGAAATCATTACTTTTAGGGTGACGGATGTAGGGGAAGAACCAGGAAAGAGTTAGCTATATAGTGGAATTTCTCCTGATCAGTTTGGTATTTGCATAGGGGCACAGATGGTTCTCATCAAAAATTTAGAAATAGAGAACGAACTGGTGAATGGTGCAATAGGCCAGATTGTTGAGTTTGTCAGGGATGGCACTTACAAATACCTTATAGCTATTTGTCCAAGAGGCCTCTGGCCAATGGTAATATTTCTATATGGGGTGGAAAATATGATTACGCCGAATTCCTGGGGTGTTTATGAAGGTGAGAAGGATATGGCTACCAAAACACAGGTGCCATTAATTTTAGCATGGTATGTCACCGTGCACAAGTGCCAAGGGATGACTTTGGAGAGACTAGAGACGGATATTTGTAGGGCATTCAATTATGGTATGGTATATGTATCCCTTTCCCATGTAAAGAATTCAATAGATTGAGGCTGACAGGATTTAATCCGTCTAATATCAAAGAACACCCCAAGGTGCTTAACTTCTATCAGAAACTTACCAAACATAAGTAGGGTACTTTTATGATCGAGAGCATAAATGAATCTTGTAGAAATACATCAGACTTGTGGTGACATTATTAGTCTTCAAGCATCTCTGGTAATGTGGCTTGGGTTCGAATATTTATTTGACATAGGTAAATGGAAGTATTAAATAACCCTTATACCTATTTTGGATCATGTTTAAAAATCATATTCTATGTGGATCTTCTTCTCTTTATAGGTTAGTAAATTCAACTATGAATGATAATTCAACCCTGTCAGGAGGGTTAGAGGAAACCCTAGTCTGAATTTCCTGAGGAACACAAAGATGAAAGCAAAACTGATAAACAGTGATAATAGTTCTATTCCTGCAATGTGTAATAACTAATTTGAGGGAAAATCTTAAGTACCAGGAGGTATTTACAATAAACGGGGAAAAGATCCAGGAAACCCTTGAGGGGTATGGCCCAAGTCCCACTTAGATAATCATGCACCAGTGTCATGGGAGAACCTATACAGAATATAATGGTATCTATAAACCCTAGAAGAATATACCATAAACGAGTTTAAGAACACAAGGCCAAGAAACTTACCAACATCGGCGACATCTGTAATGGCTTCACAGTCTCGATTTTTGAACCACTGGATAGCAAGGAACACTGGAAAAAGAAAATAAAATAGAACCATTAATCAATAGAGAAAAAAGGAGAATAAACTCTGTAACATTTGTACATATTGAATAGGGAATAGCTGTAATGAACTCCTCTAGGACGAGCCCAAATTTCTGAAAGAGAACTTCCCGAGACTGTTCTGAGTGAAAATTTAAACAAGTGTTGATGCAAGCCAAAAACCTGTACAGAGGAAAACTGGAAAATTTTCCATACTCGCATCAAAGAAAATAAGGGGTAATGCAACCAATGCACATTAGCAAATCTTAGGAAATGAAATAAACAGAATTCATACATGTGGTATTAGTGAAGGTTGTTACTTTCAACTTAAAACACCTTGAGTTTCCAAATTTTAAAGTATTACCAAGGTAACCACCAACAATAGGTAAAAAAGTTCACACCAGGTTGTGGAGTGAAAGACCCCAAGGTGACAAAGAAAGAACCTACACAGATACCTCTGTGTTAATGTAGTTCAAACTATAAAAGAACGTAGAGGGAAAAATTACTCAAAAATATTGATGGCATATCATCTAGGTTAAATACCTGTGCAAGAAGAATTATCATCAGACGCAAAACCTTGGCCTCCTAAACCTGTTCACGGGAAGGCAGAACTATCAAACCCTCATTAGAATTGACAAAATGAGCTCAGGATGCAACCCTAGGGGTAGGGTTTGGTACCTCAACGAACTCCTTTAGTCCTTGATCGTTCCATCATGAAGGAGAGATCCATCGGCTCTTAGGTGACCATATGTCCTCACATCTAAGAATTTTCCAGACAGGTCATCTAAATATACCGATGATATATGAGTTGAACTTAGAATAAATTCATATAATCAAACATTAACCTAAGTTTTTAAATTAACGAGTCTAAACCATGGTAATTATGCAATTATACAATCAAATTTAAATTTATAGAGGTTTATGACATGTTTTTACCATGAAATAATCTATTTTGTGTATAGATGTTACATATGGAAATTAAATTAATTGAAAAAAGATATTTATGTATTATTATTTAAATATTTATATACTTAAAAGGGGTTTAAATAAATAATGTTTGAAATATAAAAATTACACAAAATTTAAATGATGATAATATAATATTTCAACATAAATTTGGTAATCCGTAACAAATTTTAACCTAGAGAAAAGGTAACTCAAATAAATTAATAAATTATAGTTTTTTTTGTTTTATACTAAGATATGGATAGGTTGGAGATTGCAAAATTCATGTATTTGAGGAATGCTTATGTCAATTTCAGATATACTTTGAGCAAACTAAGGGAATTTGAATTTTGTTTTGAGCATGTTGTGGATAGAACCTTTGAGGAAGATTGTAGACCTATATGTGATTGTTACCCTTACGTTTGGTATGAGAATGGACCAGTGCTAAAGGATGATGATAGGTAAAGAGACATCCTCATATCCTATTTTTTATTTTGAGGGGACATGAATTACATTGGGTCATGCATGGAGATGATACTTACTTTATTCCTATGAACTTAGATGCATTTGTGGACATTAGAAGACCATAGTGTTTCCCTTTGAAAGAAAATGTGTGGTGGATAATTGGGGGAAATGTGATCGTCCATAAAATGCAGATCACATTTTGGTACCTTATGGATTTTTTCCTTCGACCCAAGTAGTGCTTGGAGGTTTCATTTGAGGGGTTAGTAGACACAAACCTAATATGACCAAGAATATTAGTGTTTGAGAACCTATGATTTGGGAGAAAGGCTTAGGGGTTCTAGGAGTTAAGGGGTTTAGGGTTTAAGCGTCAGGGGTTAATGGTAAAGGGTAATGGTTAAGGGGTTGAGGTCTAGGGGGTGTAGGGGTTAGAAGCTAATGACAGTGGTTAAGGGCTTGAAGGATTAAGGGTTAATCACCATGGCCTTAGGGGTTAGGGGATTTAGGCGATTAAGTGTGTAAGGGTTATGGGATATAGGTGTCAAAAGGTTAAGGGGTTAGGGCTAAAGTGTTAAGGGTGAGATTTAAGATGATAAGGGGTTAGGGCTTAGGGGCTTCAAGGATTTTAAGTTAAGGGTTAGGGGTTAAGGGGTTAGTGTCTTAGGGTTTAAGGGATCAAGGGATTAATGGGTTGTGAGTTATGAATGTAGGGGTTTAGGGATTATCACTCTGGGGTTAAGGGGATAGGGAATTTATTGATTATGGGTTATGATAATGAGGCCCCTAATCACCTTATGACAACTATTAGGGGTTCCCCTATCAATTTATCTCGATTCCTTCCTTCTAGGTCTCCCTCCCTTGATACAGCCTCCCACACATGATATGACCTGAACACGTCTCCTGTGGCACCCTCACACGGCACGACCCGACCCGCCCGAATGAAGGCACGAGGGAGAAAACAGAAAATGAATCCCACAAACATGCACAAGGCACATAGGCGGTCACAACTTAGCATTTTTTATATGGCCACCCTCACACAACCCGACCCGACCCGACCCGACCCGACCTACACAAACGTGTTTCCTTGGACGCCCTCACACGACTCCACCTCACACAACCCGACCCAACCCGACCCGACCTGACATGACTCGACCTCACACAACCCGACCTGACCCGACCTGAATTGAACCTCACACGGTTTCATCACTATTCTGACGTTTCCAATTACCCGACATGTTCATCGCAAGTCTAATAAGTATTGAAAAATCAAACTTGTTGTCACTTTATAAATATAATATAAAATAAGTACTAAATAAAATACATGAATTAATTGCTTACCTTTCTATATTTCAATATATATATATATATATATATATATATATATATATATATATATACTTATGTATATATTTATTTTATTTATTTATTTATTTTCCTTTTTTTCTTTTTTTCTTTTTATTATTATTATTTTTTAAGCAGTGGTTTAATTAATTAAAAAAAAATATCCTAGGCAAAAATTTTAAAAAAATAATTAAAAATATAATCTAAACGACAATCGGACCACACGAGGTCGTGGGAACGACCTGACCCGCCTGAACGAAGGGTGCATGAGAAAGAAAACAGAAAACGGATCGCACAAATGTGCAAAAGGAACATGGGTGCCCTCACACGACTTGACACGACTTGACTTGGACGTGTTCCTTGGGTGCCCTCACATGACCTGACCTGACCCGACTCGCCGGAATGCGTTTCCTTGGAAGCCCTCATAGTACGGCACGACCCGACCCGACCTGACCCGACTCGCCCGAATTTCGAAGGCATGAAGGATAAAACAGAAAATGGGTCGCACGAGCGTGCAGTACAAGCCACATGGGTAGTCACAACTTGGCATTTTTTATACGGCCACCCTCACATGACCTGACCCGACCCGCCCGAATGCATTTCCCTGGGTGCCCTCACACGACCCGACCTAACCCACCCCAACCCACTCAAACGCGTTTCCTTGGGTGCCCTCACACGGCAGGACCCAACATGACCTGCCTGAACGTGTTTCCTTAGGTTCCTTCACACGACCTGACCCGACCCGCGCAAATGCGTTTCCTTGGGCGCCCTCACATGACCTGACCCCACCCAACTCGACCCGTCCAAATGTCGAAGGCATGAGGGAGAAAATGGAAAATGGGTCATACGAATTTGCATTACAAGTCACACGGGTGATCAACACAACTTAGCATTTTTTATATGGCCAGCCTCACACGACTCGACCCGACCTGACCCGACACGCTCGAATATGTTTCCCTGGGCGCCCTATCATGACCCAACCTGACCCGACCCACCTAAATACGTTTCCTTGGGTGCCCTCACATGACTCGACGCGCCTGAATGCGTTTCCTTGGGCACCCTCACATGACCTGCCACTACCCGACCTGCCCGAACACATTCCTTGGGTAGCCTTCCATGACCCGACCTGACCCGACCCACTCGAACATGTTTCCTTGGGTACCCTCATAGTAAGGCACGACCCGACCCGACCCGCCCGAACTTCGAAGGCAGGAGGGAGAAAACGACAAACGGGTTGCACAAACGTGCACAAGGCACATGGGTGGTCACAACTTAGAATTTTTGATACAGCCTCCGTCACACGATCCGACCCGAATGTGTTTCCTGTTGCGCCCTCACACGGCATGACCCGACCTGCCCGAACGAAGGGTGCACGAGGGAGAAAACGGAAAATGGATCGCACAAACGTGCACAAGCAACACGGGCAGTCAAAACTTAGCATTTTTTATACGACCAACCTCACACGACCCAACCCTACCCGACCTAACCCGACCTGCCCGAACGTGTTCTTTGGGCGACCTCACACGACATGACCTGACAGGACCCAACCCAACCCGACCCCCCCGAATGTGTTTCCTTGGGTGCCCTCACAATACGGCATGACCCGACCTGGCCCGATTTGAATGCATTTCCTTGGGCACCATCACACGACTCGACCCGACCCGCCCGAACATGTTTCCCTGGGCGCCCTCACATGACCCAACATGGCCCGACCTAATGCACCTGAAACTCTGAGCACACTCCACTTGTATCTTAAGCATACAAATCAATCCTATTGACTTCTAAAATGCCGAATACCAAAATAGAAATTATGTTTCAACTCAAACATAGGAACTGGATTCCTTTCTTGTTTTCATATAGGGCGCAGCCATATATTTATTTTATATCATATATCAGATAACAGCCACTGGTTTGAAACAAAGCAAAAAAACATTTCCGTCCATTTTGTATTTGAAAACGCAGGTCCTTATTCGCAGATATGATTATCTGAATAAAAGAACAACTTAAAACGCTGTTTTAAAATAGCTTCAGGCATATAAAGGTTTCAGTATGTAATCATTAAAAAAAAATATCACTATCTATCGACCGACTAGC
The DNA here is from genome assembly GCA_034641835.2 of Pinus albicaulis. NCBI lineage: Eukaryota > Viridiplantae > Streptophyta > Pinopsida > Pinales > Pinaceae > Pinus > Pinus albicaulis. The sequence continues at coordinate 130,151,757 of CM076581.1, forward strand.
CAATTCAAGGCTATAACACACAATTACAAAATGCGCCTTTAATCTGTAGAATTCCTTCTTCATTTCATCGAGAATGCAAACCATATATTACTGTTTTTAAAAACATATGACAATGAAATGTTTTTAAAAAAAAAACGTTGTCGGTCTCTCTCTATTCCCCTTTGACCGCAATTTTAAAATAAATACATATACCAACCATATTTCAGTTGGATTTTTATTTTCACACCACATATTCGCCTCCCCCCCAGCTCATTAATACAGGTTCGATATATGTGTATATCGATTGACCGATATTCCGGTCCAACACAACTATATTTTCCACAATCGGCGGTCAAAACAAATATATAACATATATATATAACAATTTATCAGATTTCATGCGATCTGAACCAAGATTGCCCACGAGGAATTGGCGTTGATACGCTCCAAGGTATTAACTGTCAGAGATCTTCAGTTTACAAATAATTGCCACCAGAATCGCCCCTTCTTTAACTCCTGTTATAATAGTTACCGAATATGTCTAGTGGTAAGGATTTTTTTTGATGCTGTTGTGGATTCCACGGTGCCAAGGCGAGATTTATGGACCCAATTGCATACATGATAAAAATAACTTCTACTACGTACAGTCCAATTAAAACTCACACGAACTTCTCACTCTCTGAACTATCGCTCCATGGCCAGTTCTTCTACGCAGAATCCCCTCGCTGGTTACAATTTCTCTATATATTTTCCACTAATTACTCTAACAAATAGATAAGGTAATCTTCCATAAATTAATTCTAACAGAAATATTTTGATGCACCTAACAAATCTTATCACTAAATGGAGCGATTTCACTTATTATAATAACAAACTGATTATGAAATCGACTCTCATAGTAATACTAAAATCAACAGTAAATGAAATTCACTTTGTCAAAATTTTCCACATTGCTGGCCAGTTCCGATGCTCCTGCATCAGACTCCCGGAGAAGAAAAGATTGGTTCTTTAAATTTTCAGGATTTATGCCGTATTTCTGCAATTCAGTTGCTGTCAACCAACTGGAATCTTCCATTGGCTGCTCTTTCCACTTGACCAGATACTGAAAATATGTATGTCCTCGAGTTTTCTTGAATATCCTTTGATCTAAAATAGCTTCAACTTCTTTCTTGAATGTTTTTGGTACCTGTTCTTCCCAATCCACAGTTTGAACTTCATCACCTGTAGCTTCAGTCTGCAACTCTGTTTCGGCCTCTCTGAATGGATACAAGTCTGCAATATTAAAAATGGGGGGTATTCCAATCCCTTTCGGCAACTCAATCTCATATGCATTGGCTGAAAATTTCCTTTTGATTTTACAGGGTCCTATCTTCTTCAGTTTCAGCTTATTATAAGTTTTTGTAGGAAATCTCTCTTTCCTCAAATATGCCATGACCAAATCTCCTACCTGAAACTCTTTTTCTCTCCTTCTCAAATCTGCTCTCTGCTTGTATCTCTTGCTGCTTTCCTGTAGTTTACCTTTAACTTCTTCCTGTAGCTTCTGCATTTGTTCAACAAAATCTTCAGCACTTGCACTTCTGGCTTCTTGTTTCCCCAAGTCTCTTAGCTCATATACTCCTCTCGGATGCATTCCAAAGAAAATCTGAAATGGACTCATTCCAGTGCTTCGGTTTGGTGTGTCATTGTAAGCAAATTCAGCTTGGGCTAATGCCAAATCCCACTGTTTGGGATTCTGATGTACCAAAATTCTTAATATATTCCCCAAGATTCTGTTTACAACTTCAGTTTGTCCATCCATTTGAGGATGGTAAGCTGAACTAAAACTGAGTTTAGTTCCCAGTTTCTTCCAAAGTGTCCTCCAGAAATGCCCTACAAATTTAGTGTCTCGATCTGATACAATACTTACAGGCAAGCCATGCAATCTTACAATCTCTGAAAAGAATAAGTTTGCTATATGTGTGGCATCATTAGTCTTCTTACAAGCAATAAAATGAGCCATTTTAGAAAATTTGTCTACAACAACATAAATAGAATCGTTTCCTCTCTGAGTTTTTGGTAAACCCAGAACAAAGTCCATACTCACTGCATCCCATGGTCGATCTGGTATGGGCAATGGCTGATATAGACCGGTATTCTGACTCTTTCCTTTGGCATACTGACACACCCTGCATTTCTCAACAAACTTTTTAACATCAGTTTGCATTTTAGGCCAATAATAAAAAGCATTCACCTGAGCGAAAGTTTTGTCTTGTCCAAAATGACCAGACAATCCTCCACTGTGCTTCTCTTTAATGATGTTCTCTCTCATGGAACATTTAGGAATGCATAATTTGTTGCTTTTAAATAACAGGCCTCCTTGAATAAGGTAGTCCATCCATTGACTTCTGTTATGGCTCACTGGATTCTGCACTGTTGTGTAGATATCTTTAAAATCCTCATCCTCCTTGTACATTTCTATCATTTCATCAAAACCTACAACACCCACTTTAAATTCTTGCAAAAGAAAACTTACCCTACTTAATGCATCCGCCACTTTATTAGACTTACCACTTTTATGCTTTATTACAAAAGTGAAACTTTGCAGAAATTCCACCCACTTGGCGTGCTTCTGACTTAGCTTTGGTTGATTATTAATAAACTGCAAAGCGTGGTTGTCTGAATATAAGATGAACTCCTTTGGCAACAAGTAATGCCTCCATTTTTTCAATGCCTGCACAATAGCGTAAAATTCTTTATCATAAGAAGAATATTTTTTCTTTGCATCATTTAAATTCTCGCTGAAATATGCTATCGGCCTTTGCTTTTGGCTTAACACCGCACCAACTGCTTCTCCACTTGCATCAGTTTCCACTTGAAAGACTTTCTCGAAATTTGGCAATGCTAGAATAGGCTTTTCTGTTATCTTCTTTTTCAGCAAATTAAAATTCCTATCAGCTGCTTCTGTCCATTGAAATGGCTGATTGACCTCCTTGATTGTCTCAAGGATTGGTGCAAAAACTTGACTAAATCCCTTTATAAATTTTCGGTAGAAACTAGCAAGTCCATGGAAACTTCTTACCTCGAATACACTCCTGGGAGTAGGCCAGTTTCTGATTGCTTGTACCTTCTCCGGATCCATTTTCAAACCGTCTCTGGAAATCACAAATCCCAAATATACCAGCTCCTCTTTCATGAAACTACATTTCTTCAGATTGATTAGTAGTTTCTCTTTCTGCAGAGTTTTCAAAACTAACTTCAAGTGTTCCAAATGCTCTTCTTTACTTTTGCTGAAAACTAGAATATCATCAAGGTAAACAACAACAAATTTACCTGTATATTCTTTCAGAACCTCATTCATTAGTCTCATGAATGTGCTGGGCGCATTAGTGAGCCCAAAAGGCATCACTAACCACTCATACAGTCCACTGTTGGTTTTGAAAGCTGTTTTCCACTCATCGCCTTCCCGAATTCTGATCTGATGATACCCGCTTTTCAGATCTATCTTAGTAAAATACCTGGATCCACTTAAACAATCCATTAAATCATCCATCCTGGGCAAAGGAAATCTATACCTGACTGTTATCTTGTTGATAGCTCTGGAATCGGTGCACATGCGCCATTCTCCTCCCTTTTTCGGACTAAGCACCGTTGGCACAGCACACGGACTCAGACTTTCTCGAATCAGTCCCTTGTCCATCAGCTCTTGAACCTGTCTTGCAACTTCTGCGTTTTCCTGAGGAGTTAATCTATATGTAGCTTTATTAGGTAGACTTGCTCCTGGTATTAAGTCGATATGGTGACTTATACTTCTAATCGGTGGTAATTCATTCGGCAATTCATCCACAATGATATCCATGTAACTATTTAACACAGATTGAATTTCTTCAGGCAAACCATTTAAATTTGTGGAGGTTAAAATTACCTTTGGCCTTCCCACGATAGCGAAATGTACCTCTTCGCTTTTATCAACCTTCTATAGCAGTTCCTTACCACTCATCAACATAATACTATTTTCAGGCAGCTCTTTATCAGCATTATTCTTCACTGGCAGCAACGTATGTTTAACTCCATCCTTTTCTATGGTGTATGTATTTCTTCTTCCATCATGAATCGCCTTTCGGTCAAATTGCCATGGTCTCCCCAATAACACGTGACATACATCCATGGGCATTATGTCACATAAAATCACATCTCTGTATGTGCCAATCTGCATTTCCACATTACACTGTTCTGTCACGATGACTTGATGACCCTTTTGAAGCCAAGATACTTTGTAAGGTGCAGGATGCGCTTTCTTTGTTAACCCAAGCTTTTCCACCATCTCTGTAGACACAATATTGTCAGTACTCCCGCTATCAATTATAACCTTACAACGCTTACCCTTTGATTTACATGTAGTTCTAAACAAGTTCTTCCTTTGCGCAGGTTCTCCAATCTCTTTTTCTGATCTCAGCAAAGTTCTTCTGAGCAGCAATGATTCACCTTCTTCCGGTGGTTCTTCCTTCTCTACAAGTCGAGGTGGTTCCGGCTCCGCCTCAGCCACATTTGCACCCCTCTGGCTTGCTGATTTGTTATGAGGACATTCCCGCGACATATGTCCCCATTCTCCACAGGTATAAAACCTAACATCTCTTCCTCGCCCTCTTCCTCTGGGCGCGAATCTCCCTCTACTAGATTCACCCATCTATGGTGATTTGCTGCTTGAACTTCCTGCTTCAAACTGATGCTGTGTTCCTCTGGATCTGGCAGTTCCTCTACCTCTTGCTGAGCTCTTTCCTCTGTTTCTTTGACTCTGTTTCCGTAGTATTTTCTCTTCTGCTTTCAAACTTGCTTGATAGGCATCTTCAACAGTTTTCAAACTTAACAGGCTAATCTCATCTTGGATCTCATATCTTAGCCCATTAACATATCTGGCTACTTTCTCCAAATCATCTTCTACATGCCCTGTTCTGATGCTTAACCTGTAAAATTCTTCAGTATATTCTTTAACAGACATTCCTTTCTGCTTCAGATTTTGCATCTTCTTAAAAAGATTCAAATGATAGTCTTTAGGCAAAAACTTGGCTTTCAGTTTGCTTACCATTTTATCCCACTGCTTGATCTTAGATTTCCCCTTTCTTGTTCTTGATGTCTGTAACTCGTCCCACCAAATGGCTGTGTGACCTTTCAATCTAGTGACTGCAAATTTTACCCTTTTATTTTCTTCAATCTCTTCATAATTGAAGTACTGATCTATGGATCTGATCCAATCCATGAGCTCCTCGGCATTCAGACTCCCTTCATACATAGGAATCTCCATTTTGGGTTTGCTTCCAACCTTCGCCAGCATCTTCATGAATTTAACATTTTCATTCTCTTCTTCTGCTTCTACCTCTTCCTCAAATTCTTCTGAAGAACTTTCAGCTCCCTCATCAGGCGCTCTTCTCTTTGATTTATTTCTAGCATCCTCCATTTAGTTCACATGAGTCCAGCACTTGTCTGCCAGGGAATGCATTGCTTGACCTCCTCGACCAATTCCTCGACCAAATCCTCTCCTTGGCGGCATCTTGTCTGCAAACACCTGTATCTTTGGCTCCGATACCAAAAATTGATGTAGAAGTAGATCTGGCGCAGTGTAATATCAATCCTAGTCTTTTCAAAAAATCGAAATCGGAATTGAAATTCCTAACAGTATAAAAGATTTATGTCTACTTTGTATTTGAAAAAAACGCAGGCCCTTATTCACAGATATGATTATCTGAATAAAAGAACAACTTAAAACGTTGTTTTAAAACAGCTTCAGGCATATAAAAGTTTCAGTATGTAACCATTAAAAAAAATATCACGATCTATCGACACACTAGCCAATCCAAGGCTATCTCACACAATTACAAAATGCGCCTTTAATCTGTAAAATTCCTTCTTCACTTCATTGAGAATGCAGTCCATAGATTACTGTTTTTTTAAAAACATATGACAGTGAAACGCTTTTTTTTAAAAACGTTGCCGGTCTCCCTCTATTACCTTTGACCGCAATTTAAAAAAATACATATACCAACCATATTTCCGTTGGATTTTTATTTTCACACCACATATTCGCCCCCCTCCAGCTCATTAATACAGGTTCGATATATGTGTATATCGATTGACTGATATTTCGGTCCAACACAACTATTTGCCACAATCGGCGGTCAAAACAAAGATATAACATATATATATAACAATTTATCAGATTTCATGCGATCTGAACCAAGATTGCCCACGAGGAACTGGCGTTGATACGCTCCAAGGTATTAACTGTCAAAGATCTTCAGTTTACAAATAATTGCCACCAGAATTACTCTTTCTTTAACTCCTATTATAATAGTTACCGAATATGTCTGGTGGTAAGGATTTGTTTTGATGCTGTTGTGGATTCCACGGTGTCAAGGCGAGATTTATGGACCCGATTGCATACATGATAAAAATAACTTCTACTACGCACAGTCCAATTAAAACTCACACGAGCTTCTCACTCTCTGAACTATCGCTCCATGGCCAGTTCTTCTACGCAGAATCCCCTCGCTGGTTACAATTTCTCTATATATTTTCCACTAATTACTCTAACAAATAGATAAGGTAATCTTCCATAAATTAATTCTAACAGAAATATTTTGATGCGCCTAACAAATCTTATCACTAAATGGAGCGATTTCACTTATTATAATAACAAACTGATTATGAAATCGACTCTCATAGTAATACGAAAATCATGATAATGAAATTCGCACTAAACCACAACATGTGGACAATTTTTCCCATTAACGCTTGATTAAAATGTCTGCATCATATTACCACTAAATTCATATGATCGATTATATTTATCATGTTGGTTCTTTGCCATATTTTATAACTTTCTTTGATTTTTACTTATGGAGTAGGAATAAGGGCATATTCTTTTCTATTGAGCTATTCAGACTTCTTCCACCATCCCTACTCTTAAAGAGTGCTGAGCCATCCTTTATGAATAAATAGGAAAGTGCTATATGAAAAGAAAAATATTTACATATTTCATTAATAATTTTATAATTTGACAGATGGAGGATAGGGGGTCTCATCAAGAGCCGGCCTACCATGTTCATAAGGAAGCAAGTGAAGTGGCATTCCCATCATGGCCACCAAACCAGAGATATGGTCCAATGGACAATTGAAAAAATTAAGAAGTCCTTGGAACAGGAGGTCTCATCACGAGCCGGCCTGCCCACTTTTCACTTCTTCCTAGTGAATGGCATTGTGATTTATCTGGTCACCAAGCCAACACAATGGCCTCCGTTATGACAATTCACAAGCACTTCTTCAGCATAAATAAAATACAATGGTTCCAAGGGTGAGAGAGCAACTCTGTCAAGGTTATGGACACCTGTGGGCAACAGAGCTCTGCTGATGGTATTGGAGTCACATTTATACACATCAATAGTAATATTAAACCCTTTTTCCTATATCTCTATTTAAATATCAAATGAAAGTATGAATCTTTAAACTTTGATTTTGAACCTATTATACATGAAAATCATCATAAATCGATCACATTAGTTTAAGTGGGTAGTAAATGCATTTGTACTTATGTTTATCTTAAGATGTCACTTATCTTTATCCTTGAATCATTACAAAACGCTTCTATATCTGTTTATGATTTATCACATGCATGGATTTCAGTAAATGCTATAATTTCATTGATTGTATCATAAGTATGTATGCCTTTCTATGCTATACAATTGCTGTGCAATACGTTACTCTTCTATTTTGCTAATTTGCCACAATATTGATACTACATTTTTACAACAAAAAAAAAATCTTCTTGAACTTTTTTGCATGCATCTTATCTGTTGCCATTTAAAACTAAAACCATGGATTCAAGAAAATTGCATACAGAATTGTGATTTGTTTACAGGAGAACAACAACTATGGGGAAAATTCTATTCGCAGCACGATCACACTATTGCAACTAACAGCAAAGGCTCGCGAACGCGCACATGGTTTCCACCTTTTGCATCACTTTCAGTAACCGCTCAACCTACATAAGCTTCAACAAAGGCCAGTCCCTACATGTCCTTCCACATTATTAGGAGGTAACACTTGAGGTAAAATAGCATAATTTTCTGATTTATTATGAATTTAGGAGAATTTCATGAAAATCCATTGAGCATTATTTATTATCATTCATTCCACATCTTTACCATTTCCCATTTTTTTAGACACGTCTCATCTTTCAGTTTGGGAGAGTGTTGATTTCCTTCATTTCTTTCTTATGACCATGTCAGTAATATTCTTTATCATCCATTGATATTCTTATTCATTCTCAACACCTCCATTATTCCATGTTGTTTTATACCAAGTATCGATTTCAACAGATTGTAGCAACCACCTCTCTTTGTTTTCTAGCATTGCATGAGGACATGCTAATTCTTCAGTTTGGGGGGGGAGAATTGCTACACATAATGGATGTTTTCTACTTTCTTTCTCATTTAAGGCATACAATTTCATTTTTGTACAGTGCAAAAATTGATTTGCATATATATTTAAAACTATGAACTGAATTCTTGTGATTTCTGGATAATAAAGAAAAATCATTAAAATACACAAATCCAGATAATTTCACACTAAATTAGTTCATAAAATTTCAAAAATTATGCACTATTACCTACAACCATTTTTTTATATATCTCATGATCCGTGCATCAAAACGATCTGATTTTTGAGAAAATGATTAATGAAGGTTGTTACTTATGTCACATTTTTTTGCAACTTCATATACATATAGTTGAACGTCAACTGTAAAAATTGTTATGCCTCTATTGCTAAAATTGAATATTCATTATTTGAAGAAACATGCATTTGTTCCATCCATTTCATGAGTTGGGATGAGCAATTTTCTTTGCTTGGTTAACACATGGGTTTTGTCTTTGGATTGCATGAGGACATGCAATATATTTAGTTCTGGGTTGCATGAGGGAATGCAATATATTCAGTTTGGGGGTATGTTGGGCCATGAATATGACCACTTTTTAACACTTATTTCATCCATTTTTACTCTTCTTAATCATGTCATTTATTATATAAATCCATTTTATAATGATTTATGCTCTTATGGATGAATATTATTTATTCTCCTTTATTTTTAATAAATTGATGATTATTATGCATAATTTTATCAATGATGGTTTATTAATATATTTTGTAATATCATTCACCATTTTAGCCTCCAAGATATTTGCCAGACTGCAGATTTGATTTCCAAATCATCATGAAATATTCCAACTTAGAAATTCGCTGGAATAAGAAGTGACAGTTTTGCAGTTAATATTCTGGGCAAATGAAGAAGAATCTGGAAAATCTGGAACATGGGTTTTGTCCATAACGGGCCCAATTAATTTCTATAAAGAACGGTTTGCCAAAATTCGGCCTGTATTGAGAGAAACGCAGAGTTCTTTGAGCACGATTTTCTTAGATTTGTTGTTGCGACCGTTCTCCAAATCTCAGCTGCAAAACCAAATTCATCTTGCTCTTGTTGAAAGATTGTTGGTAATGTATTTTCTGGATGATCAAGTTGTTGGGAACAATTCAATATTGTTATGGGAGATCATATTTGCTATTTAATTTCTCTTCCTTCTGATTATAAAAGGAGAGCATGTATTGTGTATTGGGGAAGAATGGAAAACAATGGATGATTATTGAATTCCCTTTGTAACACTGTAATTCCTTGACTCTTGTGAGCAAAGAGAAAATGATGTAAAAGCTATTCATGTTTTATTAATACAAAGAGGCGTTCTTGTTTCATTTCTCAAGTTCTACAATAGTTCGGCGGCGCTTTCACCGGCGGTTGAGGGCCCGACCCTGGTGGAGCGACCCACTGTTTGTATTTCTATTCTTTAATTACTGTTGTGCGATAATCGTGTTTGGTTTCATTATGATTGCAGAGTTAATTATTGTTGAATTTCTTATTGGTATTATCATGTTATATTAACGAATCGCATTGCTGTTTCTTTATGATTTAACAAGAATCTCAACATTGTATACTTTATTTTGTTAATACTTTAACAGAGCTTCGTTGTTCTATTCCGTTTGATTGATATTCATTACAGATTGTTGTTCAATGGGATTGGTTATTCGATTCCTTTAATCACAGTTTGCTGTCCATTTACATTGATGTTCATTTCAATTGATTAATTGCAAAGAGTTTGGTTTTGAGAGATTTCCTGGTTTCCTTTCATTAGCAGCTTTTAAGTTCAATTTCTATTTCCTTTTAATTTCTTTCAAGCAGGACTGTCAACTATAGAGAACATTGGTTATTGCTTCCTCGTTCCCAGATTGATGGTCTTGTTCCAGTTTGATTTCAATTGCATCAATTTCTAGAAGATTGAGTTTTCTTTCATTTTGATTGTTTTAAGATTTCCAACTATCGAGGATAGAGGCTTTTGCTTCCAAGTCCTCAGAATTGGTAATCTTGCATCAATTTCTAAGGGAAAGAGTTATTGCTACTGCAGCCCTGATCGATATTCTACAAGATTGAAGCAGTTTAATCTTTCCATTCTTGTTACTGTAATTAGGTTTCTTTACAAGCATTTGTTACCTTTGCATTTGTTATTTTGCACTACATCTTCACAGCATTACTCTTGGATAAATTGCTGCCTCAACAAGAGTACACTCTTGAAATAAAAAGTCGCTCCCGAATTGATAATTCATGTGAGATAAATAGGTGTTAAAAAGATACCTTTTTATGTCTCGACAATGGGTTGCTATGACAAAACTCAAACCCCTAGGTGACCTTAAGGAAATGGAGTCGACAAAAAAACCTTACTAACTTCCCTCAGGTTCCACAGGACCCTCCAAGAGTAACCTAAACCCTCCAGGTGTCCATCCGGCCCTGAGCCAACCTAACTTTTACCTAATCTTGAGCCCCAGTCGATCCCTTTCCAAGTCCATTCAACTAGAAACTACCAGTCACTCCAATAGGCCTACATCAGTGTGACTATGGCCTTTTTTGCTCAGTGTTATGCCAGTGATTGCTAAATTTAAGGCTAGTTTTCAAGGCTGAGGCTGAGCCTCTGCCCATAAATCCATATAACTTACATAACTCATGAAATAAATGACAACAATGATTATAGACCAAAACTGAAACCAAGACTAGCCCTGACCATCCCCAACCGGGACTAACATTTTGTCAAAAACTCGGCAACAATTTAACCTACAGGTCATGAAAACAAGGTTGAGCATAAGGAACTGGAAATTCATATGAGACTTAACAATAACGATCACTACCCTCTCCCCTTATTTGTCTTAACATCAATTAGGTCTTTCATCCATTATTTTTTCAATTACAAGTAAAAGCATGAAATGAACCATGACTAGAACGAGTCACATAACCATAATTATAACCAACATATAACCACATAAATAACCATAAGATAACAACCATTAAAGCCACATAATAACAAGTACAAAATAAAGAGAAATTACCTTTCATTAAACATAGGCAAGAGCTAACCAAGTTCAAGACTTCCACGTACCACCCGACCATAGACATTATTGAACCAAATCTTTCTTTCAGCCAAACACCCTTGTGCCATATTCCAATCATGAATGTGGGATCTCATCGATAAACCAAACCAAAAACATCCAAGGGATTCCATAGCTTGAACCACCTTCACCCTCACCATATTATGATATCGCCTAAACCACACTGAGATCACTAAACCGAATCGATCTTGGAATGCCTTTAGATCTCATCACTATCCTTGAGTAATTTTTTTTCTCCTTATCTCTGAGCTTTACCACAATCCACACCGTATCACTAGGACCTTACTCAGACACCACCCTCATGATTTACCATGTATCTTTCCAAAACCTATCAAGGGATTCCTAGGCCTTTGGGAATGTTCCTGAGACCACCTCCACCTCGGATTCTGAAACCATATATAAATTCAAAAGGTAAAAATCGAGAACAATCCCATCATAACATGGCTATCTGGAAAAAGGCAAGGAAAGGCTGAAAACCACTCTCAAAACTCAGAAAAACCATGCCACTGACAGCAAAAGAACCAAATACCAACATGCACATACCATGCATGTCAAAACTAGCTAATAAATAATATATGCAATCTGTTACTTGCAATTATTCCTACTGAATTTTCTTGATCTTGATATTCCTTGCTTGATCTTTGCTTTCCTTTCCTTTCCTTGTCCTTCCTTTTCTTGATTTTTCCTTTCCTTGCTCACTTGATCTCCTTCTCCTCTTGGTGCTCTTCTCCTCTCTGAGTGTAATTATGAAAATGAATAGACAAAAAGCTACCAACTGATGCTCTAAGGTACTTTTATCGTTCATGCCTCTAATTTCTTCAATTTTCCATTATTTTCCTTCAATTTCCTCCTCACATGCAACTTGTGACCTTTTTCCTTCCTTTTCTCCTGATTTATTTTATTTTCATAAATAAATGTACCAAAAATACTTTTTACCCTTTTTAATTCCTTAGCAATTTCCTTTGCCAATTTCCCCTTAGCCATAAACACATCTAGTGATGCCCACTAGGATATCTATGTCCAACATTTAGCTTGGACCTTAGCCATAAACACATTTAGTGATGCCCACTAGGATATCTATGTCCAACATTCAACTTGGAATAAGTGTCCCTTAACCATGGTCTTATTTTTTCCTTTATTAACTTTTATTACATGAAATTTTATCTTAGGTCTGTTACAGAACCCTCCTTCTTGGGGAACACCGTCCTCAGTGTTAAACCACACCTATACCTCAGCAAAACTGCTGAAAAACAAACATACTTCCCATTACGCTGTATAACTTAGCTCGATGTAGTATTTGCAATGAATAACCTTCTCAAAGAAGAAACCATCATGGCAACATGAGAATATAACAACCATACCACTTATTGGATCTTTATAAATTAGCTCATGGTGGTATTTACAATAGAAACCATACATAAATATGTATAAATACCAAAATTTCTTTGCCTCAACCAGAAAAAAATGAAGGATACATAGCCCACATCTAATCCTCCATATCCCATGTATATTCATCGGGCGCAAAGTGCTTCCACTGCACTTTAACTTTCTCTATGTCTCTGTTTTGGAGAATGAGTTGTTTCCACTGCAATATGCACTGAGATTCCAACTGGAATTGTCCTTCTTTCTCCACGTGAAATACAGACCAATAAATAACATGATCAACATCCTTTATATACCTTTTAAGTAATGAAACATGAAAAACATCATGGAATTTCACTGTTGGAGGCAGTGCAAGTCGATAGGCCATTGGTCCAATCCTCTCAAGGATCTCAAAAGGCCCGCAATACAGTGGTGCCAACTTGACACATGATCCAATCCTCAAGGAGATCTTATTGCTCTTGATATGCAAATACACATGATACCCAACCTAAAACTCCTTCAATTTCTTGTGTTGGTCTACATAACTCTTATTCATGTCACGTGTTTCCTCTAGATTCTTCTTTATAACCTGCATTTCCTATTCCATATCTTCCAACATGTCTGGTAAAATAAGAAACTTATTTGTTGTATCACTCCAGCTTATGGGAGTATTACAACTCCCCCATATAGTGTCTCTAAAGGACTCATCCTCAATGACTCTTGATAACAATTTTTGTATGTAAACTCAACCAATGGAAGGTACTCCTCCCATTTCCTCTGCTTGTGCATCACATACATCCTTAGCATGTCCTTCGGGATCCTGTTGACCCTCTCTATTTTTCCATCTGTCTATGGATAATTGGTAGTACTGTACCAACTTTGTCCCCAAACTTGCAAACAACTCCTTCCAAAACTTGGAAGTTAACTTGGCATCTCTTTCTGACACAATCTTCTTTGGAACACCATGTAATTTCACAATATCCCTGATGAATACTTGTGCCACCTCACTAGCTGAATATGTAGTCTTTACTGGAATGAAGTGAGACACCTTTCTCAACTTGTCAACCACAACTGTGATATAATCACTCTTCATCACTATCCTCAGAAGAACTATAATAAAATCCATGGAAATGACCTCCCATTTCCATTCTGAAATCGAATTGGGTTGTAGTAGACCACCTAGATGCCTACATTCTTCCTTAACCTACTGAAAATCCAAACATATAGCCACAAACTCTGCCACATCCTTCTTTAGATTTGACCAATATTAGAACTTCTTAACCATCTTCAATGTCTTCTGATATCCTGGGTGACCCGATTATGACTTGAAATGAAATTCCCTCAAGATAAGCTTCTTGAGCTCACTCTCATTCGGCACATAGATCTGATCCCTAAACCTCACCAAATCATCTTCCATGAGATGATAGTTTCGATCATGATCACCTGTACCTACACATGTACTTATATATGTACCTACACCTATACATGTTCATGTAATCTGTTGTAACCTATGCCTGAGCTCCATATACCTATCAGCATGCTGACCTGCTTGTAATATTTGATCATATAAGTATCTCTCCCATAGGAACTCGTAGTTGATATATGATTCACTTGTACTTTCCTACTAAGAGCATCTCCAACCCTATTCTCCTTTCCCTTAATGTATCTGATCTCGAATTCAAACTCACTAAAGGCGGCCAACCATCTATCTTTCCTGGCATTAATATTTGGTGGGTCAAATAGATACCTAAAACCACTGTGATCACTCATCAGTACAAATCTCCTGCCAAGAAGATAATGTATCCACATCTTAAAAGCATGAATAATCGTTGTCAACTCTAGATCATGAGTCACGTACTTTTTTTTGTGCTCATTCAATTTCCTAGACTCATAGCACACCACATGTCCCTCCCGCATAAGGACTCCACCGAGTCCTCTTTTACAAGCATTTGTAGACACCACAGATTCCTTATTTGGATCTGAAATCTTAAGAACTGGATCATTGCTCAAACACTGCTTCAGCTGCTCAAAACTAGATGCACATTCTTCTTCCCAATCAAACTTCTTGCCTTTTCTCTGCAAAGATGTAATAGGATATGTAATGCGTGAGAAGTTCATGATGAAACTCCTATAATAACCTACCAATCCCATAAATGATTTGAATTCCTCCACATTCTTATGAGTTACCCACTCCATGATGGCCCTTATCTTTTCTGGATCTACTGCTACGACTTCCTTGGAAACAACATGTCCCAAATAGTGTACCTTTGTTTGAAAGAAAATGCACTTGTTAAGCTTAGCATATAGCTAATGCTCTCTTAGAAATCTCAACACTATTGCTAAATGCTTGACATGCTCTTCCTCATTCTTAGAATATGCTAATATGTCATCAATTAATACAATAACAAACTTGTCTAGATAAGGATGCAACACACTATTCATCAAACACATAAATGTAGCTGGGACATTAGTCAAACTGAATGGAACTACAACGAACTCATAATTCCCATACATGGTCTTGAAGGTGGTCTTGTAGATGTCCTCTTCTTTAATGTGTATTTGATGATATCTCGATCTCAAGTCGATCTTAGAGAACACTCTTTCTCCCTTCAACTGATCAAACATTTCATCAATCCTTGATAATGGATACATGTTCTTGATTGTCACCTTGTTCAGCTACCTGTAATAAATGCACAACCTAATATTACCATCCTTCTTCTTTACGAACAACATTTTTGCACTCCAAGGTGATACACTCGGCCTAATATATCCCTTGTTAAGAATTTACTTTAGCTGCAACTTAAACTCTACTAACTCTGGTGTGCTCATCCTGTAAGGCACCTTTGATGTTGGTGTTTCCCCTGGTACCAACTCAATAGAAAAGTGTACTTCCCGGTGAGGAGGTAACTCTAGAATCTCAGCTAGAAACACATCCTAAAACTGCTGCAACACAAGATACCTTTGGAATATTTCTACATCCTCAACATCCTTACCCTTGTCACTGGAAACATGCACTGCAAGCATCACACGACCTTTTTTGCAACTGCACTTAGCTTGCGTAGAGGTGACCATACTCACTAAAGTAGGATTCTTCTTTCCTTGTAAACTTCTCTTTTCTCCAATATCATTCAGGCACTCGATGGACTTGTCATAAAAATCCACTTTGGCCCTATGGAGATACAACCAATCCATGCCCGAAATCATACTATATGACCCCAATGATAATACATTCAAATGTGATGCTATAGGCATACCATTTAACTCAAATGCACAATATCTTACCCAATGGTGAACTCTCTTCTTAGTACCTGTAGCCAACTACACCAACCAAGATTCTGCATGCACTTCTTTTCTCAAGCCACATTTATTCACCGGGTTAGGATTAACATAACTATAATTAGATCCAAGATCAATCAAAATATAAATTACTTGATCATAAAGCTTACTGTCCATCTCAATGATAGATTTATGGTGATATGCCTGCCTGTTGTCCATGTTATCACTCCAAAATTTCAAAGGGTTGTTATGTGTGTTTAAGAAATATTAAAGGTAACTATCAACCTACTTTTGAGATCAGGATCTAGCCTTCCTAATGCTCAGAGAGGGCTCTCTCTTTATGATTTAACTTTTTTTTTTTTAATTGATTTTAGGCTAGTTGTGTAAGATTGATTGGGTTTGATTTTGGTTTTTTGGTGGAATTATTGATTTAGATGGATAGGTGTTTGTCAATTTTCCATTGGGATATGGAGTCAATGTATCAATAAAATATGACATAATCAAGTTCTAAAGGAAGTGTTCATAGGGCAAGGTAGCTGAGCAAAATCAGATCTTTTAGGCTGAATGGTGAAGTGGTTTTCAATCGGGATCAAGAAGCAGTTAAGGATTCCTTAAACCGGATAATGAGAGAAGGTGAAAGAGGTCAATCGGGATGGGAGAGAAATTAAGGATTCTCAGATCCAAATATCAGAGGAAAACATTAAAATGAATAAAAATTTAGAAAAGAGTGTACTTAAACAATTTCTGCAATAATATTCCTATTATAACATTTAAATTTGGAAAAACATGCAAGTTTATGGAATACTTAAGAAAATAGAAATTGAACAATTGAAATATACTTCACTGAAGTAGCTCAATACATTAATCCTGTAATGCAATGCCTTTATTACTTAGTCCTGTCTATTGACTTGAAAATGGTACAATAAACCCTCAGGTATTTAAATCAATTACAACTATAGAAATGTTCAGGAATCCACACTCAATACTTCGAATTACTAAAGTATTTATAAAAAACTTAATACAAAATATCCCATAACTGATTTAGGATTTATTCAAGAGAAATAAAATATCTTCATGCAAGAAGATAGAGACACCTATGTAACTAAATGCAAGTTGTCCATGTTTATTGGTTTGTTGTTGTTGATCAGCGGTTGTCATTAATGTTAACCCAAGTAGCACCAGGGGCTACCCCAATATTTCATAAGAGTTTTACCTGGTTCAAAAATGCTTTTGATGGTTTCTTCTTGTTGAGATGTTTCCGTTGATATATGGCACGCCACTTAATTCTTCACAGTTTGAGAGATATTCATGTTTGAAGTTTGTAACCCCAGTTAGTGGGGTAAAACCCCATGGGATTGTGGCATGGGTCATTGAAAATTAATAATTATTATTTTTTAAGCTCCTAAAATCTCTCCCATGTTCAATTGTTGAAGCCCCTCTAACCCTAAGCATTTATATAAATTGTGATCCTCATATCCTCCTTCTGCAAGGGATTTCGCTATCTGAAACAGGTAATCGTGGAATTTTCGCTCTAACTTTGTTTCTACGAAGGGTAAGAAGCTAAAATATTTATGAGGTGAAGCTGAAATCCTGAGGAAGCTCCTGTGAAAATTTCAGATCAACGTGCACAATATTTTCAGAGATATGATCTGTGGAAGTTAGTGTTTTGGCAGGCTCCTGAAATTCATCTCAAAGAAGTGACCTTGGGAAAATCGTCATAACTTTCTCTCTGAGTATCGGATTGGAATTTCGTAGAAGGTGGTAGATATTGCACGGACTGTAGTTTTTTCTATATCAATTTTAGAGCCAAATGAAGAAACAATCACACGTGGTATGCCGTACAAGTTAGCTCTACTGAAACAGTCCATAATTATGGCATTGTGAGAGATTGAGCATAACTCTCCCTTGAAGAATCCAAATTGGGTCAGATTTGTGGCATTGGAAAGATGAATTAGAGGACTTCTACAGGACTGAAAATCACATATTGGTAATCTGAAATAACAGAGATACACCAGATTCAATATCAAGATCCTAGAAGACAAGAAAAAGCTAGATCATGTGTTGTCAAGGGCTGCAAAGGACCAGACTTTCTAGGGTAGCAAAGCAAGGCAAGGTGCAACAGAGGGTAGCATGACAAGAAAAACAACCAAGGTGCATAATAGCAGCAAAATTTTCATCACATAAAGTCTTCAAGTGTGTAGCACTACATACAGTCACTATAAAGGTATCATTGTACCAAGTCATTGTAAATACATTATTGTAAAAATTGTACTAATGTCTATCTGCCAAGAGTTGAAGAGGCAGTGTCGGGAGTTCTAGGATCATCATTAGGTGGTTGGTACATAGTTTGGGTTATGGTCTAGTGTATCTTCTTCTTCTACATCATTCTATATCATTGTAAAGTGGACCATTTTCCCTGGTACAGGAGTCCATTCTTCTTTTATTCTTCTATAGGGTGCTAGGGTGGTGCTAGGGTGAGTTGTAGCTCATTGGGTGATGGGGCATCCGTTCAGTTGACTACTAAAGAATCTCGAGTGTTGGAGTGTCCATCCAATGGGAGCTGGAGAAGAATGCTTTTCTAGATTCTAGGAAGTTAGAGCTTTATTTTCAATTGGAGTTGAATATTAAAGAATGATTAGAAAAGCATTAGGTGGTTTTTGTCCCGGAGTGGGTTTCCACCTTAAAAAATGTGTGCATTTGTGTTCCTTTTGTTTGTTGCTATCATTGTACAAACATTGATAATAATTGAAGATTAACTAATGCTCTAATTGAAAGGAATACTGATTCACCCCCCCTCTTAGTATTTCCAACAATTGGTATCATAGTTTGGTTCCTTCAATAGCAGTTTAACGGCTAGAAGGAGGTCATGGAGCATACCAAGAATGGTGTACCTCTGTTCAATGAAAATAATTATGCACTCTGAAAAGGAAGAATGGAGGTCTATCTCTTGGCGCAAGGTTATGAAGTATGGGACACAGTTCAAAATGGATTTACATCAATTGCAGATGAACAAGGTAAGAAGAATTCAGTAAGTGGTGCAAAAGCAAAGAATATTATTATCAGTGGGCTTATTGAATCTTCTTATCATAACGTGTTGGGTTGTAAAACCACCAAAAATGTATGGGACAAGCTTGAGAATATATATGCAAGTGACTCAAATGTCAAAGAAGCAAAGCTTCAAATCTATAGAGAAAAATTTGAGCAACTCAGAATGAAAGAAGATTGCAACATTGTTGCATACTTCCAATATGTTGGTGAAATAACCAATACTCTAGAAGGATTGGGAGAGCCATTTGATGAAAATACTATTATACAAAATATTCTTAGAGCGTTACCAGGGAGATTCAACCCAAAGGTATCAGTCTTAGAATACAATGCAAATATGTACAAACTCAGCAAAGAGGAATTACATGGAGTTCTCATAGCATATGAAATGAGACTTGATGAAGAAGAGGGTACTTCGCATCTAGAATCTGCGTTCGTTGCATCTAAGAAAACCAATAAGGAAAAACAACCTTAAATTGAAAATACATGCACCTGCAAGTGTGAAGAAAAGGACGATGATGGAGAAGGTCTTTCAGATGAATAATATTCTTACTTTACGAGAAAAATAAAAATTGGTAAGGGAAAATTCAAAGGTAAACTTCCATTGATATGTTTTGGCTGTGGTGAGGTTGGGAATTTCGCAGCAAAATGTCCAAACAGAAGTGATGGCAACCCAAAAGGAAAGAAATGATTTAAGAAATTCAACAAGCAATGATCCAAATTGAACTTTCTCTCTAAAGAAGATAGCTCATCATCCAATGAAGACAATGATAGCAAAGAAGAAGCCAATGAGAGAGTATTTTTTATGGCCAAGCACAATAAACAAGAGGTATCAAACAACAAAGAATAAGGATTGACCATAGAATAATTTTCTAAGGAAGCAATCAAGCTTATAAAAGAGCTCAAGGAAGAAAATATTC
The DNA here is from genome assembly GCA_034641835.2 of Pinus albicaulis. Classification (NCBI taxonomy): domain Eukaryota; kingdom Viridiplantae; phylum Streptophyta; class Pinopsida; order Pinales; family Pinaceae; genus Pinus; species Pinus albicaulis. Next base: position 130,171,853 of record CM076581.1, read on the forward strand.
GTTCCAATACTCTTGAAGAACAAGTTCAAGGTCTCAAAATTGAAGTTGAAGAACACAAATGCATTGAAGAGTCACTTCAAAATAATTTGGAAGAAATCAACCAAGAAAGGAAAGAATTAGAAGCCGAAGTAGTCTCGCTGCGTAAGGAAGTGAAGAAAGGAAAAACTATCCAAAACTATGCCAACAGCTCAAGGGCATTGGAAAAATTCATCAATAATCAACGATATTACAACGACAAAACTGGCATCGATTACAAAGAAGAAGAAGCAAGACCTTCTACAACAAAATACAATGAACCTATGAGATCTGACATGCATGTAGACTTCATTGGATAATATTCGCAAGAACAGCCTTGGAAAAAAATTCTTCGACGAATATTTCCATCCAGGTACCGACATATTTTTTATGGCTACTGTTATTCATTTGGTCATAAAGTTGTAGAATGTCGCACGTACCCCAGGAATGAATACAATTCCAGGAGATTTGTCAAATATGAACCTCCCAGGGCTCAACGAAACATCAATAGATTTGAAAATTTAAGAAATAATATTGAATGTTACAAATGTCGAAACTTTGGACACATAGCCAGAGGCTACAGACTTGAAAATCCTCCAGAAGAATCTTCGAAGCCACAGAACGAACAAACATGGAAGAAGAAGAAGATTGATAATTTTTCTCTCGCTCTCAAGGCTCAAAACAACAAAGATGTGTGGTATGTTGACAGCGGTTTCTCAATGCATATGACTGGAGATAGAAGGAAATTTGTATCTCTGAAAGAGAAGAAGGATGGAACCATATCCTTTGGAAATGATGGATCTTCAAATGTTATAGGATCAGGTACCATCACTCTCGGAAGCAAAGATGTTATAGCCAACAATGTTTTATTGGTTGAAAACATGAATCACAATCTGCTCAGTGTTGGAAAAATGTGTGTTCAAGGACACACAATACTATTCAACTCCACAAAATTTGAAATCAGGAAAGGGAGGTATGGTGAAATTGTGGCTACAACAAGTCGAGCTCCAAATGATATATATGTTCTAGATGAAGCAACTAAAGGATGTCTAATAGATAAAGAGGATGATATAATATTTGGTAGCAATGATGATCGACTAAGTAAGAATTTTTCTACAAAGATGCAAATTGATTTTGAGATGTCTTTACTTGGTGAGCTGACATGCTTCTTAGGGCTTCAAATATCTCAGCAAGAGAAAGGAATATTTATATGTCAAGCCAAGTACATCAAGGAAATGCTCAAGAAATTCAAAATGGAATATTACAAACCCATCCTTACTCTGATGGTAACAGGTTGCAAATTGAGCATAGACGGCTCATCTAAGGATGTGGATTAAAGGTTGTACAGATCTATGATTGGTAGTCTTCTATATGTAACAGCCTCTCGGCCAGATGTTATGCAAGCATTTGGACAAATAGCAAGATTCCAAGCAGCACCAAAAGAATCACATATTATTGCCATCAAAAGAACTCTTCGATATCTAAAGGGAACAACAGAATATGGCTTACGGTATCCCAAGGGTAATAATCTCATTATTCATGCCTTTACAGATGCAGATTGGGCAGGAAGCATTGATGATCGTGAGAGTACTCATGAAGCATTGGAATATCTTCATCAAAAGTTTGGGATTCTCCCAAGTTCTCATTAGATTTTCCTTATTCATAATATAAAGGGGGAGTGGAAGTGTGTACAGGTCCGCAGGATGGTTGTGTGTCAGGGGGAGTGGAAGTGTGTATAGGTCCACAAGATGGTTGTGTGCCAGGGGAGTAACCCTTTTCCATTGATGTCAAAGGGGGAGAGATTGTTGTAGGAAGAGGTGTCATGATCACAGGGGGAGTACTTGTGTTGCCATCAATGCCAAAGGGAGAGATTGTTGATCAACGGTTGTCATTGATGTCAACCCAAGCAGCACCAGGGGCTACCCCAATATTTCATGGGAATTTTGACCTACCAAATTACTATATTCTGGGTCAAGAATGTTTTTGATGGTTTCTTCTTATCGAGATGTTTCCTGATGCAGGAGCATCGAGAACTTAGCGAGCAATGTGATGTTTTGGTCACATGTTGTGGCTAATCCAAAGAAAACAATAGTAGTAGTATATTTAATTATTTTATTATTATTGTTATTTATTTATGAGTTTTGTTAGTTTGTTTTTATATTTGAATAAATTAGGAATAAAATTAGTAGTCGGTTTCTTTCCCTGTGTGGATATAGAGCCAACATAGGGATAAGAACTTAAAAATAGGGAGGTATTGATTCGTTGAGAAAATTCGAAAAGAAAACTATTCTAAGAAGAGAAGTTTCATATCTCAAGTATAAATAATGGGATGGTAGGAGGAAACACCAAGATGGTCAGTATGTAGATTACAGATGCAAAGGAAATTAGTGAAATGTTCAGTCCATGTGTTAGTGATATAAATTGTGTTTGGCATTATATGTTTTTTTTAACTATTGAGTCTGCATATATATGTATGCCGCCTATGAATGTATGAGTTTCAAGAAGCCGAGTTCCATGTGGTAAGACTGTGTGTAGTTTTAATATTGTAGTGAAGGGTGTTCGGAACAACCTTGCATGAGAGAACATTCTTAATATACCATAGTGGAGTGGCAGCGAGACTGAGTATTTGTGTGGACGTAGGCCAAGATACCATCAAGAAGGCGTTGATGCAGCATCCGTTACAGTAGTAATGCTACAGGAAATGCATTGAGGGGAGTAGTGGTGTAAGTTCACTGTAATTCCATATTGTGGCATTGTGGTTTGGTGTATGGTTTTAATTCATGAATTCTACGCAAGAGTAAATGCAACCATGGGATCTATGTGACGGAACATTTGACATATATCTTGTAAACAATGCATTCAAGTAAAACACAGTCAATTCACAATAGCAGACCGTGGCATATGATAGCACATAGAGTCGTGGTGTGGGTCATTCACAAATAGCCATGACTTACGACTGTAACGTGTCGCAGCAAAGCATAGTGTACACTGTAAATTGTGCCACAAGTTGAAATCATTTTGGTCGTAAATTCTTGAAAGACCGGTGGTATTGTTTATGAATAGATTTAATATTTTCATTTTGGTTTGGGTTGAGATGAGCGTAGGCTCAATATTAAATTGAATGAGTTGTGTTTTTGGTGCAATTTTAACTATGTTATACAATTACAATGATCCTTTGTGGACTCAACGAATATGGTAAAAAAATGGAGTTTGCATATATGATGCAATAGTTTGTTACCATAGGCATAAAAAGGAAAGTAATTTGAATTCCATCAATTTGAAGAGTAAGCTTGGGCCTTAGCAAAGTTGAAAATTTTGCTACACTAATTTGTAAGTAGAAATTGTGTTTCTACATCATTTTTGGTATCAAAGCCATTGAGTTGTTCTTGATCATTGCAGAGAATGCCGCCTAGAAGGGGAGATGGGATAGGTCGAGGGAGACCAATAGCAAACGCAATTTTGCTAGAAGAAATCTGGCACTTGCATACAAGGATGGCTACAATGGAAACTACTCAGAGGAGGGCAATAGATGATGGCGTTGCCAGTGCTGATGAAGAAGAGACCACCGAAGAAGAAGTGGAGGAAGAAAGTGAGGCAGCTAAAGTTATGAAGATGCTAGCAAAGGCCAATAGCAGACCAAAGGTAGAAGTACCTTATATGATGGAAATCTTAGTGTGGAAGTACTAATAAACTGGATCAGTTCATTAGACAAATATTTCAACTATGAAGAAGTCGATGACAAGAAGAAATCAAATTTTGCAACCACAAGATTGAAAGGTCATGCAACCCTGTGGTGGGATGAATTGTAGTTGTCCAGGGAACAAAAAGGGAAACCCAAAATCAAGCAGTGGGATAAGATGTGACTAAACTGAAAGGTAAGTTCATGCCAAAATATTATCAATTAAATCTTTTTAGACAATTGCAAAACTTAAAGCAAAAGGGCATGACTATCAAAGAATATACTGAAGAATTTTATAAGTTGAGTATTAGAGCGGGTCATATTGAAGATGACATAGAAAAGGTAGCTAGATATATAAATGGTTTGAGATATGAAATATAGGATGAGATCAGCTTATTAAATCTGAAGATGATTGAAGATGCCTATCAAGCATCTTTGAGGGCGGAAGAAAAGATGTTGCACAAAAAAAATCAGAGAAATAGAGGCAAGAGTCAGGAAAAAGGAAGGGGAACATTTAAATCCAAATTTCAACATTCCCAGAATGAGGCAGGGAGTTCGAGTAATAGATCACCACAAAGAGGAGATTCTGGTCGCAGAAGGTTTTTGTCCAGAGGTAGAGGTCGAGGAAGAGATGTTCGGTGCTTTGCATGTGGTGAATGGGGACATGTGCAATGGGATTGTCCTCACAATAAATCAGCAACCCAGTGGAAAGTGAACGTTGCTAAAACAAAAGAAGAAATTCCTCAGACTGTAGCTAAAGAGGAACCACCTGAAGCCAGAGAATCCTTGTTGTTGAAAATAATATTGCTTAAAGAAGCTAAGGAAGCCAGAGAACTAGCTCAGAGAAAGAATTTGTTCAGAATTGTATGTAAGTCAAAGGGTAAGTGTTGTAAATTGGTAATTGATAGCAGTAGTACTGATAATCTTGTTTCTACATAAATGGTGGACAAATTGAAGTTGGAGAAAACAGTACACCCCACTCCTTATAAATTATCGTGGCTCCAAAAAGGCCATAAAATTATTGTAACTGAACAATGTAAAGTTGAAATACATATGGTACTTATAAGGATGATATTTTATGTGATGTAATGTCGATGGATGTATGTCACATATCAATAGGAAGGCCTTGGCAGTTTGACCAGAAAGCCATACACGATGGCAGAAGAAACACTTATACTCTTGAGAAAGACGGGAGCAAGCATACATTATTGCCATTGAGAGATGAAACTCACAAGGAAGCACCTGGAAACAACATTATGTTGATGAGTGGAAAAACCCTGTTGCAAGAAGTCAAGAAGGGCAAGGAGATACATTTTTCTATTTTTGGGAGACCCAAGGTAATTTTAACTTCTACAAATTTAGAAGATTTACCTGAAGAAATTCGCAATCTGTTGAATAATTTTGCTGATATTGTTGTGGATGAGTTTCCAAATGAGTTACCGCCCATCAGGAGTATTAGTCACCACATTGATCTAATCCCTAGAGCCAGTTTTCCGAATAAAGAAGCCTACAGGTTAACACCGCAGGAAAATGCTGAAGTTGGAAGACAAGTGCAAGAATTGATGGATAAGGGATTAATCATAGAAAGCCTCAGTCCATGTGTTGTACCAACAGTACTCAGTCCAAATAAAGGAGGTGAATGGCGCATGTGCACAGATTCTCGAGCCATAAATAAAATCACCATCAGGTATCGTTTTCCTTTACCACAAATGGATGATTTAATGGATTTTCTGAGTGGGTCGAATTATTTTTCTAAGATAGATTTGAAGAGTGGATATCATCAAATAAGGATTCGAGAAGGGGATGAGTGGAAAACCACATTTAAGACAAACAGTGGTTTATATGAATGGTTAGTAATGCCCTTTGGACTTACAAATGCACCTATTACTTTCATGAGGTTAATGAATGAAGTTCTGAAAGAATATGCGGGTAAATTTGTAATTGTTTATCTTGATGATATTCTCATTTTAGTCGAAGTAAAGAAGAGCATCTAGAACACCTTAAATTAGTTCTAAAGACTTTGCAAAAAGAAAAACTGTTGATAAACTTGAAGAAATGCAGCTTTATGAAGGAAGAAATAATTTATTTTGGGTTCATAGTCTCTAAGGAAGGGTTGAAAATGGATCCGGAGAAAATCCAAGCAATTGTGAATTGGCCAACTCCTAGAAGAATATTTGAGGTAAGAAGCTTCCATGGTCTTGCAAGTTTCTACCGAAAATTTATTCGAATTTTTAGTCAATTTTGTGCACCCATTATAGAAATAATCAGAGAAACTAATCAGCCATTCAAATGGACAGAAGCAGTAGATCGAAACTTTAAATTGCTAAAGAAAAAATTTACTGAAAAACTAGTCTTGGCTTTACCAAATTTTGAGAAAGTTTTCCAGGTTGAAACTGATGCTAGTGGAATTACGATTGGAGCAGTTCTGAGCCAAGATCATAAACCAATAGCATACTTCAGTGAAAAACTAAATGAAGCAAAGAAGAAATATTCATCCTATGACAAGGAATTTTATGTTGTTGTACAGGCTTTAAAAAAATGGAGACATTATTTGTTTCCAAAAGAGTTTGTGTTATATTCTGGTAATCATGCATTACAGTTTATAAACAATCAACCAAAGTTAAATCAGAAACATGACAAATGGGTAGAATATTTGCAGAGTTTCACTTTTGTAATCAAACATACGAGTGGTAAATTGAACAAAGTTGTTGATGCTTTGAGCAAGGTGAACTTAATTATGCAGGAGTTACAAGTTGGTGTTGTAGGGTTCGAGGAGATGGTTGACATGTATAAAGATGATGTAGAATTTAAAGAAGTTTATGCGGCCGTATAAAATCCAGAAATCCATAATAGAAGCCAGTGGTTGGTATGTATTCCTAAATGTTCTATGAGAGAAAACATAATCAAGGAGAAGCATAGTGGAGGACTATCCGGAAATTTTGGATAGGACAAAACCTTTGCTCAGGTAAAAACTTTTTATTACTAGCCAAATATGCAAACTGATGTTAAACGGTTTGTGGAAAAGTGCAGGATTTGTCAGCATGCAAAAGGAAAAAGTCAGAATATGGGATTGTATCAGCCGTTACCAATACCCGACCGTCCGTGGGTTACAGTCAGTATGGATTTTGTTTTGGGTTTGCCAAAAACTCAAAGGGGGAATGATTCCATTTATGTTGTTGTGGATAGATTTTCTAAAATGGCTCATTTTATTGCGTACAAGAAAACAAGTGATGCAATGCATATTGCTAATCTGTTTTTTCCAGAAGTTGTAATATTACATGGATTGCCTGTAAGCATTGTGTCTGACAAGGATACCAAATTTGTGGGACATTTTTGGAGAACTCTGTGGAAGAAACTAGGTACCAACCTTAGTTTCAGTTCAGCATATCATCCTCAAACGGATGGATAGACCGAGGTCATGAACAGAAGTCTGGGAAACATATTGAGAAGCTTGGTGTATAAAAATCCTAAACAATGGGATTTAGCCCTTGCTTAGGCTGAGTTTGCTTACAATGACACTCCAAATCGAATTACTAGTATGAGTCCATTCCAAATTTTTTTTGGAATGCATCCAAGAGGTGTATATGAACTCATAGATCTAGGAAAATAGGAGATAACAAGCACAAAGGCTGAAGAATTTGCAGAACATATGCAGGAACTACAGGAAGACGTCAAAAGAATATTGCAGGAAAGAAGTAGCAAATACAAGCAAAGAGTATATGTGAGGAGGCGAGAAAAATAATTCCAAGTGGGTGATTTGGTTATGGTATATTTAAGAAAAGAAAGATTTCCTGTTAAAATTTATAACAAATTAAAACTGAAGAAGATAGGGCCATGTAAAATTGTAAGAAAATTTTCTTCAAATGCATATGAAGTTAAATTTCCAACAAGAATTGGAATTTCGCAAATCTTTAATGTTGCATATTTGTATCTATATTGATAACCAGAAGAATAACCACAAGGGGACTCCACAGTAGAAGAAAACCCAACAGTAATTTGGGAAGAGCAGATGCCAAAAACAGGAAAGAGGGAAGTCGAAACCATTCTGGAGAAGAGAGTGTCAAAGAAAACCAGGAGCCAAACCTATTATCAGTATTTAGTCAAATGGAAAGGACAGCCATTGGAAGACGCCAGTTGGATGACTGCAGCAGAGCTACATAAGTTGGGAGTCAATTCCGAAGCATTACAAGATCAGTTTTCTTCCCCGGGAGTTTGATGCAAGAGCATCGGGAACTTAGCCAGCAATGTGATGTTTTGGTCACATGTTGTGGCTAATCCAAAGAAAACATTAGTAGTAGTATATTTAATTATTTAATTATTATTGTTATTTATTTATGAGTATTTTTCGTTTGTTTTTATATTTAAATAAATTAGTAATAAAATTAGTAGTTGGTTTCTGTCCCTGCGTGGATATAAAGCCAACATAGGGATGAGCACTTAAAAATATGGAGGTATTGATTTGTTGAGAAAATTCGAGAAGAAACCTATTCTAAGAAGAGCAGTTTCATATCTCAAGTATAAATAATGGGATGGTAGGAGGAAACAACAAGATGGCCAGTATGTAGATTGCAGATGCAAAGACAATTAGTGAAATGTTCAGTCCATGTGTTAGTGATATAAATTGTGTTTGGCATTATATTTTTTTTTTAATTGTTGAGTCTGCAGATATATGTATGCCGTTTATGAATGTATGAGTTGCAAGAAGCCGAGTTTCATATGGTAATACTATGCGTAGTTTTAATATTGTAGTGAAGGGTGTTTGGAACAACCTTGCATGAGAGAACAGTTTTAATATACCACAATGGAGTGGTAGCCAGACTAAGTATTTGTGTGGACGCAGGCCAAGATACCATCAAGAAGGCGTTGATGCGGCATCCATTATAGTAGTAATGATACAGGAAATGTGTTGAGGGGAGCAGTGGTGTAAGTTCACTGTAATTCCATATTGCAGCATTGTGGTTTGCCGTATGATTTTAATTCATGAAGTCTACACAAGAGTAAATGCAACCGTGGGATCCAGGTGATGGAACGTTTGACATATATCTTGTAAACAATGCATTCAAATAAAACACAGTCAGTTCACAACAGTAGGTTGTGGCATATGACAACACACAGAGCTGTGGTGTGGGCCATTCACAAACATCCGTGACTTATTACTGTAATGTGTCGCAGCAACGAATAGCGCGCACAATAAATTGTGCCACAAGTCAAAATCATTTTGGTCATAAATTCTTGAAAGACCAGTGGTATTGTTTATGAATAGATTTAATATTTTCGTTTCGGTTTGGGTTGATATGAGTACAGGCTCAATATAAAATTGAATGAAGTGTGTTTTCGGTGCAATTTTAACTATGTTATACAATTACAATGATCCTTTTTGGACTCAATGAATATGGTAAAAAAATGGAGTTTGCATATATGATGCAATAGTTTGTTACCATAGGCATAAAAAGGAAAGTAATTTGAATTCCATCAATTTGAAGAGTAAGCTTAGGCCTTAGCAAAGTTGAAAATTTTTCTACACTAATTTTTAAGTAGAAATTGTGTTTCTACATCATTTCCATTGATATACGGCATGCCATGTAATTCTTCACGGTTTGAGAGATATTCATGTTTGAAGTTTGTAACCCCAGTTAGTGGGCTAAAACCCCATGGGGTTGTGGCATGGGTCATTGAAAAGTCATAATTAATATTTTTTAAGCTCCTAAAATCCCTCCCACGTTCACTTGTTGAAGCCCCTCTCAACCGAAGCATTTATATAAATTGTGATCCTCATATCCTCCTTATGCAAGGGATTTCACTATCTGAAACAGTTAGTTGTGGAATTTGCGCTCTAACGTTTTTTATACAAAGGTTAAGAAGCTGAAATTTTTACAAGGCGAAGCTGCAATCCTGAGGAAGCTCCTATGAAAATTTCAGATCAAGGTGAGAAATAGTTTCGGAGATATGATCTTCAGAAGTCAGTGTTTTTGCAGGCTCCTGAAATTCATCTCAAAAAAGTGACCTTGGGAAAATCGTTATAACTCCCTCTCTGAGTATCAGATTGGAATTTCGTAAAAAGGGACAGATAGTGAACAAAAGAAAAAATTCTCTCTATCAACTTCAGAGCTAAATGAATAAACAGTGACACGTGGCATGTTGTACAAGTTCGCTCTACTAAAATAGTCCATAATTAGGTCATTGAGAGAGATTAGGCATAACTCTCTCTTGAAGAATCAAAATTGGGTCAGACCTGTGGCATTGGAAAGACGACTCAGAGGAATATTAAAGAACTGAAAATCACATATTGGGAATCTAAAATAACAGAGATACACCAGATTTAATATCGAGCTCTTAGAAGGCAAGAAAAAGCTAGATCATGTGTTGTCAAGGGCTGCAAAGGACCAGACTTTCTAGGGCAGCAAAGCAAAGAAAGGTGCAGCAGAGGGTAGCATGACAAGAATAGCAACCAAGGTGTATAATAGCATAAATAAGTTCATCACATAAAGTCTTCAAGTGGGCAGCACTGCATACAGTCACTGTAAAGGTATTATTGTACCAAGTCATTGTAAAAACATTATTGTAAAAATTGTACTAGTGTCTATCTGCCAAGAGTGTAAGAGGCAGTGTCGGGAGGTCTAGGATCATCATTAGGTGGTTGTGTCATTGTTGGGGTTATGGTCTAGTGTATCTTCTTATTCCATGGTGGTTTTTGTCCCGAAGTGGGTTTCCACCTTAAAAATTGTGTGCATTTGTGTTCCTTTTCTTTGTTGTTATCATTGTACAAACACTGATAATAATTGAAGATTAACTGATGCTCTAATTGAAAGGAATACTGATTCACCCCCCCTCTCAGTATTTCCAACAGTTGTTTGCTTCCTTTGATATTTTATTATCTTATCTCTCTGGCTTTTTCTTTCATGCTAGTTGCCTTTGATCTTTTGAGTGTCTTTTATATTGCTTTTTTTTCACTGTCTTCATCTTTAAACTGTCTTTGTTGTCACTGTGAATTCTTCTTTTACTTTACTGCTTTGTCTGCCTGCTTTGTTTTCACCTTTAACCATGTCTCTCTTTTACCTGTTTTACTTTTACCTTTCATAATAAATCATGTAATTTTTCCAAAGCCTCTTCATCTGGGATTTTGATCTTGACCATCCTCCTTTAAATCTCATCTACTTTAGTGTACTTGGTAAATGTAGGCTTTTTTACAAAAATATGATTTACCTCATACTGGGGGTAAAAGAGATTTTCAAAAGTCTGATAGAGTACTTTGACTGTAGGAATTCATTTCATGGAGGAATTGTTTGAATTTTATTTACCCACTTCTCTTATTTTCTTGTCATAATCTTCATGCCTCATCAGTCTATCATTAATCACTAATGGATTAGGCAGACCTTTCTGCCTCAAAACATCAAATTTGCTCATGAACCTGTTTACTGCAAGCTCCATTGTTTAACACTTATCTTCAAGTTGTGTCATCAAGTTTCTCTTGGAAATTACCTTTTTTACCTCTAAGATTTTTTCTGTTCCGTCACTTATCCCAATTTCTTCTAATTCTTGCTTGTTCTTAGAATTGAGAAACTTAATTATCTCAGTGGCCTCGTCTGGTTTCTTTCAAAGTTGTTCTTTGACTTTTTGAATAGATTCACTTACTTCTTTTATCAAATCTTTCTTCTCAAATATACTATTGGATAGAAGGCCAAATATCATTAACAGAGTTAATTATATTGGCCCATAGTTGTTGCTTTGCTTGGGCTAGTGGCTCTTTCAGTGTTAATTATTTTTCTAACTTCTGGACTCTATCACTCAATCTATTTGATTTATGAGTTTCTGATTTATGCATGATTTGAGCCAACTTTTTTTCATCTTCTAGACTTTTTACTTGTTCTTTGATTCTATTAATCTCAGTAGTTTGTATTGACATGCCTTGCATTGCTTTAATCAATTTACCTGCCTCATCATTGGGATGGGATGTTTTTTTGAAGTTTTTGCTGAAACTTCTGTTGTCACTGGAATTGTTGTAGTAGTTGGGGGTGTTGTAGCCACTGGAACTGAGGTTGAAGCTATGGGAATGGCAATAACAATAACTGCTTCCATGATGGCCTTCTTTTCCTGCACTAATTTATCCATTTCATTCTCCATCTCTTTCAGTTGAGATGTCAACTGAATGATGAGATTCATCATTTCATCTTTCTGACTTTCACTCTCCAACACTTCTTTAGTTTGTGGATGTTCAGTGGGAGGTAATTTCAGTTGTTTCTTCAATGCAAAAATGCCTGCATTCTTTTTCTTGATAAACTCTTCAGCTAATTTGATGTTCTTTGGATCATATCCAACCTCCATGACCAATTATTCAAGTGATTTGATTATATTATCCTTGGCTTGTGAAGAAGCCTTCTCTATTTTTAACTGTGCTTTGATATTTTCTAGAGAATTCTGAAATTTTTGGACACTCATAGCTTTGTTGGACATAGTGGAGTAGATAATTTCTCCTGCTTGCTTATGGAACTCAATCTGATCTATAGGATGAACATCTTTAGCCATAACTTCAAATGTTGTTTTCTTGTAGTCTGCTGATGATTTTGGAGCCTGCACCATTGGCTGCAAAAAGGTCATTTTCATCTTCCTTGTTTTATAATCAAAGGTTGAAAGTAACATGTTCTGGTCACTAGGAGTTTGTTTCCAATATTGGGCATAAGTCACATCTTTCAATGCCTCATTCTTCAGTTTAATTTCTTTGTGCTTCTCCATTATGTCCTTCACTTTATCCACTGGTCTTCTTGATGAAGAAACCTTTGCATTGTGTTGTTTCTAAATGATTTGTGCATTAGAGGTTGATGGTTGATGAGTTTCCTCTTAAACTGTTGGAGATGCATTATCTTTGACCACTATGTCTGTATCAATGATTTCAATTGTCTCAACTATTTCTTCTTATTCAATTATTGGATTCATTTTGGCCTTCTTTTTATACATAAGTTTGAACTTAGTGTCAGAAGTAGTCTCAACAAAATATGAGCCTTTTTCTCTTGGCCTCTTTGAGTTCCTGTCTTGTGGGGTTGGAGTATGTAGGATGGAACTAGTATCAGCCTGCTTCTCTACCTCTTGCAGAGTATTTTCGAACCACTCTGACTAGTTGGAATACTTTTCAACATCTTCTTTTGACTCATGGACAAAAGGAGTCAATTTGAATTTGATTCTTAGTCTACTGATGACTCCCAAAGGATCATACTGCCATTTGAAACTATTACTGAACTTGAAATCTTGTAAACACTTATCTACTTGCTGACCCTCATTCCTACTATTGCAAATGAAAGGACCAATCTATTTTTTAATCTTAAACTGAGTTTTCTTCTTTGCTGACAGGAAATTAACTTCATATGAGTTTGGGATCTACCTTATGTATTCTAATGCAAATAAACTCATTGGGAAGTATTTGGGAAGCTTGTATGGAGTAAGTTGACATCCATATACCCTAATTTCAGTATGGTTCTGGTATAAATACCAGTCTTCTGTCCTACTTTGTTCTAACAATTACAACACTTTCTTTATCTCTTCATTGACCCTAGCTTGAATGCTACTACCTAGCATGTTGACAACTAGATGAACAAATGAATCAATGAAGTCTTTGTAGTTGAATTCTGTGGAATCCTTTCAGATCAAGGATGTCCAGAAGACTACAGATTGGGGGTTACCTTATGTGTCCAGTTTTTGGAGGCTTACTACAAACCTTTCAGATTGGAAGTATAAGAACAAATGAAACATAACAGATGGATATTTAAACACTCCTTCCTCTGGTGATTTAACCAATTTCTCATGAATGGCATCTGATAGATATTGAGCAAAGTTAAATGTAGAAGCTAGAGGTTGTCCTGGGCAGAATATGGACAGAAAACCTAGGATAGAAGCATCTACATATTCATCAGTAAAGTACCCTAAGATGCATGACAACAATGTGACAATCTATATGGTTCTCTCTGAAAAAATGGAAAATGAGTATCGAGGGTTAATTTTTGAAGTTTCTACTGATGGAGGAAGGAAGTTTTGGAATATTTGAAACCTCTTGGGAAAGTCTAGCTTCAAATACAGTTCAGTGAGGATTTCAACTGATAATGGGGCTTCATCGGGCTTGGGTTGGATCTGTAACATCTTATTTATAGATTCTGCAGTGATGGTGAATAAAATATCTTGGCTAGGGGTTACTAGAGCTCTTTCATTAGGCAAGTAATTAATCTGACAAAGTCTGATGATTTCAGGGAATTGAAAGGTCTGTGGGAAGATGTGCCTGGGTAGGTTTGAATCCCAGAGGTGGATATCATCATCTTGGTCTATGAATTTATCATGGTTCCAGCAGTGGAGCTCAAGAAGGTTGAAATCAGTGACTGTATCACTGATTTTGAAATCTTTGTTAGCTAGAGGAGTGTTTTCAACATCAACTACAGGTGGTTGCAGATTATTTACACTTATAATACTCTGGGAGGAAATTATTAACTTGTTCAAATATCAATTTATTACTTTCTGGCTTAAGTAATGGCTTCGGGAGGCCTAGGATTACCTCTGAAATGGTTTAATTCAGTTTGCAAAAGGTTTTTTGTCTACAGTAGGCTTTAAATCTGGTCTAGAAAGCTTTAACTTCTGAGTTGGGAATGTTCTGGTAGAAATAGACGTGAATTTGAGTCTGGATGGGCTTCAAAATAGGTTGGCAAAGCTTCTTTCTTGCAATTTTTTAACAAAAATGCTGAAAAACTATTTTAGGGTGGGCCTTATTTATTTTAACCAGAGGTGGTTAAACTTATTGGCACGGGGATGAATTCAAATAGTAGGGTGGTTTCATTTCAATGCACAGAAGATGGGTTGGAGGTTATCACATCGCAAAAAGTGGTTAAGTGGTTTCAGGGTGGAGGATGCGATAAAATATGGGAATCACGTGCAAAACCACCCATTTCGCACCCCCCCCCCCCTCGGCTTTAAACTTAGGACTATCGAGGGTGAAAAAGCGATTATTGGCCATTGGATCTAATTGGATGATCGGGTGAATGGAGAAGTTAGGGTGCTTTAATAGGCAGGGCCCAGGGATGAGTCATACGAAGGGGTTTAAAATAGAAGTGGGTCGGGATTATTATAATGGGATAAGATATATAATTAGCAGGTTAAAGGAAATTGGGACCCGGGATTATTATATTAAAGCAAAGGTGTTAATATGTAGTGGGGGGAATATGTGAATGGGTTTAAATATATATTAAACGAGGGTTAATATGATATGGGATTAGGGATATTTATATGCGGGTTAATGAAATAAACTATAGGCTATGAAATAAAATGGGAAATATATATAAACTATATGCAGGATGTTAGAAATATGCTAGGGATAAGTTAAAATGATATCAAGGAAGGGTTTTTACAGTGTGGACCGATACTTTAACTATTTAAAACTATGAAAAGTGGGTTTTTTGCATATTTTAATTGAATAATGTGGGATTAATAAGGGGAAAGGGGTATTTTACAAAGGCAAATGGGTATTTTAGGAGTGAAATAGGATTTTACCAAGGGGAAGGGGATTTAGGGGGATATTAATGATATGAGATGAACCAATTGATGCTTTCCATACCTTGAGAAATAATCTACCTACCCTTCATTTACCCTAACATTTTTTACTTCATTTATTAGGTGCATTCGATTTTGTTGACCTTTTTATTTTCTTTTGATAAGCAAACTAATCTACTTCTAACCTTATAACTTCCATTGGCTCAGATTAAACTGATGAGCTCATTCTATTCTCTACCTAACTACTGATCTGCCAAGATTAGATGGTTTTGCCAGATATTTATTCACTAACTATCATTACATAAAATTTAAAAGCATGAATGAATCAAGATTAAACTGTTTGATCATCATGAATTGTGGCATTTTTGACAAGCTTCACACAATTTTTATTTACAAAAATAACTAAAGTAAGAGTAGTGGCATTTGAATGTGAAACACTTTCATAATCTATTTTTATCTCTTTTTGTGGGGTTCATACGTTATCTTCTTCTTTTATCTTTTTCTTTTAGTCCTTTGATTTTTCTTTTAGGACTTACCCTCTTTTCATTTTTTAATATGGGAAAAATTATTTGCAGAAAGAAAAGTATGTACAATATTACAATACTTTAACATAGTCAATTCAAAATTATGATCCCTATTATTATAGGACCCTAACAGTCCACAACTGCATAAATCCGAGGAATGCTATGACCAACATCCCCAACTATACGCGCCTCCTGAGAACTATAGATCTAGGGTCTACCACCCTCATATTGCAAACAATCCCTCTTCGGATGGTCCTTGCCACATATCCAACACTTCAACGGTGCTCTACTATCACCTCTAGTATGTTGCTCTATGTTTTGTGATCCATGTCCCTTCTCAACTATACTAAAATTCTTGTAAGGAACAACATTTTCTTTATCAACTTCATCTTGAGGTATTTCCCGCTTTGGTGGTCATCTTCCTTTAGATTTCTCATTTCCTTTCAAGGCATGCTTAGGTTCAAATTTGTGTTTTGACTGCTCATAAGAATGCTTCAGCTTTCGAATGGATTCTCCTAGTGATCTAGGCTCATCTAACTCAATCCGGTCTATGTATGCTACTGGAAGTCCACTGATGAATCTTTGAACCTTGGCCTTCTCCTCCTTGAGGTAAGGCACATATATCAAAAACTCCAAGAACCTACTAGTATACTCATCATATATCATGGAAGCCATCTTCAAGTCATCGTTGGCTTGGTTTGGGCTTGACCCAGGTTTGATCTATGTTGCGCACCAAAAAAATACTTGATCACTAGCCCTTTCGGCAATGACCTACAAGAATATCGCAGTCTCACCCAAGGTGACCTATGGGTGGTTGCAAAACTATTTTTCTATAGTCTTGAGGGACTATGCAATGTGGTTAATATATTTTTCTTCTATTATTATACATAAAATGATTGTGTTGTATAAAACCATTCACCTACTTCACCACATTCAATAGAACACATTATACAACATCATAAACTGCATTGTTATAACACACAACTGTAACAACTACTTCGCAACAACTGATATTAAGAAAATAGACAAGAAACACATAAAACACAAAATTTCTTCACAAAACTTATTCTTCTTTATTATGACAGTTCTTTCAAGTACAATCATCTCTCTGGCTGATGCACACAACTTTAGGTGGTCTGCGCATTAATCTATAGACTCTTCCAAGGTCTCTGCGAACTTATCTATAGAGCCTTTCCTTCGCTACAAAAGATAGATACAAACTATACCTTAACCATAGAAATTACAATGATGATATATTTCAATATAGCATTACATCCCTTTTTATATCATTACATTGGCACAATACCATGGTCCAAATACCATGGGATAAGAAAAATACAACCCAAAATAGTTACAAAAAGGAGGGGGTTCG
Organism: Pinus albicaulis; assembly: GCA_034641835.2. Taxonomy (NCBI): domain Eukaryota; kingdom Viridiplantae; phylum Streptophyta; class Pinopsida; order Pinales; family Pinaceae; genus Pinus; species Pinus albicaulis. Next base: position 130,188,963 of record CM076581.1, read on the forward strand.
ACCCACCCCGAAGCCCCTAAGATACTGCACGGTACATCCACAATGCTTTGTTGCATGGTATACTTCACGCTCCACTCCTCAAAATGCAGAGACATAGCCAAAATTGAGGCCAAGTTGGGTTTCACCCAACAGGCACCCAACACTCACATGTGACTCATCCCGAGTCACTTATTTGCTTTTCCCCTTGATCTTTGCTGCTATATTGTTGTAGACATTGTTTAATTTTTGCAGCACCTCTGCAACCTGCTTCTCCTTACTGCAGACTTCTTCCAAAAATTCCTTCGTGACTAGTCTTGTATTCTTCTTAAATGTTTCCTCTTCCTTTTGATGAAGCTCCTGGAGCTTCCCATCCACCTGTTGTGACAGCTGGAGAGCCTCATCCTTCCATGGTTGAGTTCTCTCCGCCAAAATTTTCTCTTCCTTCCTATGTTCTTTGATTTGCTTCTGCAATGCCCTTCCTTCACTGATTATTGTGAGATTCTTCGAAACTGGAAAGTGCTTCGTTGTTGCCTTTATTTCCTCCAACTACTTCTATTTTTCTTGGATATATTCTTCTATCTTCTATATATTTGGATCTTCCTGCAACGAAGTCCAAATATTCAAGGTATCTTCCAGTAATAACCCACACTCTTCCACTGTCCCGGAGATGCCTGACACTCTAGCCTTTAGGTCGATCTCTCTCTGCTCCCATACTTCTAGTGGCATGGTTGGTCGTAGCTTCATTTGCAGCTCACTGATCTTGAGCTCATACTCAAACTGTACTTCTGCAGCCTTCTTCTTGGATTCCTTGAATGCAATATCGAGCTTCGCAACCTTTTATTCTACCGGTTCCTCCTCGCATACACCCATGTCTGAAACTTCTCTGGAAGTGACTTCGACCACTTCTTTCAACCTCTGTTTTTTTTTTCCTGCCTGGTCCTTCTCCTTTATTTCCTCATCGGGTCGTTTCTTTAGCGTAGCTCGCTCTTTCTCTACATGAATATTTAATTTCAATGTGTGTTTCTGCCACTCCTTTAGCTCATTTATAATACCTTAATGCAGGTCATGCAATACCAGAATTGGTAGCGCTGCAATGTTCATATTGAAATTGTCCCAATTTTCTTACTGCTTTGCTTTAGTTTTGTCGAACTGCAAAGCTCTGACAGGTATCTGCATGATCCTCATGCCAAAAAAAAATTCTATCAGTCTTTTTGGCTAGAGTGCTTGGCTTATTGGTGCTGGTTTTCTAGATGTCTGCGCTATAATATTTAGCTCTGAAATTCTCTACTCAAGCCCTGTCAAGAGTGCATCGTAGCGATCCTCAATCCTACCCCATAATTCCCCCGCCACTTCTTGGAAATTTTCTCCTATTTCTTCTATCTCCCCATCAGTATGGACCAATGGCATTATGCCCTTCGACTTATCAGCCTTCTTATTCTTATTACTCCTTGGGGAAACTTCATTGTGCATATATATTTTTCCTTTATCTGTCGTTGTCTTTTCCTTGTCATTTTCATCGTCTCCAAGAGGATCTGGATGACCTCCATCATGATTCAACTTATTAACTTTCTCCTTCTCTTCTTTGTCCTTTTCTTTTCCATTCAGGCCTCCATGATCCGATGTTTATTAATTCGTCTGACTAATCTCTACCTCCTCCTCCATAGAAATCATCCATTCTATGGGCCACTGCTGTATCAATCATAGCAAGATCATCTTCGGTGACTAAGTATGGCAGAACATGCCATGTCTTCATTGTATCCTTCCTGGATGGTATGTATATTCTATTGAATTCCTCCTTGAACTTGGCAACTGTGTTATATTGTTGGTAAAAGCTTGGTGACAACTAAGGATGTTGGTTCACCACCATATGTAGATCCATGTGGTATAATACAAAGAAAATTCAGTTCTCCTGTGCTCTTGAATGCTCGGTAGTATGCCACAGCAAGGCATACCACATTGCTTCGCACACATCGATGTCTACCACAGGAAACTACGATTCCTCCAGTTCTTTCCATGCCATCATTATGATGATCAAAATCACCCATGGGTATTCAAAGGTTGAACCTTTCTTGTGGGATTCATGGAAATCCTCCAAAAACTCCCTGCACAGATACCCAAACCAATTGTACTGGACCCCATTGTTTCACTAGTGACTTCGTTGGCTCGACATTTCCACATAACATTTCCATCCAATATATGTGTGGTGAAGCGTACTCCTTGGTCCTTGATCAAATTTATGTCATAGCCTTGATTTACCTTGACCAATTAAAACTTCTACTTCACACTCTGTGCTATTTCTTTGTCTTGATCCTTAACCACAAAATCTTCTGTGGGATCCCTTCCCTGGTATGGTAATCTGGTAATTCTCAACATTATCATGTCATCAATTTGGATACTCTTCCCTAGCCAAAGGCATCCATCGTGTAGCAGCATGAGAAATTGTCTTACGGAGACAATGTTTATCATACTTCTGCCAAAGTGCGACACATACAACATGTTGATTAATCAAGATAGTTCCAACCCACTTGCCCACTTAAGTGGCTCCAATTTTTTCAGTCCCCTCTCTAGATAGTGGGTCGATTTTAGGTATCTACTTGGTGTAAAATTCAGATACATGGTTTGATCATTGAAGTATGAATATGAAACTTCAATTGTGAAATTTTTCCTAGCAGCTCTCCCTCAAATAGAACTTTCTCCAGCAGAAATGGTGTGAATGAGCCATACTTCATATCTTTGGAGTCCTTCATAGGTTTAGCATATGGTTTCCTAGGTCGAAAGTATGGTGGAAGTGGCAAAGGAATTATTGCACCCTCTATCTCCATATTTTGTTCTTCCTCGTCGCTATCTTCAATAGGTTGGGGTTTTGGTTGTGGCTTAATGGGCTTCCTATCTTGCCTCTTATTTTTTCTTGCTTCCTTATTATGCTTCTTTCGTGGTGATGTTCAGTGTGAGATATGTGATGTTGTGGTTGATGGTGATGTTGCAAGTGCAATAGATGGTGTTTTGGCCTCCATGATACCTTCTATACCTCTCTTTTTAAATATGCAGATGACATCTTCAGTGTTTATGCAGGAGCAACTTATACAATTTCTCAAAACTTAGTGATTTCTGAGCTCTCAAACATAAAAGTGCCAAAAAATTGGTGGGACACAACTTTTTATAGTGCTCCTAATCTTCTAACCCCATCATTAGCTCATATTTGGTTCATTAACTGCATATCTCTTCCTAGATCCTTGCTATCCTGTCTCTATAAATGCAATTTTCTGCTCCTCCAACGAAACGTTTCTCATTTAACGATCATGTTCCTCCAACTAAATTCAATGCACACTATAGTGTGTCAAACAACCATTCTTACGTCATGGCTCTTGTGAACTCTGACATAATCCAGACTATAAAGAAGAAAATTTGACCTTCGTCAAAGCTCTCTTTCTGTAGAGTAGTTTATAATCTAGTTCCCACTTTCAACTACAGGTGGCACTAAGAATTTCCTCCTTTTTCTTCTTTACTGCGAAGCTATAGGGGCAGGTTCATTCCTGCACAACTTCAACCCACTACTATTTATCCTTCCTTGAATCAATTCTCCATTCAACTTTGCCAATTGAACTACACCTCCATCATTAATATGCTTTTTAATATATGGGCCCAACCAATGTGTTTTGATTTTTCTTGGAAATTTCACAAACTTACTATCATAAAGAAGGACAATGTATCCTACCTTGAACTTCTTCTGTTTGATATGTCTATCATGCCAGGCCTTCTCTCTATATTTCTGCACCTGCTGATGGAATCCTGCTATAAATATGTTGTCTTCCAAAGCAACCAACTGTGACATTATTTCCTCCATTTTTTCAGGGTCTGCCATATTTTTGAAGGTTGCAATTCTCAATTTGGGCACAATATACACCATGGGAATCACAACTTCTTGTCCATACACCAATCGAAAGGGTGTCTGACCTATCAAATTATTACATGTGGTCCTGTAAGCTCATAATACAGCTGGAATTTTGAGATCCCAATCATCTCTATTCACATTTCATACTTTAGTGAGTTCATTCTCTAAAATATTGTTAAATGATTCCACTGTTCCATTGGCCTGAGGATGATAAGGAGTGTTTTTCCTACATTTCCTTACTAGTTGTGCTTTGACCCATCTTGTAAAATAATCAGTTGTAATTATTATGTACCTCGAAGCAGTCTTATTTCTAGGTGGTTGATAGATCCAACAAAATCAATAGCCCATTTTTCAAAATCCAACTGTTATTGCCTAAATCTACCTCAGGCTAAGAAAGGCAGAGTCTAGGGTAACATCAAACCACACTTAATCTGGTAGCTAGCCCTACCAGATCGAGAAAGGGCTCTCTCCTTGTCAATCTCAGCGAAAAATTGATCAATAAGGCTTGACATGACTAAATAAAGGCTGATTTTAGGCTAGGTATATATGTAAGGAGGTCGGATTGGATTTTGAAGGTTTTTTGTTGGATCAAAGGGAAAGGCAGATTTTGGGTTTGGGGATGAGGCCTAGTTTTTGCAGAGTTCTGAATGGGGAAAGGAAGACAACTTTTTTTATGCTTTGGATTGAATGAATGGATAGTTCAGACTGGTGAGGAGCTGAAGAGTGCAAGAGGATTTCAATAATCCTCTTCAAACAGATGAAAACATGGAAAATTAAACAAAACTCAAGGCAGAGAAAAGAAATCTAATGAATTCCACCTTTATCACTCATTTGTTTAATTTAAGAAGAAAATAGGAAGGGAAATGGTACACATGAAACATCAGTAAGCTTACAATCACAGAGATAAAAACACCATCAAAACATAGAGTCACATGGATCCCAAAGAGTGCTTCAAACCCTGGTCTATTCCTTTGCCAAAATTGCAGAGATGAAATGTACAATGAAGTGCCAAGAAATCCCAAGTGTACAGCCCTGAAAATGACTGAAGAACTACAAGATATAGACTAGCCTAACTCATCCCCATGCCTCTAGGGGTCAAGCTCACCATTCTAGGAGCTGTTTCAACAAGATCTAAACAAAGAACTGGAAAATAGGCATTGAAACAGCTTGCCTCTATAAGATAGGAAACTGATTCATTCAGTTACATTTCACTTTTTGGTGAATGAATCTACTTGGATGAGTAAAAATGTGCCAAAATTACATCAAAGTCATGAAATTACATCAAGTTACATCAAGAGCTATACATATCAGGATAAAAAAGTCAAACTGGCCAAAACTAGGCGAAAATCTGAACTGCTGAGTGAAAATTAGGCCAAATTTCCCAATGCGCCGCGCCTGAAATCTCTATGCGTAGCGCCACTTTGAGGCTGATTTTGAGGGCCTTACTGAAGTCCAAATTGAGCGCAGGATAGCTAGTTGGAAATATCTACTTGTCTACTTTCCAACCCAAGTGTAATTTATGAATTTGGTTGTCACTTTCCCCTCCAAAAATTAGTTTTCCCAACACTGCTTCCTGTGTGTCCAAAAAGTGGCAAAAAGGCCATTTTTAAGGTGTTTTTGACCCTTCAGGCAACCCAAAACTTGTCAAAATTTTTAGGTAATGGGCAGGCATGCATAAATTTTTATGACAAATCCAAAAATGCAAAGTTTTCTTCAAGAGGTGCTGCCAATTATAAGCGCGCGCCAAGTGGCGCTACGCGTCGGGCATGAAAATCTGTTTTAAGGCCAAAAACTTCAAAATTGACAAAAAGTTTCCCAAATTTCTTGAAATTTGGGCTGAATGTCCACCATCAAGTGCTATGCTGGGCCAAAGAATCTTCAGCCAAAATTTGGATTCTATCATGCCTTTTGCGACACTTTAGTGCCTTCTTTAGTCTTGCTTTCAGGATCTTGATCCTCGCTTTGCAAACATGATTTCGCACCCAATAATGGTTCTTCATGTGCCTTAGCATGTTCTTTTCCTTGTTTTCATTTTCCAACAACTTCTCAAGATGAATATTGACCCTCTCAAGCCAAGTCTCTCTATCAACCTCAATCTCTCGCTCAATGGATGTCATCTCGATTTGGCTTCTTTGTGCAGCTTGCCGGTTCTCACGGATGTTTTGCAACTCCATGATTTTTTGCTGATCTTCCAACTGTTTGTTTCACTGCTCCAGGTAATTTATGATCCATTTGGCTCTCTGCAATTTGACGGTCAATGTGTCAATCTCCACCTTCTGCTCCTGAATAGTCTCTCTCAACTTTGAGCTTGGAGAGCTCAAATCCTCATTAATCAGTATGAAACCTGTGTCTTGGCCTCCTGAAGGGCCCTCATCCTGCATAGGCCTCTTACCTCTATCCTATACCTATACTGCTGATGACAGCAACGAGACCCCTTCCACCCCAGGTGGAGATAGTACTCGTCGGGCTGCTGCAAATAATCCTCTAGTGCCTCTCTGATAAGTGACATATGTCAGCACACTAGTAGTCTCTGCCTCCTAACCTCCATACTGATGTGAAGTTTCACCTGCGTCATGGACAACTTTCGAAGGAACCTGAGGAGCTATGAAGAAATCATGGGAAATGAAATCCTCCCATGAAATACCTTGCAATCCAAGCTGATGTACAACCACGATCTTGATGAGTGCATAGTGATAAATACTGTTGTACTGCTGCTCGGGAGTTTTCTTCTGCACAAGAGTGGTCATTCTCTCGATATTCTGGCACATGAAATAAGGAATGTTCATCATCCTCACCCTTGTGAAATGCATCAATAACCTGATGTGGTAGGCATAGAGGCATGAAAACCGGCCCTCACAACTGAAATATCTCATAATGAGTTTCATCAGAGGTGCATAGGATTCCTTTAGGAACCGGAATGGGAACACCCTGCTGAGTTTCCTCACAAAGCTAGGCCTGATGTATGGTTCAAAATGCACTCTATCCACCTATTTTCTTTTGTTCCACCGTTCACCCACATTCGGTATTCCAATTGCTTGAAAGATGGTTTCCGGTGTCAAAGCGAAATTTACACCAGCAAGGGTTACCTGACCATCATGTAAATGCAATACAAACAAATGAGCCAACTCCTGATGATGATGGATCCTAGCAATCATTTCACAATACTGATAGCATGATTGCTCTCGAAAACATGCCATGGCAAGTGGGCAAGCCTGCAATTCAGTCAATGAGGTGGGCTCCTCTCTCACATGTCTGCCACCTTTACGAGGCCTTCTAGGTGCATGTAGCTCAGTGGTCGAATCACTATCTCGGTCATATGATGTATCAGTATCTGTCTCCATGATCTCCAAAGTCTATGCGAGGTGTATGTTGGCTTGTATGAGATGAAAATGAGAATTTGGGTGTTTTTGTCTTAATTTCCAAATGTATGGTAGTGCGGGAGGGATTGTGGGGAAATAGGGTAGTGGGAACAATGAAGTTTTGTCAAGTGGAATTTACCTTTTGAAAACTTGTGATTTGACAAATGTAGAGACAAGGGACAGCCACTTGATTTTTAGGATAAACTTGGGATTTGGGGAAACTTTTACAAATGGGATAGGGACAATGGGAATGAGATGGTATGAGTGTCTTTAGGGATTTAAGGGAGATAGGGGAATGGACTAAAGTGATGAGATTATAGTGAGGGGGAGTAACAACAAGGTGGGGAATGGAGTATTTTGCACCACAATCAATTTTAAAACTTCAGCTTCAAAACCCTAAGGAAGCAATTTTTCAACAAAATGATAGGGTTTGAACTTTTCGTATTAAATTCTCATAATCCATCTTCAAAGGTCACATGAACTTACTTGAGCAGAAAAAACCAAGTCAATTTGAGTTTTAGGAAGCAATGGCCAAAAATTTGTTTTGTCTTCCCTGTGCGCCGTGACCACTGCCCAGTGAGTCACGCCCTTTCTATGCACCGCAACAGTTCAAATTTGCACAGTGAAGAGCAGCCCTATGCGCCGCGCTCAGCCAATGCGCCGCGACAGTTGCCCAGTGCGCCGCGACAGCTAATTTCACCACAGTTCGGCCTCCAAACCTATTTCTTCACTCCTCCACAATTTTCTTTGGCTCATTGATGTCTTGGCTTGCAAATGAATTGTTGAAACACAAAAATATCTTTATGCCAAATATTTTGATTTTTGATTTGAAAAAACCCACTTTACAATGTTTTAGAACTTTGGCACTTTTCAAATGAACTTTGTTTTGCTTGCTTTTTGATTTTTGGACTGAATGATGAGTTTCTTGTCTATTTTGCAGGGATGGATAGCATAGATTTTTGGAAAAGGTGACCAGGGATGCCGATGGAGCATTATTACAACTGAAGAACTTAAAAATTACATTTCATTTATTACAAACGGATAAAATAGACAATTTTTCTTCAAAACAGAGTTTTGAAGAAAAATCATTATCAAGCATTGTGATGATGAAATTTTTGCACTGATACCTTATTTGAAGCTTCCTCATATGCTTGCTGGTATTATTAGACACTATGAAAACCAAATTAACGAAGCCCTAGACCTAATGAGACTAAAAAAACCCTAAAATGACTCTTTGCTAACCAGGAGACGAAAAATGACTGTAAATGATTTTGATGAACAGACACGGACCAGCAGATACATGACATGAGGGATATGAGTCACAAGACCCTTTCGTTAGATGATCCATGCTCCTAATGGAATGCAGCTGACTGAACTGAGTGAGACACCTAAAATGAAATGCAACAAGAGAAATTTGATCTTTGACGGAGGGATGAAGATACCGACTCTAACATTATGTTACTTATGGAACTAATGGCATCTCATCTCTTCTAGAGGGATTCCTTATTATTTCACATACATAACATGCTCTACAATACTCCTTTGCATCATTATGTAGTGTGGGCCACCACAATCCTGCCCTCAAGATATTTTGCACTATATCCTTTCATGCATAATGTCCACCAGTGGCGCCTCCATGAGCTTCTACTAGAATCGTTGATCTTTCATGTTCAGGGACATATCCATGAAGTATCTCATCTGGTCCCATATTATATAGTTTTCCTGCTATCAATGAAAAATCAACTTCCTTAACCAGAAATTCTTTCTTTTGTTGCGTAGTATATTCCAAAGGAGCCATCTCTATGGTAAAAAAATGAATAATGTCTGCAAAATGGTCGTATTCTACTCTAATTGCAAAAAACTGCGCATCGGGGATATTATTTTCTATGCTACTTAGTTCTTCTCCTATTTCTATTCTTGACAAATGGTTAGGTCCTACATTCAACCTTCCTGGTTTAAAAATAAATTCAAAGTCATACTCCTGAAATAATAATAACCATCTGCAAATATTGCCTCCTAGGATAGGATTATTGACCAAGTACTTCAATGTAGAATGATCTGTAAACATCTTAAAATATGATCCCAACAAATAATGTCTGAAATTGTGCAGAGCATACACCATAGCTAGACCTTCTCTTTTATGTTGTAGTGCAATTATTCTCGATTGTAGACAACTTCCTACTTGCAAAAGCTATAGGATGGTCAATTTCTCCTTCACTAAGCTGTGCCAATACCACTACCAAAGTTATGCAAGAAGGATCTACATAGACGTGGAATTCCTTATTCTAGTCAAGGAATACTAGAATATGCGCAGTTACCATATTTAATTTTAGTATGTCAAGGCTCTTTTGGCATTCTTCATCCCACTGAAAATTCACAACTTTCTTCAGCAACTTCTCCATTGGCGCAGTGATCTGCGCATACACCTTAATTAATTTATGTAGTATCTTGTATGTCCCAATGTAATGCACAATTGTCTTACTATCTTAGGTGGATCCAAATTTACAATGAAAAAAATCGTCGCAGGGTCCACCATGAGTCCTTGCTTGAAAAAAGCATGTCCCAACAATATACCAAAAGGCACACAAAATATGCACTTCTTCAAATTCAAAGATATATGATGTTGTCTACAAGTGTCAAGCATAAGCCTCAAGCTCCCAACATGTTTGTTCAACAGTCCAAATATTTTCCAGTCATCAAAGTATACCTCCAAAAATTTGTGAATGTACTCCTTAAAATCTATGACCACCACTCTGGAAAATATAGCAGTGTCATTCTTCAATCCAAAAGTAATTACTCTATATCGATATGAGTCCCATTCTTTAGCAAAGGTGGTCTTGTGTCAATATTCAGGTACAATTTTGATCTGATGATATTCGGAAAATCCATCTATAACTGAATAGGTTGTCTGACCTCCTACATTATCCAATACTTCATTTGTGAAAGGGGTGGGAACATGATCGTGTAAACATGCAACGCTCAACTTCCTTAGGTAAACATAGATCCTAAGCTCTCATTTTGTCTTATTTTCCTGCACCACTACAGGACTTACCCATCATGATTCTTTGACAGGTTCAATAATCTTTGTTCTTATCATCTTATCTAGTTCTAGCTTCACTTTCTCCTTGTACTTCGGGTTCAACCTATAAGGTATCTGCTTGACTGGATTCACATCAGGTTTTAGGGGAATATTTATGACTCCCAAACCTCCTAATATTCCCTTAATATCTAAAAATTTAGTGGGGATCAATTCTTGATATTCATGCAATAATTTTGTGACTTTGTTGATTGTCTCCTCATCCTAGTAATCTCCTACTGTTGCAAACATGGGCTCTTCTTCTGATCCAGTGTTCACCTTCTTAGTCTTCAATGGTTGTGGGATATCTTACAACTCTATCTTTGGTCCATGCACTTCATGGTTCCATTATGATACTACTATGCCGATGTTTCAGGGTTCTTCTTCTGCTTCTGCATTAATATTATAGAATTCTAGTGCATACTCTATTTGTGCAACCCAATTAGGTTGTTTCCATGCCAATGTGGTTACACCCTCAAATATCTTCTCCTTTACTATATAAAGGGCTAAGTTTGTGCTCGTACATTCATCCTCAAAGTTGAATGTTAGAATAGAACCATCAACCAAGTTTTACCAGTTCATAGTACCATGTCACAATTATGTTTCTAGTTACCAATTCTTAGGAATTATCTCTAATGTGTGAATAAATCAATGTACCCATTCCTGCTATGGAATCTCCTTCCACGTTGTAGTGCATAGCTGGATATGTTCTCTTGGGTTAGTTTCACCATCATATTTATTATGCATTTATGTTTCTACTTGTCCAAACCTTATCCACATTAATCTTCAACATACCTGCCAATATCCTATATTCTTCTTGTCTATGCCCCACCATCTAATAGGGGTAGATCTTAGGGTTTTATCCAAAGAAAATATTATTTGATCTTATGGTACCCGCTCTTCATAATCATTAAGGAAAGTTTCTACATTACATAAACTAGCATAATAAGGCAAGTTACATACCTCATATGTCATACAATGAACTACTTTCGTTATTCTTGTACAACGATTTGTGGATATTTCATGCAATCTGTTCTGCCAATTCTCCAATTCTTCTTCTAAATCTGATGTGCAGGTATTGTCATGATCCCAACTCAACTTTCCATCTGTAGTAGGGTTAATATAATATTATTCCTTGGCTATCAATTGATAGATGTTATCAATGTCTTTTTGCATTGTATTCTTCTCTCACTGGCTTTGTATATCTTACTCCTTCTGATGGATCTAAAGGAACAATCACCCTCATATTGCTTCCTTCAAATATCATTTGCCTCTTCTTTCGATTGATGATGGCCATATTTTCAATTTCCCAATGAATTCCAAGAAAATAAGGGTAAGGATTAGTGTCATCAACAATTTCTATTACTTCAAAATCAGTAATGGTGTGAACTCCTTCAATATCTACTGTGACACCTGATAGCCTTCCCATAGGAAAGATCTTTCCCTGGTTTACTAGTATTAACTGAATATTTGACTATTGTAGCTTCATATTACCCATTATTTCCCATGTTTTCTTTGTCAAAACAATAACATCGGAGCCCAATTCCAAAATAACCTGGTCCATTTCATATTCTCCAATTTGTGCACAAAGTCTCATCTCTTTGCCAGCTCTCTTCTATCGATGTACATTATTAACTATGTGCAACTCACTTCACAGTGTCTCTTTCGATGCACATGAATTTATCAATTCCTGAAGCCATTCTACATCCTTTTGATCTCTTAACAATTTCATACAAGTTTGCAAAAAATATCTCAAATTGCTTGCTTGATCTGCTGAATTCTGTTGCAAATATTGATTCTGCATCGCTGCTTGGTTCTGTCGAAACTACTAACATGTCATAGTTACTATGCCCTAGTTGTGCTATAGAATTTGAAGCTCCTGGATCCTTAAAACTTTGCTTCACTTCCATAACCAATTTATTTTCTTTCTGAACATCAAAAGAGTAACTTTCTCTAGATTCTTTCTAACCCATGCACCTATATTTTCAAATTCCTTCTTTCCAGCTTCTTTATGACTTCAAGTTGCAACTCCACTTCTAGTGACAATGTTAACACAAGGTTCATTAGTCCTTATTTCATTCTTCATCATTTGGATGTTCTGTGTGGTTTGTTGGTTCCTTTTCTCTTGCATTTTTTCCATAACTACATGACAGTCTTCATTTACATGATCAAAGGATTTACAATACTTACATGTTGTAGTACAATTTTGGAAATCTCTTGCAAAATGACCTGCCTGGACGTAGTTATAGAAAATGGTCTGTCCTCTTCCTCGAACAGCTCCACCTCCTCGGCCTCTTTCTTGATAACATCCTCGACCTCTGCATTGTCCACTGGCCTCATCTGTGTGCTCTTCTACTTTCATTATGTACGTATCAACATTGTGATCCATCATTAGATCATAACTTCCGAAATTATTCTCATCATGTCCTACTAACTTACAAATTTTACAAAATAGGTTCCTTGGGGTTTGTACATATTTCTGCAACAAATAATATTCTTCAAAGCGATGATGGCCTCTCATCCTGCATATCTTGCACCACAGGTTAGATCCTGTATTCAAAGGATTAGGTGCTCCACTAGCCATGTAGTCTCTGAAAATAGGGCACCATTCCTTAGAATGTCCCTCTGATTTGCACTTTGTACACCATACTTCTTCTCTGACTTCTTTTCCCTTCTTGATGTCCTGCAATTTCAAGGTCAGGTTTTCCAGCTGACTCTAAATTTTTTGCATACCTGCATTAGTGTCCCCTATCGGCGAATCTTCCAACTTCATCGCAGTTTACAAAGCTTCGGCTTGAGTTGCTATATTATGTTGCATTAATGGCAACTTGATATGCAATAAAAACACAACTATAAACCATTATTTATGCTGCTCTGGGGGTATGTTGAAGCTCACTTGATCCAATAATACCTTAAACCTTTTGATCAAACTCCCAAACAGACTCATTGACTTTTTGTTTGATCTCCTTTAACTAAGTAATGCACTGTGATTGATACTTCAACTTCTTAAACTCTTGTATCAACACTTGCTTAATATCTGCAAATGTACCATTGTGAGTGGATGAATACTTCATATACCATTTCAACGCTCTATCTCGTAGCTTCGTGATGAGTTGCGCCTTCTTTATATCTTTGTCATTGATCTTTTTTTTTTTCCATACGGCTTCAGCTAGAAACCAAAACCATTATGGCTCCTCTGACCCAGTTCCTCTGAAAACAGGTACTTAATGTCATCAACCATATCTCTTTTTGGGGTGTAAGTGGGATGGGGAGGGGGATGGGGGCTAGGATGGGTAGGGGGAGTAGGGAGACCACCAACACCCTAAAAACTATTGGATTCTGACTTCAACGAACTCTCAGGCTGGAAGGGGGTATACTAAAAATTTCCTGGGAGCTCTCTGGGTAGTTTTCTTCTTTTTCACCTTCATATTCACTCAAAGAAGACTATAATCAGTCTCTATGAAGGTCTTCAGGTCTGCTTCACGATATCTCTTTCTGGTGTCTACTCTATACCTTTTCCCACTTTGCATTGTGCCAATTGCTCAGATTTACTTTGTCCTCCAAACATAAGTAAACAACAATCTAAATGCATCCGTAAAACTCCTTTTTCACACAAAATTATCTTAATCTAGAGTTTCAAAGAATTCAGATACTTACCTTGCAGTCCTTTGAAGAATCTCTACTCTGCTTTGTTGTAGGATACAATCAATTTTATAGCAAACTCAGTAATGAATCCTCCTATGATGCTACCAATCCAGAAATAAATAGCCCTTGAAATATTATTGTTAGTTCTCTTGATTCGTTGTATCAACTCAGGAGTCCATGTTGTAGGTTCGTCGTTATTAAATCATTCCTTCCTTTCAGTCAACCTCGACACAAACTTCCCGGATGCGGGTGAACTAGAATGCGATTAAGGCGATGGGACATGGGTGCAGTGAAGTGTGGAGACACCTACCCACCCATGTCACGACTGGAAGACAACATTTAAGTCTCACTGTATTCATATATATTGCATTTAGTTTTGATTTCGTTCAAGATCCGACCTCCACTCCTGTTTGCGACTCTGCATGCTCCACTATGCTTCGGCCTTCGGCTCTCATCAATGAGAGATTTATGACGGGCGTTCTTCGATGCCTTTGCAATCGGGTTGATAAAATGGAGTTTCACTCTGGTTTCTCAGACGAGCTGCAACTGATGAACTGTAGATGCTCTTGGGCTGCTGGGTTACCCAGCCTGCGCAATGTGACAGGTAGGAGAAGTTAGCTGAACTATTGTTTAGACCTTGGTGAAAATCTACATTTTTCTCGTTCTAGCCTTTGTCTGTCTGCCTCGGTTTCTTGGAATTCTCCCTTTCCTCAAGCCTCCATCAATCTTGCTTCTCTGCCTCTTATTTTTCCCTCTGCAAATACGACGCCCATGCCTCGCTTGCATCAACAGATGCGTTGCCGCAGGGGTAGCACCAGAAGCCAACCCCTGCATGCTCCCTCTAGCTCCTCAACCGAGTCATCTTCCCACTCCAGTGATTATTTCACAAGCCGATATCCTAACACCAGAAGTGGGAGGGGTCGTTTTCTTGGAACAGGCCACCGTATGGGCTCCCTGGCTCCTCATTTCCCCACCGCTATGCCTTCTCCCACGATGCACTCGACGCATTTTTCCTTTAATTTCTCTTTGAACCGCCCTCAAGTCACTGCTTCAATCACCGTGGTTTTCCATGAAGAGCCCTAAGTAGAGGAACAGAGCACTTTTCAGGTGGGTCTTAGCACAGAGAAAGCCCAGCTTTCGAGCCATCAGGCGGGGCACAGAGGCATGAGAGAGCAGGACAAGGAGGCTCAGGTGAGTAGGGCTCGTGACGTGGAGATGGTGCATGGAGATCCTAGACCTTCCATGCTTGAAGCTGCTCCCACCATGGACCTGTTAAAGAAGGATGGTGATATGTCTGCATTATGGTGCCGAATTGTCAAAGAACCACCGAATGAGTAACTGCTTCTCTCTGGTTTGGATTTCATGCCTCGCGGCCCATTTAACTGGGTGTGTTTTTGTTTATCTTGCTGTGTTGGATTTTAGTTTTATTTTTGAATTTAGTAATCAATGTAATCGTCAGAGGCATCAAACGATGGTACCCCTGCGAGGGCAATGCAACAAACTGAAAAACACTCAAGGTTAGTTTCCCCTTATGAGGGCAGTCTTCTCTTCTAACTTTCTTGTCAAATTTTCCATAGGTCTAGGCAATGTTTTGGCTACGGTCATGATGTAATTTTATTTCCTCTATTAATAGATTAACCTTACTTAGAAAAAAAAAAAAAAAAAACTCGTCACAAAATCATATAATTCCCCAAGGAATGATACGAAGAAAATTTCGTACTTCTATGTGAAAATATACCTTTTCAACCAAGCTTCAGATGTCAAGAGCATATTTTTGTTCTCTTGATCTGCAAATTCTCATTCCTTTTGGACTATCCAATCTTGAATTTCCTTCTTCGACGGGTGCAACATCCACATATCCCTCAAACATATCTTGGTCCCAACAATGGAACCATTTTTTGGCTTGGTTTGGGCTTGACCTAGGTTCGATCTATGTTTCACACCAAAAAAGCCCTTGATCATCAGCCCTTTCGGCAACGACTTGCAAGTAGATCGCAGTCTCACCCGAGGTGACTTATTGGTGGTTGCAAAACCAAGTTTTTGTAGCCTTGAGGGACTGCGCAATGTGGTTAATCTACTGTGCTGCTATTATCATAGTTAAAATGACTTTGTTGTATAAAACCATTCACCTACTTCACCACATTCAATAGAACACATTATACAACATCATAAATTTCATTGTTATAACAACTACTTCATAACAACTAATATTAATCAAATAGACAAGAAACAAATAAGAATGCTTAATATCTTCACAAAACTTCTTCTTCTTCATTATGATGGATCTTTCAAGTACAATAAACTCTTCGACCTGCACACACAGCTACAGGTGGTATGCACACTAAGCTGCAAACTCTTCCAAGGTCTCTGCCCACTCAGCTGCAGAGCCTTTCCTTCACTACAAAAGATAGATACAAACTAGTCCTTAACCATAGAACTTATAATAATGATATATTTTGATATAGAATTACATCCCTTT
The DNA here is from genome assembly GCA_034641835.2 of Pinus albicaulis. Taxonomy (NCBI): domain Eukaryota; kingdom Viridiplantae; phylum Streptophyta; class Pinopsida; order Pinales; family Pinaceae; genus Pinus; species Pinus albicaulis. The sequence goes on from CM076581.1 coordinate 130,205,393, forward strand.
TTATAGCATTATAGTGACACAATACCATGGTCCAAATACCATGGTCTAAGTAAAATACAACCCAAACCCGTTACAAAAAGGAGGGGCTTTGACCCACCCTGAAGCCCTAAGATACTGTGTGGTACATCCATAATGCTTTGATGTGTGGTATACTTCGCTCTTCGCTCCTCAAAATGTGGTGACTTAGCCAAAATCGAGGCCAAGTTGGGCTATGCCCAACACTCATAAAACTCCTTAGCTCTTGCACCATAGTACCTCTCTGATAGGTACTTCTTATTAAAGAGTCTCTAAAACTCATCCCAAGTCAAGTCATCCTCCTGAATACCTTTAACATTCTTCACATCCTCCCACTAGATATCTTCTTTCCCTTTAACATTGAAAGTGTATATCTTGGCCTTCATGTTCTCTGTATAACTATGCAATCTGAAGAATTTCTTCAACACAAGAATCCATGCCTCTGCATCTTCTAACTTCTTCATCTTTCCATAAAATGTAGGCAGGTTTATTTTCTTGAGCTCCTCAGGTAAGTACTCACCCCTCCTATAAGGATGATGATGGTGACGACTATGATGATGTCTCATGGAAGCGAAACTAGAACAACGCCCATACATACTAGTCCTCATGTCAGGTGTGTCCAATGATGTTCCACCTCTAATTGTGTCCCCTCTATCTAACCTTTGTTTGGACCGAGGCCTACTACCATAGGCTCCATTAGTATTTTATTCCTGCTCTTAATTGATCATCATCTATCCATGTTTTGCAACTCTGACAAGCTATGAAGAATCGTTGCATTAACCACTATCTTCTTTTCCTGATCCCTTGCAAGTCTTTCTTGAGCCTCCACCAACCTGCCATTATCTACCTTACAACTTCTGATATCTGCCCTCAATATCCTCAATCTATCTGCTATAGTAGGAGAATACTCATCTCATTGCTGCCCAATTGATTTGTAGGGGGAGTCACGAGAACTATAGTCTACCATTTTACTCGTCATCCTTAATTCTCTTCTTCCTGCAAGTATATCATGTCAGAAAAACAAATAGATACCAAAATAAAATCCATACCTTATTGTTGTTTAGGGGAGGATTATCTCATCTGCAAGACCATTCCACATTAGAAAGTATACATATAATCATAACATATCCATATAATCAACATATCAACATATACCATCATGGATGACCATACCAATAGTATGCCCTAATCCCATGTGTTATCACTAAAATAGGACCTAATAGGCTGTTGGTCATGCTACCTCAGTGTAACTATTTCAAACCAGACTTTTAGTTGAGGCTTAGCCTCCTCAACCTGAGAGGACTCTCTCACTAGGTTTAAGATTTTGAATAAAGGATTAGATGGCTAACTCTAAGAATAAATTGGATATAAAGTGTATGACTGGTTGAATTACTTATCAACAAACATCTATTGGGCTATGGAATCTAGGTATGTTCCCACAAAACATCAAAATTAGCTTATCATGGAAGTCAGGGCATTTCAGAGTTTTTAGGTGTATCAGCAAAACAAAAACAGAGTGAACAAAACACAGTTTACAAACATATGCAAGAAGTTAGAGAATTTTCCAATGAATTATAAGTAACATATGTTTATATCACTGCAAATATATAGATAAATAAATCCATAGGAAGATCACACATTAAAAACTCTTTCTAAAGCCTGAGTAGTAAGCCAATATCTGTCTTATGATAAAAACACACAGTCTGCTATAGTAACATAGTCTGCTTGTTAATGAAAATTGCCAACCTGGTACCATTCGACCTCATATCTCTTATAAATTCATTACAACCTTGGATTCTATGATCCATCCTCAGAGGAATTCGAATTCTATCTTAAATTGACACCTATTTGCTCTAAAACTGACTATTACTTACATCTGACAGTTAACTATGTCTTCTAGAAGTCCTAATAAAAATAGGAGTATAACTCCTTATTATATCTAAACAACCTTATCTAGAACTTAAATGATATCTCTGATAGTTGTTCCTCCATGTCTTCGACCTTGATGATGCCTGCAATCTTGTTATGTTATCATACTGGTTCATGCCTTACTTGCCCTACAAAATAGGGAACATGTTTCCTATAATTCAACCTTTTCCCTCTTGATGATCTTCGAACCCTTTTTACTAGAAATGTTGACCTTTTGAGATAAGTGACATGTGTTGTCACCTTCATGGAACCATACCTTTCCACCTGTATAGAAAACAAGCCTTTGAAAAATTAAAAGGAGAGATGACATGGTTGTGCTACGAAATGAGTAGCGTTTTCGTAGCACAGAATTTACACCTTTGTAAACCACTCTCAATGATCCAACTTCCTTTGCCTTGAGACTTGGAGTTTCATTTTTGAATCCTTTCCAACCACCACCAACTACCAAATTTGGAAATGAAGTTTTTTTACTCTTCGAAACCCTTATAAAATGTTCAAAAATGCACCTACAGCAGTTTCGTAGCGCACTACGAAATTGCTGTGTATCTCCTTAATACATAGTTTTTTCATCATCTTCAGATCTTAAGAATATTTACAGCCCTTCAATGATTTCCTTGATGCTAATAGACCTTAATAATCAACATATGTCAACTTTGCAATGTTTTCAAAAAGTGGTGTTCTCCCAAAACAAAATTATATTAGGGATTTGTCATTTACTGCCTTACTTCTGCTGTAGCTGACCTTCAGAGTTTGTCAATTGAATTTCAAGATCTTCAATCTACCTCTTCAACCTTCTATTAGTAGCCCTTAAATTTACATTTATCCTTCTCACAAAGTTAGCCTCTTTGATTGCAGGAAGAGTCTAGGTAAAATATTGAGCTTCACTGCTGACTGTTTCAAGTTTTGAGACTCTTTCAAGCTCCCACAGAGCCTTAATTCTGTCAAAATTTATCCTCTCAACAACATGTTTTCTTGCTTTCTTCTTAATATTAGCAATTTCAAGATTATCTAGTCTTAATTTTTCTTTAATTCCTTCATAACTGCTCTTTTCTCTTTGAGTATTGAAAAATCTGTTTCTATCATTTTCAGGCATAAGTGATGAAAGGTCTATGGGTTCCTCATAAACATTTGAAACTTCTCTAGCTTTATCTAACTCCACATCCATCCCTTGCAAATTTTTTGAATTCCTAGTTAGAGGCCTTCTGGGCTTGAACACAAACTCTGAAATTTCATCATTAAAATCGAGCTTTTTGGAAGACTTGATCTTCTTAGATTTCCCTTCATCCAAACTTATAAAATCTGCCTGAACTAAAGGAGATTCCTCAATATCAATAGCTTGTAAAATATCATTCAAACTACCCTTTAAACCTGGATCTTCTTTTGAAACCACTGTTTTTCCTTTTTCCCTTGCTATTTGACTTATATTCAATCTTTTTTGGGTTGATTTTCTGGTTGACTGTTCCTGTACTGTTTCCTTACCTTTGGTTGTCCTCTTTTGTGCAGGTTGAGGGGTTTCTCGAATAATCACTGGTGTTTTAATCTCTAGCTCTTTCACTTTATTTCTAGGCTTTAACTTGACAAATCTCTTTGATCTTGTTTTTGCAGGGTCAGTGGTTTCTGATGGTGATTTTTCTTTGGCCTTAGGGATAACACCTATTCCATGTGTTTCCACCCAAAATCCACACAAAAATAGAAATGCATACCATTCTCTATTCACCCTCTAAAGTTCATGCAAAACTATTAATTTAACTAGACCATGATGGAATAATGAAGTTTCACATGCCTGAGTTTTCATCTACACTTTATCTGCAATCTTGGCCAAACTTCGAAATGGGAAAAAAGGTAAATCTAGAGAAATTATTCCAGTGAAATGAAATAAGAGTTTGAAATGATAAGAATACACCTTATATTATCTTCCTTCACAGATGAAGTGCCTTTGAATGTTGGAGAGCAGGTTAGCATATGTATTCTTGACATAACCTCTTGGCACTGCTTTGGTTAAATCTGTGTCCACAAACTCTGGCTTCAAAAATATTTTACAAGGTTCCATTTCAAACCTGAAGTTCTTGAACCACCTTTCTTCTCCCCTTGGAATCTCTATCACTGATGATATAATTTCAAGAGAAATTGGCAAGTTTAAAAATCCAACCTTTGTATTTGAACCTGTGAAATTAATGGCAAATTCTTTTGTGACTTGATTATGACCTCCCTGTAGCTTTTCACAGAATCTCCAGTATCCTTCTTTCTTGAAGGCTTCTTCAACTGATTTATCCTTGGTGAGAGCCTCTATGCCTTCAGGTTCCATTCTCAAATAGTGGCCTAACCTGTGGTTTCTTTTTTCCTTTGTCATATTTCCCTCGAAATCCATGTGGCTTCAAAAAACCTGTAATAAACTGCCTCGCTTGATTTCAGAGAAATTGGCTCACTTGATTAAGGGGTCAACCTCGCTTGATAACTAGTTCAACCTCGCTTGATAACTGGTTCAGCCTCGATTGAAAATTGAAAGAAGCTCTGGTTTCTGCTTACCATAAGCTTATCGTTCGAAGAAAGACATGCACCAAGTGTCTTTTGCATGAGACAATACAACCAAGGATAACCATCCCTTTTCAATTTTAAAATGACTAATGATAAATGACCCCTAACGAATCTCATGATGGTTATGAATGGTTGCATGTGTGAGAAAGGATTCGTGGACTGACACCTAATCATGAAAATTTAACGAAATTTGATGGATTTGACAGTTGGACAAGATTGGTTACGAATCCCCGATTTCGTAGTGCATGTAATGTAATTTCAGGGTTTTTCGCTACGAAAAGACCAGCGTTTTCGTAGAACAAAAGAAATTTTTAACACTGTCTGTGCTACGAAAATGTGGTTTTTTGGCTTATTCGAATTTTTTTTCAAAATGACTAAACACATGACTTCTGAAACATAATATGGGACCCTTAAAGTGTCAAACAATGTTGTTGGACTTTATTTGATTATGGAAATGAGACTCTAACCCTATGACTTAGACTCTAAAAACATAAAAATGACTTAACCCCTATCTAATACCATGACTTAGGAACAAATGAAAACTGTCCAAGTTTGGAAAAAATTTATAGTGATAACACCATGCATGATGGAAATAACCTTGAAAACATTAGACTTTTATGCAAAGATAGCACAACCATGCTCTGATACCACCTAACCTGTAGTATCAGATACGGCACACATATAGTGAAACCTGCTTTGATACCACTTGTAATGCACCTCCCCTCACATCTACCCACTTTCACTGGCTTACCCGAGGTAAACATGAGATGAGGGGCCACTATGATAAGACTCAACCTCCTAGGTGACCTTAAGGAAATGGAGTCAATAAACAAAACTTACTGAGTTCCCTCAGGTGCCCTAGGACCTTCCAGGAGTATCCAAACCCCTCCAGGTGTCCATCCCCTGAGCCATAACCTAACTTTTCCCTTAGCTAGAGCCCCAATCACTCCCTTTTCAAGCCCTCCATGCAACTGGAAACTCCCAATCACTCCCATAGGCTTGCATCAGTGTGAATGTGGCTTTTTTTTCTCAGTTCTATTCTAGCGACTACAAAATTTAAGGTTAATTGTCAGGGCTGGGGCTAAGCCTCTACCCAGAAATCCATATAACTTGCAGAACTCATGAAATACATAACAACTTTTATTATAAACAAAAATTGAAACCAGGACTACCCCTGACCATCCCCAACCGGGACTGACATTCTGTCAAACACTTAGAAAAAATGTAACCTTCAAGTCAAGAATAAAATACTGAGCATAAGGGACTGTAAATTCATATGAGACTTAACAAGAAGTATCACCACCCTCTCTCTTTAGTTTTCTTAACATCAATTAGGTCTTGCATCCATTATTCTTTCAAGTAAAAATAAAAACATGAAATGAACCATGACTAGAACAAGTCACATAACCATGCTTATAACCAGCATATAACCACATAAATAACCATAAGATAACAACCATTAAAGACACACAATAGCAAGTGAAAAATAAATATAACTTAGCTTTCATTAAACATAGGCAAGAGCCAAATAGGTTTGGGACTCCCACGTACCACCCGACCATAGACATGGTTGAACCAAATATTTCTCTTAGCCAGTCACCCCCATGCCATATTCCAAGCATGAATTTTGGATCTCATGGATAAGCCAATCCAAAAACAACGAAGGGATTCCAGTGGTTAAACCACCTCCGCCCTCACCATACCATGATCTCACTTAAACCGGCACTGAGATCATTAAACTGAACCGAGCTTTGAATGCCTATGGATATCATCACTATCCTTGAGGAATTTTTTGTCTCCTTGTCTCTAGGATTTATCACAATCCACACTGGATCACTAGGCCCTTACCAAGACACCACCCTCAGGCTTTACCTTGTATCTCGCCAAAACCGGTCAAGGGATTCCTAGGCCTTTGGGAATTTCCTTGAGACCACCTCTACCCCAGATTCCGAAACCATCCGACAATTCCAAAGCTCAAAATTGAGAAAAATCCCATCACACCATGGCTATCTGGAAAAAGTCAAGGCAAGGTTGAAAACCACTGTCAAAACACAACAAAACGAAGCCATCGACAACAAAAGAACCAAATACCAACATGCACATACCATGCATGTCAACACCAGCTAGGAAATCGTGCATGCAACCTGTTACCTGCAAGTATTCTTGTTGAAGTTGCTTGATCCTTCTCTTCCTTACTCATTCTTTCTTTTCCTTTCCTTTCCTTTCTTTGTCCTTCATTTCCTTGATCTCCTTCTCGTCCTTGTGATCTTCTCCTATTTTAGTGTAATTCTAAAAATGAACTAACAAAAATCTACCAACTAATGCTTTGAGGTATTTTTATCATTCATGCCTCTAATTTCTTCAATTTTCCATTATTTTCCTTCAATTTCCTCATCACATGAAACATCTGACATTTTCCCTTCCTTATCTCCATATTTCCTTTATTTCATAGATAAATGTGCCAAAAATACTTTTTTTCCCTTTTTAATGCCTTAGCCATTGCCTTTGTCAATTTACCCTTAGCCATAAACACATTCAATGTTTCCCACTAGGATATCTTTGCCCAACATTCAGCTTGGAATAATTTTCCCTTAACCGTGGTCTTATTTTTGCCTTTATTAACTTTCATTACATGAAATTTTAGCCCAAGCTTGTTACATCTACCTTCAAACTTCTCAAAGTGTCTACTATATTAGGAGAGTACCTCTCACCATGTTGCTCATCTGTTACATAGGGAGAATCTTGTGAACTATATTCTACTATCTTGCTAGTCATCTTTGATCTTCTTCCTGCAAGTATACCAAGTCAGTAAACCAAAGACATAAACATAACCAACATACCTCAATATAGGTTAGGGGAGGATATGTCATCTACAATATCAACCAGATTAGCATGATACATATTGTATAATCATAATCATAATCATAATCAATATATAAACATCATCTCAATCGTTATCTAGTTACCATGCATGACAATACCAAATGCATACCATAAGTTCATGCAGGAAAACTATATCTATGACAATGCATGCACACACCCAGATGGATAGCATACATTCACAACAAATGCATATTCAACCAGCATGCATTCACGATGAACACATCCTTACAACAACATCATCAACTGCTACATGAAAACAAAACTGCAACAATGATCACCACCATGCATACACAACAAGTCCCTAAACCACAAGCATAAGGAACGCATACACAATTGACATGTATGCATGACAGACACATTTTTCCCATCCAGTCCATGGGGTGAACCATGCTCTGATACCACTCTGTAACACCCTCCTCCCACATTTACCTTAGCTAATCGGTCCATTGGGTAAACATGTGATGAAGAGTTACTATGAGATTATTCAACTTCCCAATTACATTTAAGGAAGTGGAACCAACAAGACAAGAGAAATCTAGCCTTCCTAATATGCTACAGGACCTTCATGATCCAAAAAACCCTTCCAGGTGCTCAACCCCTGAGATAAATTGATGTTTGACTGATTTGGAGCCCTAGTCACACTGATGAAAATCCCTCCATGCGACTAAAACCCTCCAGTAACATGCATAACAAGGAATACATGAGATTGTAACCTTTTTCAAGTAGTTCTATGCCAGCAACCCTGGATTCTGAGCCACTTTTTCAGGGCCAGGACTCATACCATTTCCCAAAAATTCATGAAGCTTCCATAAATGATAGATAACATGATGGCAAGGCCTCTAATGTAAAACTTGAACAAGGACTTGATCTGACAAAGCCTAGCCATGAAATACATCCAGTCAAACACATCATGAACATGTAATATACAGGTCATATAAAAAAATATGAGCATAGGGACTTCATACTTATCTAATATTTGTCGAGAATGTCTATTGCCCTCTCATAATATCCGCAATATCATATATTAGGTCATGCATTCATTATTCATTCATTTACTAAATAGAACATAATGAGATCCATGACTAAGATTTGTCATAAAACCATGCTTATAACCAACATATAACCAATAGAATCACAATGATAGAACAACCATTAATATCACATAATAACAAGTACATTTACACATAATACACACGAGGAAAATAGATCTTATTTTTATATGCAAATTGCAACCATGTCAGGGACTTCCATGTAACATAGATTGGGCTAAACCAAATCTTTCTTTCACCCAATCACCCCCATCCCATATTCCAAGCATCAATGTGGGACTCACGACAAAACGAATCAAGGTTTCCTCAAGCATTATCGCAATCCCACCAAGGTATTCCTAGGCCAAAACAAAAATAGACAATACATGCTTTACTGCAATCCCGACAAACACCGGTCAAGGGATCACTAGGCCCTAAAAAAGCATGGATGCCTCTGGACCTCTCCACCTACACAATGAGGAATTTTTCTATCTCCGCTCTCTAGGCTTTACCATGTATCCTACCATAATTAATCAAGGGATCCATATGCCTCACAAGAGCATACACCTCTAATCTTTACCGTGTATCCCTCCATTATCGTTCAAGGGATTCCTATGGCTAACGAGGCTCCATCCTCTAGAATTTACTGTGTATCCCATCATTACCGGTTAAGGGATTCATAGGCCTTGTGATTTTTTCAGAGACCACCCCACTTAGATTCAATACCATCCGGAAATCCAGATCAACCAAATACAAGAGAACCCCATCGCACCATCACTATCCGGAAATGGCAAGGCAAGGCTAAAATCCACTGTCACACCTGGAAAGACCCATGCCAATGGCAACAAGAGAACCAAATAAACACATGCATGCCAAATCTAGCAAGGAAATCACACATGAAAATTGATACATGCAAGTAATCTTGTTGTAGCTGCTTGATCCAACTCTTCATTGTTTGATATTTTCTTTTCTTTTCCTTCTTTGTCCTTCCTTTTTTTTCTTGATCCAATGTTAAAGTGCTCCAAGAAAACTTTAAGTGTGCAAGAGTATGATAGAGAGAATAGAGAGATAGCTCCAAGCTAAAACTGACAAAAAACTATGAACTTATCCCTAGAAGCCTTTCTATAAACGAGGCCTCTAATTTCTTCAATTTTCCATTATTTTCCTTCATTTTCCTCCTCACATGCAACCTATGACCTTTCACCTTCATTTTCTCCTATTTTCCATTATTTTCATAAATAAAATGCCAATTAATGCATCTTGCCTTTCCAAAGCCTTTTTCATAGCATTTTCCAATTTCCCTTAGCCATAATAAACCAAATGAACACCCACACTAAGATGTTTTTCCCAACATTCAGCTTGGAGTACATGTCCCATGACCATGGTCTAATTATTTTCCCTTTATTAACTTTATTATATGAAGTTTTTATCCTGGGGTTGTTACAAATTGCTATTGGGTTTTCCCCCTTGTGGGGGTTTTCCCTAGCTTGGAGTCCCATTTCTGGTGTATCTTGTCTTTTGTGCACTATGATCTCTATTTTCTTGTTTTTAATGGTAATTGCTTGACGAATAATAAAGGAAAGAAAAATAAGAACATTAAATAACTTCACAAGTAATTATCATGTTAAGAAATCCCCCATGCATTAGAATTTCAAGATGGTGCCTAAAAATGTTGACCTTTTTTACTTTCCTCAAAACTTCTAATGGATGAATCCATTGCATTCGTCTTGTTAAGACGATTCCCGTGACATAAATTATCTCCCAATTCGATCCCCAAATTGAGAGATATGACTATTTAAAGATTTAGCTAATTATCTAGTGCCACATCATTAATCTTCCATATGGCTATCTCCACTAGTGTCCATGACACTTGGCATCAATGTACTTGTTATCGATCCGTTCATGACAGTCTTTCCTTAACCCATTGTTGCCCACACGGCTCCACCACAAAATAAAATCCATGCTTAAGGATCAAATATGAAGGTCCCTCTTATGCTAGGACATCTTGGAACTAATTCCTCACCAAGAATCCTCCCCCACCAAGGCCCTTTTTGCTGACGATTTTCCTCCTGGAAAATTTCTCTCCAATAGTTATACTGCCAAGATCTCCTTTACTACCAAGGTTCTCCTTCCACCGAGGAGTTCCTACGATACCAATTCTCGCCAAAAACCATATCGTTGAGAACTCCTCCTTCCATCGAGCTGGTTCCTACCACATTTCTTATTGATATTCAACAAGATGATGATCCTAGTGAAAATTCAGCACCTACACTACGTGGAGCCCACATGCTATTTTTAGGTGTATGCCTATTTTTATAATGGTGAGAAAAGTCTATTTATAGCAGAAATCTATTTATAGATGGTTGAGAAAACTCTATGGATGGATGGCTGTCTATTTTTGGAATGCATGTGCGAAGTCGGTTCGTGGATTGCATGTCTAAAAATAGAATGCATGTCAATTATTATTATCTCTTAATAATAATTAGACAATAAATAATAATCTATTCTCTTGAAGCACTTGATTTCAGTTAACTGATGTGGCAAACCAGTTGACTGAGGGAACTTCAATTTCAAAGGTTGGTTGGTGGGACATTCTAGTGGACTTCATTGTAATTGAGTGATACAAAGTTGTAACAGAGTTGGATGTGTAGTTATGTGAGTTGTAAAGTAGTTTTACTCAATTAAGTGAGTTAAACTCAGTTGTGCTAGTTGTAACTAGTTGTAACTAAAGATACACTAGTGACAGATCATTGAATTAAATATTAAATTAATTCACATGGAGTGATCTCACATGCAACTGAAGATTTACTACTGTTAACTGCATGCATGTCAGATCCAGTGGAGACCCAATTGAGAGATAGGTGAAAGGGACAGTTTGACTATCAGTTGTGACTATAGTGGGTGCACACTTGCAACCAAACACACATTGGAGATGCCAATGAGGATTGTGTAGTCAAGGCAAGGCAAGATTGAATTCATTCAGGGATTGTGATCAGCAGGGATTGCGCAGTGGAGGCAAGCTGTCAGGAGGCAGTGAATTGGTGCATGAATATGCCAATTTTTGTATGACAGTGTGAGACATTGTATATTATACTGAGAGCTCTTGTATTAAAGTTTTGTTTGAGATTGTTTCACGATCCGTGATATATACATTGGGGGTTTTAGCTTTATGCTTTCTTGGTAAAAATATCTGTGTTATGTGTGATTGATCTTTCTTCATGTGTTTTCAATTGGTGATTAAATTTCCGCAAAGATTTTAGTAGAAGGATTTTGTATTTAACAGTGGCATATAATTGTTAGATCAGGAGAATCCAGGAAATACATAATTGTATTAAAATTTCTACATGGTATCGGAGCAAATAAGATTGCAATATTGAAGCAGTAGCTGAGTTTGTTGGTGGAAACAATTCGAATTTGCTGCAAGAATTTCTTGGTTCGACTGTTGAGTAAACATCGAAATGGATTTCAATGGTTTGCAGTTAGAGTATGCACTTGAGGTCAGCTCGAACTACATTGCATGGAAGGATAGGATGGAGGTGGTGCTTGAAGACAATGGCTTGAAGGAATTCATCGACAATGATGTTCCTAAGCCCACTTCAACGGATGTTGAATTACTTGACACCTGGCAAAAGAAAGTAGCGAAGATGAGAATGATTCTGTTGGAAGGTGTGAGATAGCATATTGTCTCATGCCTTCATGGGAAAGCCACTCCATTTTCAATGTGGAAGGATTTGATTAATCTTTTCCAAAGCAGCAGCGACCATAGGAAATTGGTGTTGAAGGATAAACTCAGAAAGATCAAGATGGAGAAGGGCGACAATATTCCTAAGTATCTCACAAAGTTTGTCCAATGTCGAGATGAACCGGGGAGTGTGGGAATCATGGTTTTTGATGATGATTTGGTGATCTTGGCTCTCTTGGGACTTCCTAAGATTTGGCATAGTTATCAAGACTCTATCAACAGACGGGAAAAACAACCATATTGGGAACGACTGTGGTCGAATCTAGTGCAGGAAGAGTTCAGGCGGAACACCAGAGATGGCTCTTCATCAAAGCATGATGATGAAGAGGATTGTGCTTTGGCTGCCAAGGCAAGGAAAGGGAAGGGGAATAAATCACATTCAAAATCCAAGGTTAAAGGCAAGAAGCTAGATTTGTCCAAGGTGAAGTGTTTTCACTGTCACGAACATGGGCATATCGCCACTAACTGCCCATAGAAAAAGAAGAACAAGAAGGATGTTGGAGCTACAGCTGGTGAGGCCCTTGCCTCACAATTTGAACTTGATTTTTCTTTGATTGCATGCTTGGTTTCAAGCGCAATGGGATCGGTGTGGTATCTTGATAGTGGTGCTTCCTTCCACATGATGGGAGATAAGGAGCTTTTCAGTGACTTGGAGGAGAAAGATCTCCAAATGCATATAGAGATGGGGGACAATGGACAATACAGTGCGACCGGCACTGGTACCATTACCTTTGAGAGGGATTTAGGTAAACCATTTCTGTTGAAATATTTTATGCATGTTCTAGGTCTAAAGAAAAACTTTGTTTCAGTCGCGATGTTGGAGGACAGAGGTTATGACGTTGTTTTTAGTGATGGAAAAGCTTTCCTGCGACATAAAAAAATGGGTCAAACCAAGAGGATAGGGATTCGAGTCAAGAATATCTACAAGTTGTAGGTAGATGGTTGCGCTGCAATGGTGGGAAAAGAAGAAGTGGTGAGCCGGGATGAGGGTGAATTATGGCACATGCGATTGGGCCATCTTCACCATAGCACCCTGAAATTTTGCAGTAGATTTCTGTTGGACTTCCCAAGGGTACACTTGCAAAGTTAGATCAATGCAAGGGATGTACTATGGGTAAGTTTGTGAAGACTAACTTTCATGAAAAGGAGAACCGTGCTTCAGTGATCCTGCAGAGAGTTCACATAGACATGTATGGACCATTCTCGATTGCTTCAATAGAAAAACACAGGTATTATGTTATTTTTGTTGATGACTTTTCTCATAGATGCTGGATCTTCTTCATGCAGAAGAAGGATCAAACATTCTCAAAGTTATGTGAGTTTAAGGCATTAGTTGAGAAAGAGTCAGGGAAGTAAGTGAAGGCTCTGCAGAGTGATAATGGTGGTGAATATATCTCGAACAAATTCAAAGACTTTTGTAGCAAAGAAGGAATTTGGAGAGAACTCATAGTGCCTCATAACCCATAGCAAAATGGAGTCATGGAGAGGAAGAACAGAATGATCATGGGTGTTACACGAGCTATGTTGCTTGATCATGGCCTACCAATGCACTTGTGGGCGGAAGCATGCAACACTGCGGTTTATGTGCAAAACCGTTGTCCTCATAGAGTACTTGGCATGAGTACACCTAAATAAGCTTTTATTGGTAAGAAATCAGATGTTTCTCACTTTAAGATTTTTGGCTCATCTGTTTATGTGCATGTGACCAAGAATGCCAGGAAGAAGCTGGAGCCGACTGCTAAAGTTGGGATATTTGTGGGGTACACAAAAACGCCCCATAATTATCATGTGTATTTTCCAAACAATCGAATGACTGTGGTGTGACGGGATATAAAATTCAATGAGGAGAAAGCCATGAAGTTGTCGCTTGAGAGGGAGCTAGACTTGCATGCAGAGGAGGAACTGCTTGTTCCCAAAGATGAGTCTCTAGATGTGGATCAGCCACAGGAGGAGGTTCATGGAGTGGAGGAGTCCACTCACGCAGAGCCAAACATCAGAACTCGCAGAAGGCATACCACAGAAACTTAGAGGTTGAAGCTTGATGCGTCACAGAATGTAGGAGTCCCTACTTCACAGCGCAGACAGAGACAATCTCCTGACTGATTCATTGGATACATGGCTCTCATGAGAAAATGTATTATGACTGAGCCATATTCCTTTTAGGAAGCAGTGCATGAGCCCACATGGGTAGATGTAATGGTGGAGGAGTATGACTCCATTGTCAGAAACAGTGCTTGGAAAATTGTTCCAAGGCCGGTTGATAAATCAGTGGTAGGTTTAAGATGGATCTACAAGGTAAAGCAAGCTGTTGATGGGAGTGTTGAGAAATATAAGGCCAGATTTGTGGCCCGGGGCTTCTCACAGATCGAGGGGATTGATTATGAAAAAAAAATTGCACCTGTCGCACAATATTCTTCCATAAGGACCATCCTTACTCTCTCAGCGCAGATGGGTTGCCACATTCATCAGATGGAGGTGAAGACTGTGTTCCTTAATGGGATCATTGAGGAAGAAGTGTACATTAAGAAGCCTAAAGGATTTGAGATCTTCAACAGTGAGTCGCATGTGTGCAGACTCAAAAGAGCATTGTATGGGCTGAAGTAAGCACTTCGTGCTTGGTACACTCGGATTGACAGCTATTTCACTGCACTTGACTTCACCAAGAGTGAGGCGGATGCAAACCTATACCAGATTGTGGTGGAGGGTAAGCTTTTAATCATTGTTCTTTATGTTGATGATTTAATACTGACTGGTGATTAGCATCTGATACACTCATGCAAGGAGGACCTTGCAAAGGAGTTCGAGATGAAGGATATGGGCCTCCTTCACTATTTCCTTAGATTGGAAATATTGCAGCGAGAAGGTGAAATTTTTGTGTCTCAAGGCAAGTATGCAAGGGAGATACTCGGTAAGTTTCACATGGAGGGCTGAAAACCCATGGATACTCCTCTTTCAGGAAACTGGAGGAAATAACATGCTACATCTGGAGAGGTAGTGGATGCTATTGTCTATCGACAGTTGATGGGTTCTCTCATGTATTTAGTTAATACAAGACCAAACATATGTTATGCGATGAACCAGCTTAGTCAAGCAATGGTTAAGCCTACCAAGCTCTTTTGGAAGGTGGGCAAGCATGTCCTGAGATATCTCAGGCGCACATCTGAGTATGGCTTATGGTACAGACAAACAGATGAGGTGAAGTTGCATGGCTTCACGGATGCAGATTGGGCGGGAAACCCAACGGACAGAAAGAGCACATCAGGAGGGGTCTTCAGTATTGGATCTACAATTGCTTCTTGGTACAGCAGGAAACAGAGATCCGTGGCACTCAATTCAGCGGAAGCATAATACATGGCAACAAATCAAGTTGCATGTGAGGCTATTTGGATGAGGAAGATCCTGGTCGGTTTGTTTGGTTCTCATTTAGATCCTACTGTGATTCATTGTGATAATCAGAGTTGCATTAAACTCTCAATTAATCCTGTGTTTCATGATAGATATAAGCATATAGATATTCGGTATCACCATATTAGAGATTGTGTGGAGCGGAAGATCATGTTGCTTCAGTACATTCCTACGGAAGATCAGGATGTAGATATTCTGACGAAGGCGCTCACTTGGAGCAAATTCGAATACCATAGAGGTAGGATCGAGGTGAAGGATAATCTCTTTCTTGTTGAGAGGGAGTGTTGAGATTCAACAAGATGACAATCCTAGTGAAAATTCAACACCTACACTAGGTGGGGCCCGCAGGATAATTTTAGGTGTATGTCTATTTTTAGAATGGTGAGCAAAGTCTATTTATAGCGGAAATCTATTTATAGATGGTTGAGAAAATTCAATGGATGGATGGGCGTCTATTTTTGGAATGCATGCGCTAAGTCGATTCGTGGATTGCATGTCTTAAAATAGAATGCATGTTGATTATTATTATCTCTTAATAATAATTAGACAATAAATAATAATATATTCTCTTGAAGCACTTGATTTCAGTTAACTAATGTGGCAAACCATTTGACTAAAGAAATTTCGAGTTCAAAGGTTAGTTGGTGGGACATGCTAGTGGACTTCGTTGTCACTGAGTGATACAAGGTTGTAACAGAGTTGGATGTGTAGTTATGTGAGTTGTAAAGTAGTTTAACTTAGTTAAGTGAGTTAAACTCAGTTGTGCTAGTTGTAACTGGTTGTAACTAAAGATACACTAGTGACAGATCAGTGAATTAAATATTAAATTAATTCACATGGAGTGATCTCACATGCAATTGAAGATTTACTACTGTTCACTACATGCATGTCAGATCCAGTGGAGATCCAGTTGAGAGATAGGTGAAAGAGACAATTTGACTATCATTTGTGACTATAGTGGGTGCACACTTGCAACCAAACACACATTGGAGATGCCAATGAGGATTGCGCAGTCAAGGAAAGGCAAGATTGAATTCATTCAGGGATTGTGATCAGCAGGGATTGCGGAGTGGAGGCACATTGTCAGGAGGCAGTAAATTGGTGCATGAATATGCCAATTTTTGTATGATAGTGTGAGACGATTGTATATTGTACTGAGAGCTCTTGGATTAGAGTTTTGTATGAGATTGTTTCATGATCCATGATATATACATAATATATTATAGTGGGGTTTTTAGCTTTATGCTTTCCTGGTAAAAACATCTGTGTTATGTGTGATTGATATTTCTTCATGTGTTTGCAATTGGCGATTAAATTTCCGCAAAGATTTTAGTAGAAGGATTCTGTATTTAACAATGGCATATAATTGTTAAATCAGGAGAATCCAGGAAATACATAATTATATTAAAATTTCTACATTTCTTTCGAGTTGGGTTCTCATCGAGAACCATTATTGGCGAGAAATACCTTTCCTCCAAGCCATTTCCCGTGAGAGTATTTCCTTCGAGATTTCTAGCATATGATGGAGTGCAGGACAACATTTGATGGGGATTTATCCATCTCAAGATAGGATCTCAGGGGTTATTCTTATCGATACTTCGGCCAATAGTAAGGTCACGACGTGAGAAATTAAAAACGCCAAGGTTTATAGACTTAGGTTTTCCACTTGTTTTCACATTTTGAGCCATTTGTGAAAGAACTCAACTATGGCTCGGCCACAATGGTTCTATAATCATTTCGACTTGTGCCATAACTCAACCATCGCCTTTAACGTTTTATGAGGAACACATTGGTGCTATCCCTTCCTAGGTTCTCGATGGTTGAAATGTAAGATGCAGCACATGGACTTGTCCATTCAACCTCTCAGAGGTCTATAGTCCTTTTGATTCTTAATGATTTTCAAGAAACAAGTCGATCTCATTCCAAAGATCTAGAGTTCTCTTTTGAGTGACAAATAAACATAACGAAACTTATAAAAGCAACCAT
Source organism: Pinus albicaulis (assembly GCA_034641835.2). NCBI lineage: Eukaryota > Viridiplantae > Streptophyta > Pinopsida > Pinales > Pinaceae > Pinus > Pinus albicaulis. Next base: position 130,222,916 of record CM076581.1, read on the forward strand.
AAAGCAACAGTACCCAAGAAGGCTACAAGGAGATCAACATTCCAAAGATAAACAAAAAGTATCCTTCCCAGTTTGAATCACAAGCATAAACCATACATTTAGGCTCAAGATTAACAATATTACATGCCTACAATCATTACATTTAGGTCAATTTTAATTTCAAGCATAAACCACACAATTGAACATCAAATGAACATCACTACAGGCCTGAAGCCAACACAATGAACATATTTCAAACATTCAAATTACAAGAGCTAGAACAGTCACTTATCTTATGAATTGGCAGGTCTGGAAGCTGAGATCGGGTCTGAAACTCTCGACCCAACCATAGACAGTTGCAACCGAGCCTTACTTGCAACTGTCACCCTCGAGCTCGATTCCAAAGCTTGAGGTAGGGTGTTTGTGAGGGCTTTCAACCAACCAAAACAACTAAAACATGATGTCATAAGGCCATGTTGCCTTCATCCATCATCTATGCTCATTATCAATCACACTGTTTAAGCATATTCACATTCATGCCAACATTTCACAATACAGGGAACTCTAGCACGCTTTCAAGAGAAGAGAAACCACTTTCAAGAAGGTTCAACAGTGGAAAAGTTGCTAATGGCAAAGAAGTCACTCTCTAGGTGGTTCATCAGTGAGTCAAGCACTAGAGCTTCAGAGTTTTAGCCCCAAGAAAAGTATTGGTGGTTCATCAAGCTTAGAAGCTCCTATGTGACTCTTCCCAATCAAGCAGGTTCATCAATCCACAAGCTTCCAATGATTTCTTTAGCCTTTAGGCAAGCCACTTGTTCTATATGATGCTTATTCCTAACAAGCCTTCAAGAGGGTTCATCAGTTGGTGTTTTCAAGTTCTCTTTAGTGCTCTCACTGCCTTTGCGTGCTCTTGAGAACTCGTCTTCCTCTATGCCTCTTACACTGCCTATTGTGTGAGTGAAAGATTTTGTGTTTCAATTTGTCCACAATGTCTCCACCCTTCTCTGCATTAGAGATAGTTTAGGCCCATTCGAATGATGTTGTTTAAATCTTACTGCCCTCCACGATTTGCATAGTAGTCTTGTCATGACAACACAACCCATGCTATTGATAATTTTTTGTCCTCTGCTTGCTTGTGTTCCTAGCCAAAGGACACTTGTTATGTTCTCATGTTTTCTGTTAAATTAATGCATAGTCAGCCCATCAACAACCACTTAGCCAACCAACCACTGGTAATTAAAACACTATAGTTCCCTCAAGCCACCTCCTTCCTAAAGAAATGGAATTTGTGTCCTTCTCTCAGTGTTTTAAAATACTAACAATTATTTCCATTAGAGAAATTATTGACCAGGGGATGTCACAACAAACCCTCTCAGTTATCTCATACTCCCAATGGTGACTACGAGACATTGTAATTTTTGTAAGCAAGATGGTCATTTTGAGTCTAAATATTTTAAGAAGATGGAAACCTTGTAAATAACAATGAAGAAGCAAAATATCAATCTTGATTATTCTTCTTCTAACTCTTCTTCTCATGGACATGCACTTTCTTCCTCTATTTTTTTTCCTTTAACGCAACATCTACTTCTTGTAATGAGTGACATATTGATTATGAAGAACCTTTTGATATGGTTAAGGATACAATTATTTCTTTGTACTCTTAATGAATGTAACAACAAACAAATATTTGAAATATTATTTTTGAGATTATCTCCCTAGAGTAAGGCATTAATCTATTTTTTTCCCGTATATTATTTTTGAGATTATTTGCATAGAGTAAGGCATTAATCTATTTTATTTGCATAGAGTAAGGCATTAATCTATTTTTTTCTCGTGTGGTTCACTGATCCTGGAGACCAAGGTGACTGTTGCGTCCACAAAATATTGTACCAAGCAGATCCACCCAAAGGGATTAACTTCCTATCGTCTCAACCATGGCGCTGAACTCCAAGAGTGTCGAGAGAATTGAACTTGTGACCTCTCAATAGCAAAGGTGCTTTAACGGCGGGGTCTCAACCAATTCAGCTAACCCTCGGGGCTAGTAAGGCATTAATGTATGAGTCACAAGTAACCAATTTTTGATGATTTTGAATTATCCATTTAGTACTAATCACATCAATAGGGGTGAAGAAATGGGATCGAAATTAGTGAAAATAATCACATCGCATCAATCATCACATCTTAACCAAGGTTTCCCGAGAGGTCTTTCATCCCAAGACTCATGTGGCTCAAGTAAGTTTGATTGTAGAACTCAAGTAAGTTTAATTGTGAAATTTTCCCCTCAATCAAACCCACTTAACTTGTTACCCCATTTGCAAAACCTTACCAAATATTATACCTTAAAATTAATAACATAATTAACCAAAAAATACCAATAACCAATTTCAAATTTAAAAAAAAAACATAAAACCATACCTAACGAAACAAGTTTGAAGAAATTTCCACTCTATCATTATTTTTTAACCCAAAAAAGTACAAAATCCCTGGCTAAAAACAAATTGTTATAGTCAGGGGTTATTAAGAATTAACAATCCTGAGATAAACGAGAAGGAACTGCAACGTGAATTCTAAGACTCAGAATACTCAAAGCACATATCCAAATGTTTTGAAATCCTGTAAGCGATTTCTCCCATATTTGGCCGAGCTCTTTCATCCTCTGCTACGCACGCCCTGGCAATCATCGCCAAGCTCAGAACACTGTCTATGTGGTACGTGTTTTGCAGGTCTGGGTCAATCCAGTCCCTCAGTTTTTCTTCTCTGTCTTCGCCTTCAAGCAGGCCCTTGATTTGGGTCCAAAGCAGCCTTGGATTTCCTCTTTCGTCCCTCACAATGGCCTCCTTGCCAGAAATCAATTGCAGAACCATAACTCCAAATGCAAACACATCAAGTTTTGGTGTTATTAATCCCCCACTACCAATATATTCTGGAGCCATATATCCTTCTGTGCCCTCTTTCGTATGTTGTGTCTCTGCATTCCTTCCATATTCTGTGATCTCAAAGTCCCCAACTTTGGCCCTTAGTTTCCTGTCCAGAAGAATGTTGCTGCATTTGAGATTTTTATGAGTTGTGTGGTAGTGAATATGTTGGAGCCCTCTTGCCACATCCACAGCAATCTGCAGTCTCATCCTCCATGTCAGAGATGTGCAATATCCCACAGAAGGCCTGTTATTTCTGCTGTGAAGCCATAAATCCAGAGACTTGTTCTCAACATACTCATAAATCAGATAAGATTTCCCTTCACCAATGCAGAAGCCCTCCAATCTCACCAAGTTCTCATGGTTCAGCAACATCAAGTCTTGGGGTGCAATATCCCCCTTCATTCTCTTGATGGCAACATGTCTACCATTGATAATACCTCTGTATACAGAGCCTCCAATATGGAACACAGAGCTGAAGTTCTGAGTTGCTTTCTTAACAACTTTAGGGGAATACATAATGGGCTTCTTTTCATCTACACTGACATTTCTATTCTGAGTTGCTTTCTTAACAACTTTAGGGGAATACATAATGGGCTTCTTTTCATCTACACTGACGTTTCTATTCTGAGTTGCTTTCTCAACAACTTTAGGGGAATACATAATAGTCTTCTTTTCATCTACACTGACATTTCTATTGAGTGTCTGCAACAACTCTATGCATGGAGATTGTTTGTCAGCTTTGGGTAATCTCTTATACTTTTGTCTAATCTCAAGGCTTAATCCAACAGCCAACAACCCAACAACAGCCATTGACAAACCTAACAAGACCACATTATCTGATTTGCCCACATGAGCAACAGGAGGAAAAACATGACTAACAGGCTGAGGTGGCAGTCGTTTCCAAGCAACTGGAATGAAAATTGCAGAACTAACATTAAGGCCTTCAGCTCCATTCTCAGAGACCAAGTCTTGGAAATCAACACTAAACATCCTACTGATATTAGCCATTGTATCACCCTCATGCACAATGTAAGTAATCACCATAGTGATACCATTTTTCATCTGTGCCCTTGTTGGGCACCTGCATTTGATGGGAATGTCCACATCAAGCTCTGGATTGGCTTCTTGCATAGGTTGATAATTCCCCAGGCTCTGCAACTTCCTGCTATAAACTGAAGACGAACTGGTGTCATCTCTGCTAATTTGGTAGTCAACACTGGCTTTGCAGACATTTCCCTTGCACCCACATGTGATGGGTATCAACGAGAACTGGCCATTAACGAGTTGGGTGTTCTCGTTAGCCAAATTTCTGGGTCTGCCTATCCTCAATTTACTAATTCCAAACAAATGACCAATGGATTCCACTGTCAAGTGGTGAGGTGCATGTGCTCTGTGTAAAACCAATGTTTGAAAATCAGAACATTCATAGCTAGAAACATCACTTATTCTACTCTGAGCTTGGCCATGGAATGCTTGCAGAAACAGCAAGAGAACCAGGAATTGCAGGGCTTGCTTTTCCATCAATCTAAACAGAAGCAGCATCATGAGATTATGAAAATCACAGAATTGAAAGCAAAATAAAGTTAAGATGATTTATATAAACAACGGTGGGGAAAGCATATACTCGTGACACTGGGCACGAGGAAGGAAAGTAAGATTCCACAGAAAAGAAACCCATGGATACAAGGAAGGTGTGCAGAGAATCAGAGTATTTATTGAGCAGTATGCCATCATCTTCTCCACTTATTCTTTGTCCTGACCCGCACTCACGGGAAAGTGAAGTCCATAGACATTCACGTGAAAAGAAACCGTAGAAAAGAAGAAAGCCCCGAAAAAAAAAGCTCCCTGCTTCATTTTCAAACAATTTGTTTCAGTCGCGTGACTTCTTGTCCTTTTTTTTGGTTTCTGGTATCTGCTGAGTGCTTAGCAGTTGGACCATTGCCTTTTGAGTTGGGTTAACGCTTATTTTAAAGCCCACAAACCAGCCACATTCAAAACTTGGACCCAGATGGCCCAAGGATAGGTCAGTGGGGGGGTTTAAATAGGTAAGATTGATAATCAGAATCTCAACCATATAGATTTGGATCTTTGTAGTTCAAGGAGCAGATGAAATTTGGATCCTTGTGACCCAAGGGTAGATCAATGAGAGTTTAACTGGTTAAAATCTAATGATGAGAATGCCAACTTTTATGCAATTATCTAATGATGAGCTGATGAGGTGGGACTGGTTAGATGAGGTAGGAGGAGCTTAACTGATTAAGATTTAATGATGTGAATGTCAAAATTTATGTCAAAATATAGACCAAGGAGCAGATGAGGTGGGACTGGTTAGATGAGGTAGGAGGGGTAGATGAGGTGGCATTTTTACAATTGGTTGAGAAGTTTTTATTTTGAGGGCATGGCATGTTTTGAATGTTATTTTATAAGTGAATTATAAGGATGTGTGTTTAAATAATTTTTATTCAATTATTATGAAAATAAAAATAAAATTTTATAAATTATTACGAAAATAAAATAAAATTTTATTTATAATAAATTTTTAGTTTTCAAATAATTTTTTATTTAATAGAATTTATTTAATATTTGAAAATTTTTAAATTTATATAGATAAAAGAGATTATATTTTTTAAAAGTTATAAAAGTATTTATAAAAATATTAAAATGAGTATTAATGATGATGATGATGGTTAATATTCACTGAGATCAAACTTTGGTTTATCAGACCTAAAGAAACAACTTATTTAATTTGTTTTAAAATTGTACTCTTATGCTCAAAAAGCTTGGAGAGAAGTGTCCAAGCTCACTATAATTTTGACATGTTAAAAGGCTAGGAAGGTCGGTATTGCAACAAAGACTATGAAACTGAGATCTAATGTGGGTGTAAGTAAGGCACTTTAAGAGGAAGTGATTTTCATCCTCAATGTTCATATTCTCACAGAGATGGCAGATCTTTCCACCCATGTGTTTTAGGAACTACCCAACTACCTGTTTCACTATGGAGCTCATGAGAGTTCGTTCTTATCTTGGCTATATTAATTTTTTTCTTTGAGCTAGTTAAAACAAAGAGACACTTTTGATCTTCTAGAGTAGGGTTGATGACCTCCTTATAATATCTTAATTTTCTTTTAGCCTCTAAATCTTTCTCACACCACATTTTCTCTTTAAACTTAGAAGTAACAATATTATTAATGTTATTAATATTTTGCAATGCAATATTTTTGTCATCTAGTATCTTTATACCAACCTCGTTTGTGCCTAAGGTGGTTTTGGCTAGAATTTAAAGCTAGCTTAGGAAGTCTATGGTCTCCCATGTTATTGATTTTGTGCTTGTACAACAGGAGCCTAGTCATAGCTAGGCTCTCGATAGGGGACAGACCCACTTCTATAAGGAGAATAGGATAGGGTGTATTGCTTTTAATTTTGACGTTATACGTTATAAAACGCTTTTGGATTTGCTCAATCTTTCTCCAGGATTCTCTAAAGATGCTGCACCCCCAAACCTCACTTCCATACAAGATAATAAGAGTGACTAAAGTTTCAAAGAAGAACTTCATCAAATAAGTTTAAGTATAAATGAGTAATATAATTTAGATTTTGTCATTTTATTCTTTTGTTTATTTTAATGTAAATTTACATATTAAAAAGGTTCAATTTTGTCATTGAAATTTAAATTAATGTTAAATGAGTCTAGTGTTAAGGTACTGTTTGTAATAGATTATTGATTTAAATTCCCCATAGATATTAATTTGAAAAGAAAAAATTCCATCTAGACAACTCTAAACAAGAATTTGTATTCCAAAATAACATACCAAATCTTCATTAAATTGAATTATCAAATTCATCAAACTTCAATATATATTCAAAATGCAAAGCAAAAACATCTCAAGAATGTCAAATAAAAAAAAATCTAGATTTTACTTTTTTTCCTTTCTTTGAGTCTATCATTCAGAAAAGTTCCGTTAAATCTACTTTAATTCAGAATTTGGATTTCTAAAATTCCTATGCTATGAAAAATTTCAATCAAAATAAATGGTCAACTTCCTAATATTTCTTAAATCCTTTTACTACAACTTGGTTTACAACTATCTTAAAAGGAAATTCCAATATTCCTATCTTCTTCTTTATTTTTAAAACATAAACATCAATTTACACTTTAAAATATCAATATCTTTTTCTAATATCATTATTATACACTTTAAAATATCAATATCTTTTTCTGCTTTCATTATTATAGGATATAATAAATTATACCTTGATTTTTATATCTTAATAATTTTTATCATCTTACTATTTTAATATTATTTACTTATAAAATAAATAAATTTAAAATTTAAAACTATGTGGACTTTATGTGTTACCATACAAATTAATGAGAACGCTCGGTAAAGTCGGCCACTTTTCAAAATACCCCGTAAATGTATGCAATAAAATCGCCCCTAAGGGTGATGACTTACTACAAATAATTGTAACCCTTCCAACACGTTATGATTTTTCAAAAACCTTCCAACACGTTATAAGACTACTCAAAAATAAAACCTTGTTGACCAAACAATTCTAAGATAGCCAATTTAGTCTTATATCATATCATTCATGTTTTCATTTTAAACAATCATAATAAATATTCATAATTTGGTAATTTGACATATCTAATCAATATTTAGATAAATTAAAATAAGAATAATAATTTTAAAATATAAATTAAGTTTGATTTATATTAATTTATTTTATTGTAAATTTTTAAAAAATATATTTTTTATTAAAATGAATTTATACTAGTTGATTTTATTATTTTTGATAATTATTACTTATATTTTTATTATATTATATTATTTTTATTATTTTTATAATTTTTTATTTTTTCAATTTTATTTATTAATAATATAAATATAATACATTAATTTAAACTAAGTTTCAAGGGATAGTTCACTTGGTCGAAAATTTGGTGTTAAGTATTTTGCTAGTTGAAAGGTCATGAAGTCAAATCTCCTCAACCTTTGCTTGTTATCTCTTGGGATTAATTTGTCTAGATTTTCCCATAGATGTAACCAATTTCCCATAAATGTTAATTTGTCTATATTTTCCTATAAATATAACTATCCATAAATCACCTTAAAAAAATAAAATAAAAAACACATTAATTTCAATTAAAAATACATTTCATAACTCTTTTGATAGATCCTTATATCCTTCGGTTTCCTATAAATATAGTGGATTTCCCATAGATGTAGCAGACCATAAACCACCTCCCAAAAAAAACACATTAATTTAAATTAAAATTACATTTCATAACTCTTCGTACAAAGTTTCTTATCATTCTTGAGTGAGATCAAGGGACCCAAAGTGGGGAGTAAATAAAACAATACACATGCCAAATTTCGAAGCTTATAATTACATATAAATTCAACAATCCACTTTGCACATTTACAACATGCTTTTGGAATCTAAAATGCCAATTACCATTAACACCATTATGCCAAACTCATAATCACTCAGCGACTATAAAATTATAATCACTCAGCAATTATAAAATTATACAATTACATAGGTATAAAACAACATAATATTATATTCACTCATTAACAATTATAAAATTATAAAATATTAACATAATATTATAGGAAGCATAATGTCTTAATAATTAGTTTTTTTTATTGCTTCTTTCCTATATTATTATACAAAGTATTTAGAAAGTAATATAAATCTATTTATTTTCAATTTTATTGTATTTATTTATTTTCAAAGTAATTTTATTAGTTATATGTTATTATTCTAATATTAGGGTTAAGGTTTGAGTTGAGAAGAAATTTTGGTTTTAAACGATGCAAGAAGTGAAGTTCTGCTTTCTACGACTAAGGTTATTCTAGTCGACACCTCCCTTTCACATTTGCGGGTTTTTATGGACAATAGATCTTGCTACGTATATGTTCCTTTGTTGTTTGGGGGCGTATTTTCCATAGCTCCCAATGCCTTAAGTTCTCACCTGTTCTATTGTGGGTCTTGCTCTAGTGTTAATGACTTGAAGATTCTTGATGGCATCGCCTCCTGTTCACCCTATTGATGCGGCCCTCTACTCGTGGATTCACAATGAGTGCCCTAAGCGAATTTTTGAAGAAGACATGATATATTCCTTCTTTGGACTTGGGTTTTTCCTCCCCTACAAAACATAATATAGTTCTTTTGAAGGAAAAAGGGTTATTAGGAAAGTTTAGTGGAATGTGAACAAGTTATGAAGCCATTGAAGACTGGGTTTCTGACAACTGGGAAAATCATGAACCAAAGAGAATTTTCTATTGTGGAAATGGGTATTACACATTTCTTTTTGAGAATAAAAAAGATAGAGACTAAATCTATAAGTCGAGTCCTTATTTTATGGGTACCAGAGACCTGTTTCTCACTCATTGGTCTTTGGAATTTAACCCTTTGATGGAAATTTCATCTACACCTGTGTGGATTAGATTGTCATTTCTCCATCTTCTTTGTTGGGGTGAGGGAATTTGTAAGGCTATAGGAGATAAATTGGGTTGCTTTATTACCAGTGACATTGACACCGGGGAAATATTTCATGTGCCAGAATTTGTGTCGAAATACATTTCTCAAAAAGCCTACCGAGGTGATTCAGCTAAATCTGGATGGTTGGTCTCACCTCCAAAATATAGATTAAGAACATATTCCTGTCAAGTGTAATATGTGTCGTGAGTATGGACACTTTCTGAAAAGTTGTCCAAAAGCACCAATTTCTTGAAGCTCTCCAAATCCATCCCATCAAAAAGAGCAAGGAAAAAATAAGCAAGGATTTATTCTAGTTAAAAGGAAGTATAGGAAGCATGGAAATAAGAAGTAACAAACATATAAGGTTGAATCTCAGCGTCAACCTCTTTCTAAAAATAACTTTGAAGTCATGAATGTTCCTGAGGTAGAAGGTGAAAATCATGAGGCCCAAGCGGATCAACCAGTATCCAAGAAGTCTCTTGTTCTAAAGGACCCTCTTGATTGGAATAATGAAGAAGGCTCAAATTAGAACTCTCCAAAGAAAACTTATGTATTTGGAAATTTTTCTCCAAAGGATCCTTCTACATTGAAATTTAAAGAAGTTAGTATGGTGGACAAGAACAATTTCTCCTCTTCTTCTCATTCCTATTCAGATGTGCTTAAAAATAAAAATTCTTCCCCTGGTAATAAGAAGTAGGAAAAATCATAGTAGAAAGAAATATGGTCCTAAGATTTGTCTTTCCTCCCATGGGTTAAGCAGTGAGTCATCTTCTAGCATTTTATAAAATTGTTCTATTTCTGCATTTTCTTATGGAAACAATTTGTAACGTAACAACCTCGGGTTAAAACTCCATGTAATAAAGTTAATAAAGGAAAAATAAGACCAAGGTCATGGGACACATATTCCAAGCTGAATGCTCGACAAAACATCCTAGTGTGGGTATTGATCTGGTTTATTATGGATAAGGGAATTTTGCAAAGGAAATGGAAAAAGATTTGGAAAGGCAAGAGGCATTAATTGTCATTTTTTATGAAAATAATGGAAATTAGGAGAAAAGGAAGGTGAAAGGTCACAGGTTGCATGTGAGGAGGAAAATGAAGGAAAATGATAGAAAATTAAATAAATTAGATGCCTCATTGATAAAAAAGGCTCTTGAGGACCAGTACATAGATTTTTTGTCAATTCAATTTTGGAGCACTCTCTCTATTCTCTCTCTCACATACTCATGCACACTTAGAGTTTTCTTGGAGCACTCTAGCATTCGATGAAGAAAAGAAAATGAATGAAAAAGAAGGCAAAGGAAAGAAAATATCAAGCAAGGAAGAATTTAATCTAGCTACTACAACGAAATTACTTGTAGGTATCGAGTTGCATGTATGATTTCCTTGATTGTATTGGCATGCAAGGTACATGCATGTGTGTATTTGGTTCTCTTGCTATCATTGGCATGGGTTTTTCTAGGTGTGTCAGTGGTTTTCAGCGTTCCTTTTCCATTTTTGGATAGCCATGGTGTGATGGGGTTTCTCTGACTTGGTTGAGATGGATTTCTAGATGGTTTCAAAGTTGAGTGGGGTGGTCTCAATGTTAGGATATTCCAACACATAGGAAATAGTTAAGAATAACTTAGTCTAGTGTAGAGTTAGGTAAAGTGTGTTTCTTTACCATGTACATTTGTAACTTATAATCCGACGGTTACGATTTGTAGTGATCTGACGGTTATCTCTCACCTCGGTATTAACAACACTTGATCCGTGGCTTAACACCCGATTGGTCCATGATATATATTTAAAGAGCATAGAGGGTCATTTTTCCGGTAACCGTTTATGAGAGAAACATATGTAACTTTAATTTTTATATTAATAAATTTCCTGAAGTGGCTGCGTTGGCTCAGGTCGTGGATTGTTTCCCTCTTTGAGGGTTTTAACCACGTGATTATACTGGTGTACTGATTTGTGATCTGTTTGTGAGTGGTGACCTTTGGTTGTTGATCTAAGGAACTTACCCTGTAAATTCCTACACTCAAGAGGAAACAAAAGGCCTAGGAATCCCTGGCCCGGTAAAGGTGGGATTGCAGTAAAGCCTGATTGTGTATACCCTCGTTAGGCCTAGGAATCCTCGACCGATGAATGATGGGATATACGGTAAATCCTAGAGGCAGAGGCAGATAAATTCCTCACGATTTAGGTGGAGAGATCCAGAGGAATCCATGCTTGTATAGGCCTAGTGACCCCTCGACCAGTATGTGGTGGGATTTCGGTAAAGCCCGGTATTGTATGTTTCTTGTTTTGGCCTAGGAATCCCTTGGAAGGATTGGGGTAAATCCTGGTTGTATATATTAGGGCTTGGGCCTATGAATCCCTTACTGGATTGTGGTAAATCCTAAGGAATCCCTGGTTGGTTTTGTTGGGAGTCTCACATTCATGCTTGGAATATGACATAGGGGTGATTGGTTGAAAGAAATATTTTGTTCAACCCAATCTATGGTCGGGTGGTATGTGGAAGTCTCCGACTTACTTGCATTTTTCATATGTTAAAAATATCTATTTTCCTCTTGTGTATTATGTGTAAATGTGCTTGGTTATTATGTGATTATAAAGGTTTTTCTATCATTGTTGATATGTTGGTTATATGTTGGTTATAATCATGGTTTATGACAGACTTGAGTTATGGCTCTCATCATGTTTTGATTAGTAAATTAATGAATAATGAATGTAAGACCTAATATATGTTATTGTAGCTACTATGAGAGGGCATCAATCATTCTTGATAATTCTCAGATACATATGAAGTCCCTGTGCTCATATGTGTTTACATAACCTGTAGATTACATGTTCATGACGTGTTTGACAGAATTTCTCTCATGAATAGGCCTTGTCAAGTCAAGTCCTTATTCAAGTTTTGCATTAGAGGCCTTTTCATCTTGTTATTTATCATTTCTAATAGTCTCATCAAGTTCTGAGTAGAGGCCTGAGTCTTGGCCCTTAGAAAGTGGCTCAAAATCCTGGTTCGTTGGCACAAAACTATTTGGAAAAGTCTGTAGTCGCATGGATGCCCATGTTGTGCATACAACTAGAGGGTTTCAGCCACATGGAGGGATTTTCATGGGTGTGATTAGGGGTCTAGTTCAGTCAGAAAGCAGGCTAAATCAAGGGTTGAGCACCTGGAGTGGTTGGTTAGCCCCTGGGGGTCTTGTAGCTTCTAAGGAAGGTTAGTTTGGTTTTGGTTCATCAATTCCACTTCCTTAATTGTACTTGGGTAGTTGAATCATATAATAATAACTCTTCATCACATATTTACCCCAGTGGACCGGATAGCTTGGGTAAACGTGGGAGGAGGGTGTTTAAGACTGGTATCAGAGCGAGTTTTTTTTCTCTTTGGGCGATGTATGGTTTTTGTTCTCTTTGGGTAATATCTAATGCCACAAAGTGATATCAGAGCATGGTTCCCCCCTTGGGTTGGATGGGTGGAATTTGTTTGTCGTGCATACATGTCAGTTTCATATGTGCTTATTATATTTGTGGTCTATATGTTTGTCATGTGTACATGGTGATAGTCACTATTAAAATTGTGTTGTCGTATATAAGTGATGATGTTTTTGTTGGGATGTGTTTGTCGTGAATGAAAGCTGGTTGAATATGAATTTTTTGTGCATGACTATTGTCTATGTGGATATATTCATGTAGTGTCATGGTGATGGTTTTCATGCATAAGGTCATGGTATGCAGTTGGTTTTTTCATTCCTGATGTTGATATATTGTTGTGATTATGATTGTATATTTATTGTGTTAATCTAGTTGATCTTGCAGATGAAACATCCTCCCTTGAACTATATTGAGGTATGTTGGTTATATTTATATTTGGGTTTAGATTACATGGTATACTTGCAAGAAGAAGATCAAAGATGACTAGAAAGATGGTAGAATATAGTTCACGAGATTTTCCCTATAGATCCGATGAGCAAAATGGTGATATGTACTCTCTTGATATTGCAGACACTTTGAGAAGCTGCAAGGTAGAAAATGATAGGATCATTCAGGCACAGGAGAAAAAAGAAGAGGTTAATGCAGTCATCCTTCATAGTTTGTTAGATTTGCAGAGACAGGGACTGCTTAGGAACAGTCATGGACAGGAGGACATGATTAATGGAGCATATGGCAGTTGGTCTCACGATGGTCACAAACCGGATAGAGATGACACGACTAGGGATGGAAGGTTCTTGGACACAATGGATAGGAGAGGTGATGGATACAAGTTCTATTCTAGTTCTAGTTCTTAAAGGTATCATGGTCATCATCAATTTCATCCTTATAGGAGGAGTGACAGGGGATATTTTCCAAATGAGTTCAAGAAATCCAAGCCACCTACATTTGATGGAGATTTGAAGAAGTTGAAATATGAAAAGATATGGTTACTTGGGATGAAGAAAATTTTTGAGTTGCATGATTACAAAGAGAACAAGAAGTTCAGAATAAGTATCTTCAACCTTAAAGGGAATTCAAACATTTGGTGGGAAGACATGAAGTGTATAAGAGAAATTAGGGCATAGGAGTTGAGTTGGCATGAATTCAAGATACTTTTAGGAAGAAATATTTGTCAAACAGGTACTACGATAGTAAGGCTAAAGAGTTATATGGGATTAAGATGGGATCGATGAAATATGAGGAGTACACAACCATCTTCCTAGAATTATTGAGGTATGTAAGATATATTAAGGATGAGAAAGCCAACGTTCAGAAATTTGTTAGTGGATTACCATTATAATTTAGAGATCATATTGAGTATGATGAGCTTCAGTCACTTGAAGAATTCATTGGTATGTTGAAGTACTTTATGAAAAATCAAAGCACAAGACAGAGTCTTAGCAAGGTTGGAAGGGAAAGACAAGGATAAAGGTAAATGTCAGCCGAAAAGGACAAGACCCCAGGATGCAAGTGAGAAAGAGAATGTGGTTCCTTAAAAGAAGTTTCATGCAGTTAGAAATTGACATGGGTCACAACTTGGAGGGCAGAAAAATAGAGTTGATGGTAAGGGACAGTTGCAGTGTTGGACATGTGGTAAGGAGCATCTCAAGAAGGATTGTCCGCAGAATCAAGGTGGTAGACCTTAGATATACAGTGCACATGGAGCGCATACTATTGGGGATGTTGGGAAGAGCATTCCTCTAATCTATGCAACATTGGATAATAAGCAGGTGGATCACCAAACACTTATTATCGAGATGGATGATAAGCTTCATGATCAATTTGATTTTATTTTGATTGACCTTGGACCTAATTATAGTTATGTTAACCTTGACTTGGTGGATAAGTGTGGTTTGAGTAAATATATGCATGCAAAATCTTGACTAGTGCAGTTGGCTATAGGTACAAAGAAAAGAGTTCATCATTGGGTAAGAGCTTGTGCATTTAAGTTGAATGGTATGCCTACATTAGCACATCTAAATGTGCTTCTATTGGGATCATACAATATGTTGTTGGGTATGGACTGGTTGTATCTTCATAGGACTAAGGTAGTCTGCTATGATAAGGCTACTAAGTTATTTTATGACAATGGAGAACTAAGGATATTATAGGGTAAGAATAAGGAAACATCAGTTAATAAGGTAACATTAGTTAAAATGATCACAACTATGCAGGAAAATCACAGTCACAGGAAAGGGTGTGTGTTATTTGCAGTGCATATCTCCAATGATAAAAGTAAGGATGTTTAGGATGCAAAGGTTTTGAACAGGTACCTGATTTTATAGAAGTTTTAGGATGTATTCCCCACATATATTTCAGAGTTTCTGCCTCACAGGGAAGTGGAATTTTATATTGAGTTGGTACTAGTGGCAGTACTAGCATCGAAGGTACCATACAGGATGAGCACTCCAGAGTTAGTGGAATTGAAGTTGTAGTTGAAGGAAATGCTTGATAAGGGATATATTAGGCCAAATGTATAATCGTGGGGTGCACTGGTATTGTCTATGAAGAAGAAGGATGGTACTCTCAGGCTATGCATTGATTATAGGCAATTGAACAAGGTAACCATCAAGAGTAGCTATCTGTGGCTGAGGATCGATGTAATATTCCCAAATGGGAAAAGTAGGAATATAGTGCAAAATGTTGGAACAATAGTGTAAAACATCATTTAAAAGCAAGAGGCCAATATGGAGACCTTTCATATGTTATAATAGCAAAAAAATATGCATAAATAATGGGCCATAATCTTCACAACAAGAAAGATCAAGCCTCAAATGATCAAAATCCCTCAATAAGGGGTGTTGCTACTCTATATAAAACCTGGAAGACACTTACAACACTATTTTAAAAGCTCTGCTACATCAAATTATTATACATCAGATCTAGGGCTGATATGTGCCTAAAAAGATAGATCTATTATAGATCTGAGCACTATACAACCTCCTTTGAAGAACCCCCTAAGGGTTTTCAACAAAACACCATGTAAAAGATGGGGATATAGGTCGTAAGGCCGAAGATCCACTGCAAAATACAGATATGGAACGTGTGGCTAATCTGATATGATCAATACAACAACCTCCTCCAATAGATCCTCTAAATGAAAGGCAAGTCCCTTTCACTAGAAAATTAGCTCTCTAAATGGTGTGCCAAACCACCCTGCAACTCCTCCTACAGAAATAATGCAGATCTGGAAGAAAACTACGTTGTAGGGATAAATAAATAGTTGGCTTGATGCTAAGATCTGAAAATATGCCCAAGGGCCTTCCTTACTGTCCTCCCAATGGAAAGGAAGCCTCCTCCACTGAAAATGAGCAATGAAATGACCCAGATCTAGTCTCCACTACTGCAACCTACAAAACAACCAAACCCTCAACATGATCTGCGATGTAAATGAAAGATGAAGCTTGGCCTTAAGCCTGATAGTGGGAAATGCAGCACAAGGCTCCTCCAAGAACTTCTTAATGCAAGAGGTGGGATCCCCGATCAAGACCACCCAGTGCTAAACATCACTCAATCTCAGCTAAACAGCAAGAGAAAGATATATGTCTAAACATACCATATATTCAGAAATATCATATACCAATACATAATGAACAATGGCTTCCATCCTCTTCCTTAAATAAGATATGAGCTTGCAAACCATAAGCCCCATCCAATAATAGCACTACTTCCACACAAATCATCTCCATCTAAAACTATGTTGTCTCTCATTGATGACCACTCCTCCATGACAATGTTGTTGATTTGGTCAAAGTTGACCCAGTCAAGGTGTTCCAACCCATTTTAACACCAAAGGGTGCTCAATTAAGCTGCCAAGATCTATCTCTTTCACATTTGGCATTGATTTATTTATTATTAAGGAGAATTATGGACCTCCATTGTCCTGTTATTCATTAAACAAAGCAACAAAACAAAATTAAATATTCCAAGTAGCTCATGTCTAATTGGGAATATTACAGTCCTCCCTTCCCAAATGTTGCTTGTCCTCAAGCAACTGACAAGGTGAGTGATGCAACTCTCCATCATTGGTGACACCAACATGTGATAAGCTTCCCTCATAAGCTAAGTGTCTACCAATCCATCCCTCCATGAATTTCTCCTCCAAATTTCTCATGAGATGCAAATAATCCATTCCCATAAGGAGACAATAGTTCAAATGAAACAAACATGGTTTTCCCAATGTTTTCCCTGAAACATATAGCATAATGAACATGGAGAATCCATCTCCCATAGGTAACATACATTCCTCCCATCCTACCTCCAAACATTCCCATAAAAAGTATAATTACATCATCAATGTATGGGATCAAAACTAAGTACATGCAAATAGAAATTTGTATAAATGGAGGTGGGTCATAGTCCCACATGTGGAACCAGTGCAGTAAATCTCCTGACTGCCTCAGATAATGATATGGTAAGTGGTTTCCCCACCACTTACTTGTTGTCCTTGTCTTCTCACAATGGTTGAAAGTGTGAGATATGTTTGGCGCTTTTGGAGTGCACCCACAGTGATACAAAATCTCCCTTTGTCCTCCAAGGGAGTGGCCATGTTCAGAAATGTTTATGGCCCAAAGTTGGCCATGAAGTTAATATGGAATAATGCTCCTTCTTGGAGCTATGGCCTGCATATACACGGTAAAAGAATGCAAATGATCATCAAATGAAACATTAGGTACATAAGCATGTTCCTTACCAAAAATTCTCCTCATACATATGGAGTGGTGCATAGATATATCTCCTCTCATTCCAAAAGAGTAAAGAGGTGGCTAAAATAACTCCTTCATAGAGTCATATCTCTCTTCCAACTCCACATGGTTCATGCATATTTGAAAATTCTCATATAGTTCTTCTTCAAAACCTTCCCGAGTGTAGCTTTCCATGATAGTGTTGTAGGCCTTCAAGGAATAAGTATGGCTGAAAAAGAACTCTTCATGATCCCTTTGTAGCAACTTCTTATTGAGCTTGGAGGCTCTAGATAAGAAGATCCTACCATGATATTAGATGAATCCTTCTTGGACTAAATATCCCTCTTCATGTAGTTGGTCATCAAGTATCATGCATGTGAAAATATCCTTGGAATAATCCACCAATAGTTGGGATTTCCAATATGGATCAATCTTCCATAGTGATAGCGCTGATGATCTATCACAAATAACATCTGTCATATGGCTGCTCTCCTCCTTGACATCTTCCATGCCAAAGGTATATGTTGGAAAGTTGTTATTCCTCCCATGCTTCTCCTCCCACAACGTAGAATCTGAAATGAGAGTGGGTAATGATGATGTTGGGAGAATGCCTCCCTCCTCCTTGAGTCTACCCAAGATTCTCAGTGTTGTATCATGGTATTCTAATGCTCCCATCCCTCCTGGATCTATGCTTGGAGCATCATGTTGTGAGATATCTCTCACCAAATCTGAATCAAGTGGCCTCCCAGGTGGTTTTCCACTAAATAATAATGTCCCATGCAACAATCTCATAAGCATAATACATGGGACTGTTAGGTCCTTGCTTCCATTGTGCAAATCCATCTCTGTTTTCTGTGTGGAAGTGGTATGTGAGGGATATGTGTGCATTCCTTTAATCATTTTAGCTTTTCCACTCTTTCTATCCACCCATTCCATCTGCAAAGTCTCCCAATCAATGGTGACTTTCCCCAAAGTAATCAACCATTGCACACCCAATATCAAATTGGTGTCAGGTATGTCAACCACAAAGAAGTGACCAGTCAATGTATATGTTCCCATGGTGACTGATAAGGATGGAACATAATGCATGCATTGCATAGTTCTATCTCTTGGGACCAAAACAGAAAATCCCTCAAAAGCATCAGTGGGTATTGCCCTCCTTTGCACTAGTTGGGCATCAATAAAATTGTGGGTAGCCCCACTATCAACCAAAACAGAAACCCTTTGATTTAAGATGGAACCTTGGACCCTCAAGGTCAAGTACTTAGGTACTCCTCTCAATGATGCAAGAGCCCCTCCAATTGGAGAAAATTCCCCATTCCCATCTCCTGCAGTGTCAGCGCTGTGATCTCTTCTTGGTTCATCTTCTTCTTCCTTCTCATCATCTGAAAAGACCTCTATGTAGTGTGCCTTACTTGTTGCAAATTTGTGTCCGGGTGCCCAAGATTCTTGGCATGTGAAGCAAAGCTTCCTCCTCGTCAAATCTCTTCGGAAATCATCATCAAGAGGTTTTTTATTTTGGCTCTCCTTTGAAAGAGGAGCCTTCTATTCTTTTCCCTTTGATGGAAAAGAGGGCTTATGCTGAAATTTTGCCTTTTCTTTTGGCAAGGCATCTTGAAGATCTATGGCCCATTCAATGGCATCTTGAAGGGTAGTGGGCTTGGTAAAATTAACCAACCCATGAAGAGGTTCATCTAACCCATCAATGAACATATACACCCTTCTTTCTGCAGATAAATCAGGAACCATAACAGAAAGTCTTAAAAATTCAGAA
The DNA here is from genome assembly GCA_034641835.2 of Pinus albicaulis. Lineage (NCBI taxonomy): Eukaryota > Viridiplantae > Streptophyta > Pinopsida > Pinales > Pinaceae > Pinus > Pinus albicaulis. The sequence continues at coordinate 130,242,223 of CM076581.1, forward strand.
ATGTAAGTTTCTAGATTACCTGATTGTTTTAGCTTTGCAAGCCCCATGAATGGTGCTTCAGGATCTCTTCTATCAAACCTTTCCACCAGCCTCCTAGTGAAATCTAAATATGCAGTTACATTGGCATGGCCCAATGTAGACAAGCAATGGAACCACCAGTTATGTGCTTCACCCTCAAGGTCCAGCGCTGCAATCTTAATGGCTTCCATTTTTGGAAATTTGTTCAACTTGAAGTAGATTTCAAGCTTCTCTACCCATTATTTGGCAATGCACTTGGATGAACCATCAAAGTTGGGTAAAAATACTTTACCCATAGTGCGGTGTAGATCATGATTATGAATGAATCCACCACTTCTATTATGATGCTTTGGTCTTCGATTGTCCTTGATTTGAAAAAAATCTTGAAAACTCAAGTTGTCCTTGAATCTCTGAGTTTGAGATTCATACTCCATAAAATAGTCTTCAAGGGATTCTTGCCCTTGAAACCCTTCATTTCCCACAACCAAGAATGTAGGCATTGTAGAGTGTTGGGAAACTTGTGGTTGTTGCACTGGTTGATCACTCCAGTGATGAGACATGCCAGAGCCTTCACCATGATGAAATCCTTTAGGGGATTCCTTATATCTATCCATCCTCATATCCTTGATCTCTCTAGCAATGTCGTGCATGGCTCTAAGAAGGATATTAGGGAACTCCTTCTCTTCACCTCCTCCTCCAGATAAAGGGGTTTTACCCTTTTCATCTTTGTCATTTGTATAATCAAACTTCCGATGTCTTCTCCTTTGATACCTCTTCTCTCTATCAGTAAGAGGCTCTCCTTCTTCAGATGAAATATTGGGTTTTCAAAATGCACAGGTTGTGCTAAGATTATCCTCTGATACCACTGTAATATTCCCAAATGGGAAAAACAAGGATATAGTGCAAAATGCTGGAACAATAGTGTAAAACATCATTTAAAAGCAAGAGGCCGATATGGAGACCTTTCATATGTTATAACAACAACAAAATATGCATAAATAATGGGCCATAAGATTCACAACAAGAAAGATCAAGCCTCAAATGATCAAAATCCCTCAATAAGAGGTGCTTCTACTATATATAAAAGTTGGAAAACTCTTACAACGATGTTTTAAAATATCTGCTACAACAAATGATTATACATAAGATCTAGGGCTGACATGTGCCTCAAAAGATAGATCTATTACAAATATTAGCACTATACAACCTCCTTTGAAGAACCCCTTAAGGGTTTTCAGCAAAACACCATGTACAAGATGGGGATCTAGGCCCTAAGGCTGAATATCCACTACCAAATACAGATCTAGAAGGTGTGACTGATCTGATATGATCAATACAATAGCCTCCTCCAATAGATCCTCTAAATGAAAGGCAAATCCCTTTCATTAGAAAATCAGCTCTCCAAATGGTGTGCCAAACCACCCCGCAACTCCTCCTACAGAAATAACTCAGATTTGGAAGAAAACTGCATTGTAGGGATAAATAAAAATTTGGCCTAATGCCAAAATCTGAAAATATGCCCAAGGGCCTTCCTTACTGTCCTCCCAATGGAAAGGAAGCCTCCTCCACTGAAAATGAGAAATGAATATGAGCTTGCAAACCCTAAGCCCCATCCAATAATAGCCCTACTTCCACACAAAGCATCTCCATCTAAAACTACGTTGTCTCTCATTGATGACCACGACTCCATGACAACGTTGTTGATTTGGTCAAAGTTGACCCAGTCAAGGTATTTCAGCGCCTTTTCACACCAAAGGGTGCTCAATTAAGCTGCCAAGATCTATCTCTTTCACATTTGACATTGATTTTATATTATTAAGGAGAATTATGGACCTCCATTGTCCTCTTATTCATTAAACAAAGAAGCAAAAAAAAATTGAATATTCTAACTAGCTCATGGCTAATTGGGAATATTACAATCGATGACTTGTTGGATCAACTGAAGGGAGAAACAATGTTCTTGAATATTGATTTGAGATCAAGATACCATTAGGTACGCATCAAAGAAGAGGACATTTACAAGACAAATTTCTGGACTAGGTACGGGCATTATGAGTTTGTTGTAGTTCCATTTGGTTTGACTAATGTCCCATCTACTTTTATGTGTTTGATGAATAGTGTGTTGTGTCCTTATTCGGACAAGTTTTTTATTGTGTTCATTGATGATATATTGATATATTCTAAGAATGAGGAAGAGCATGCCAAACACTTAGTTGCAATATTGAGATTGGTAGAGAGCATTAGTTGTATGCCAAGATTATAAAATGCAGTTTCTTTCAGACAAAGGTACATTACTTGGGGAATGTGGTCTCCAAGGAAGGCATAACAGTGGAGTCAGAAAAGATAAAAGCTATCATGGAGTGGGCAGATCCTAGGAATGTAGATGAGGTAATGTCATTTATGGGGTTGGCAGGTTATTACAGGAGGTTTATTCAAAACTTCTTATAGATTTCTTATCCTATTACATTGTTGCAAACGAAGGGTAAGAAATTTGAATGGACAAAGGAATGTGCAACAAGTTTGAGAAGTTGAAGCAATTGTTTACAAAGGCTTCAGTTCTCAAGATTGCAGATCCAGATAAAGGGTTTGTGGTGTGTACATATGATTGAAAGAGAGGGCTTGGTGGAGTCCTTATGCAAGAGGGACAAGCTGAATAAGCATGAGAAGAATTATATGACACACGATCTTGAGTTGGAAGGGATCATTCATGCATTGAAGATGTGGAGACACTATCTTCTTGGCAGGAGGTTTGTATTGATGAGCGATCACAATGGATTGAGGTACTTATTTGATCAAACAAATTTGAATGTTAGGAAAGATAGATGGTTGGCCACGATAAGTCAATTTTACTTTGAGATAAATTACATTAAGGGAAAGGAAAACAAGGTTGCAGATGCTATTAGCAAAAGAGCGCGGGTGAATCATATAACAACCATGAATTCTTATGGGATAGATTTACAGGATCGGATCTTGTAGGAAGGATAGCAAGATGATAACTATAGGGAGATTATGCATAGGTTACAATGGGGTACATGTGATAAGGATGTAGACTATCATCTCACAACAGATGGTTTGGTCAAATTTAGGGACAAGATCTATGTGCCAGACAATAGTGAACTCAAGAATTTCATCTTAAGGGAATTTCATGTTAAGCCATATTCAGGTCATCCAAGATATCAGAAAAAATTGACAATGATGACGAATTTCTACTATTGGCTGAATTTGAAGAATAAAGTGGTAGATTTTGTAGCTAGATGTTTGTATTATCAGTAGTAAAAGGCAAGGTGTAAGCACCCAGGTGGTTTACGACAACCCATTTCAATTCTGGAATGGAAATGAGAGGTCATTTCATTAAGGATTGACGAGGACATCTTGACAACATGATTCCATCATGGTGGTGGTGGACAAGTTGAAAAAGGTAACACACTTAATTCCAGTGAAGTCTACTTGTTCAGCTAATGATGTAGCACATGTATTCATTAAAGATGTAGTGAAGTTGCATGGTGTACCGAAGAATATTGTCTCAGACAGAGATGCTAAGTTCATTTCCAAGTTTTGGAAATTTTTATTTGTAGGTTTGGGTAAAGAATTGGCCTTCAACACATCTCATCATCCGCAGACAGATGGACAGGAAGAGAGGGTCAACAAGATTTTATAGGACATGTTGAGAATGTACGTTACGCATCAACATCGAAAGTGGGAAGAGTATCTTCCATTGGTTGAGTTTTCTTACAACAATGGGTATCGAGATTCACTGAGGATGAGTCTGTTTGAGGCACTTTATGGGTGGAGTTGTAATACTCCCATCAATTGGAGTGATCCAGTGAACATGGTATTGATTGGACCGGACATGTTGGTAGAGATGGAATAGGAAATGCAGGTTATTAATAAGAATCTAAAGGCAACACAGGATAAAAAAAAAAGTTGTGCATACCAACACAGGGCATTTAAGAAGTTTTAGGTTGGGGAGTATGTGTACTTGCGCATCAAAACCAAAAATATCTCCTTGAGTATTGGGCCATGCGCGAAGCTGGCACCTTAATATTGCGGGCCTTTTGAGATCCTTGAGAGGATTGGACTAGTGGTCTACAGACTTGCACTTCCTCCGACAATGAAATTCCATGATGTTTTCCATGTTTCATTGCTTAAAGTATATGTAAAGGATGTTGATAATGTTATTGATTAGTTTGTATTACAGGTGGAACCAAAAGGATAATTCCTGCTGGAACCTCAGTGTATCTTGCAGAAAAATATACTCATGCTCTAGAACTAAGCAATTGAGCAGGCTAAAGTGCAGTGGAAGAACTTTGGGCCTGATGAAGCTACATGGGAGATGGCTGATCAGATGCAGGCTATGTATCCTTCATTGTTTGTCAGTTGAGGCAAATAAGTTTTGGTATATTGTATATATGTATATGTAAGTAAATATTGCATCGAGCTATGTTTTAAAGCTCCAATAAGCGGTATCATTGTTATGTTGTCATGTTTTTCATGTTGGTTGATTTTCAACATATTGTTTATTGTAAATATTGCATCGAGCTAAGTTATAAATCTCCATAAGCATTATGTTTTTTTTTTCAGCGGTTTTGCTGGTTGTAGGTGTCATTGAACATTGATGATGGTGTTCCCCTAAGGGGGAGGGGTCAGTAACAACCCCGAGTTAAAAATCCATGTAATAAAGTTAATAAAGGAAAAATAAGACCAAGGTCATGGGACACGTATTCCAAGCTGAATGTTGGGAAAAACATGCTAGTGTGGGTGTTCATTTGGTTTATTATGGCTAAGGGAAATTGGCAAAGGCAATAAAAAACGGTTTGGAAAGGAAATAGGCATTAATTGACATTTTATTTATGAAAGTAATGGAAATTAGGAGAAAATGAAGGTGAAAGGTCACATGTTGCATGTGAGGAGGAAAATGAAGGAAAATTGAATTAATTAGAGGCCTCATTGATAAAAGGCTTATGAGGATCAGTACACTTTTTTTTTTTCAATTCAGTTTTGGAGCTCTCTCTCTATTCTTTCTCTCACATACTCTTGCACACTTAGAGTTTTCTTGGAGCACTCTAGAATTGGATCAAGAAAATCAAATGTAGGACAAAGAATGCAAAGGAAAAAAAAGATCAAGAAAGGAAGAATTGGATCTAGTTGCTACAACGGGATTACTTGCAGGTATCCAGTTGCATGTATGATTTCCTTGCTAGTATTGCCATGCATGGTACATGCATGTGTGTATTTGGTTCTCTTGTTGTCATTAGCATAGGTTTTTCCAAGTGTGACAATGATTTTCAGCCTTGGCTTGCCATTTCCGGATAGCCATGGTGTGATGGGGTTTCTCTTACTTGGTTTAGCTAGATTGTCGGATGGTTTCGAAACTAAGTGGGGTGGTCTTAGGAGGAAACACAAGGCCTATGAATCCCTAGACCGATGAAGGTGGGATTACCATAAAGCTTGATTGTGTATACTCTCGTTGGGCCTAGGAATCCTTGACTGGTGAATGGAGAGATATACAGTATATGGTTTAGGTGTATAGATCCAGAGGCATCCATGCTTGTATAGGCCTAGTGATCCCTGGAGCACTATGTGGTGGGATTGCGGTAAATCCTGGTAGTGTTTGTTTCTTTTTGGGGCCTAGGAACCCCTTGGTAGGATTGCGGTAAAACCTGGTTGTATAGATGAGGACTTGGGCCTAGGAATCCCTTGGTTAATTGCAATAAATCCTGAGGAAGCCCTGGTTGGTTTTGTTGTGAGTCCCACATTCATGCTTGGAATATGGAACAAGTGTGATTGGTTGAAAGAAAGATTTGGTTCAACCCCATCTATGGTCGAGTGGTATGTGGAAGTCCCTGATCTGGTTGCATTTTGCATATGTTAATAAGAGCTCTTTTCCTTTTGTGTATTATGTGTAAATGTGCTTAGTTGTTTATGTGATTATAATGGTTGTTCTATCGTTGTTGATATGTTCGTTATAAGTTGGTTATAAGCATTTTTTATGAAAGACTTGAGTTATGGATCTCATTATGTTTTGATTAGTAAATGAATGAACAACGGATGTAAGACCCATTAGATTATATTGCAGCTACTATGAGAGGGCATCATACCTTCTTGATGGTTCTCAGATAAGTATGAAGTCCCTACACTTAGATGTGTTTATATAACCTGTAGATTGCATGCTCGTGACATGTGTTGACGGAATGTCTGTCATGGTTAGGTCTTGTTAGGTCAGGTCCTTGTTTAAGTTTTGCATTAGAGGCCTTTTCATCTTGTTATTTTATCATTTGAGATTTTAATCAAGTTCTGGGTAGAGACCCGAGTCCTAGCCCTGAAAAAGTGGCTCAAAATTCAGGGTCGCTTGCACATAACTTCCTAGAAAAGTCTGCAGTCACATGGATGCCCATGATGTGCATGCGATTGGAGGGTTTCAACCACATGGAGGGCTTGTCGTGGGTGCAACTAGGGGTCTAGTTCAGTCAGAAATAAGGTTAACTCAGGGGTTGAGCACCTAGAGTGGTTGGTTAGCCCTTGGGAGTCCTGTATCTTCAAAGGAAGGTTAGTTTGGTTTTGGTTCGTCGATTCCACTTCTGTAATTGTACTTGGGGAGTTGAATCATAGCATAGTAACTCTTCGTCACATGTTTACCCCAGTAAACCAGTTAGCTTGGGTAAATGTGGGAGGAGGGTGTTAGAGTTAAAATTTACTCCCGCTTCCATGAAGCAATAGGAATAAATATTTGAAGATTTAATTTTGGAGCTTTTCCCTCCCTGCTCTTATTGGGAGAAAGATGGTTTTTCAAATTTTCTGTAAAAGTGCTACTAAACGAAATTAGTCAAAAGAACTTACGAGAAGGAAATCGTATTATACAAATTCCCATACATGCATTGAGATTGTGCATAAATTTAATACCAACTATACTCATTCCTATTTAAATAAAAAAAAAAAAAAAAAAACTTATCTTATTACATTTTCAAATTAGCTAATCTTTTTTAAAAATAAATTATTATAATTTAATATCAAATTTTTAATATAAATTATAAATTAATAAAAATAAAAAATATTAAATAACTAATTATAAAATTTATGATCAATCCTTAACATGTAAAAAATATTTGTCCTTTAAAATTATCTACTCTAAAGAAACTGAAACTTCTGTAAGTGTATCTCTTCAATGAACTCATTGAGACCGTCTTTATTTTTATATAAATTTGATATAATTTGTGTATCTTATATTAAGTAGAACATGATTTTTCTCATATGAACATGTTATATATATAGTTATTAAACTAATATAAACGTCTAAGAAAAACTAATATATAAATGAATAAAATATATATATTAAAAAATTTAGAATATACTAATATTTTTGTTATTATATTAATGTTTTCTTTATAGTATTTTGTTAAAAAAATAAAATAAAGAAAATATTTTCAATTGTATTATATTTAATATTTCTTAGATTTATACCTGTTAGCAATAATAATAATTTTTTTAAAGATTGTTTTATGGAATTTGTCATGAATTTGGGTGTAAATAATAAATAAATGAATATGTTATTTTTTTATAATTTAAAATATTTTTTTTATAAATTAAAATTTATATTTTAAATAATTATATTGATAAATATATCTATATCTAAATATCTAAAATTTTAAATTTATTTATTTATATGTTGTTATTAATTTATTATGAATATTATTTCTATATTTCAGATTTAATAATTTTATTATTATTATTATTATTATTTACTAAAAGGCTGTGATTAAATTCATTAAGTTACTTGTATTTTATAAATGAATATTTGTAATTGTTTGCATTATTAAAAGGTTTTTTTTATTCATAATTGACTTTTAATTTTAAGATTTAAATTCTTGCCAACCTTATTGTCATAGTTATCTTTCTTATTTGCATAAATTTTCCAAATCTAGAAATATTCAACAACCATATAATTTATATGACCAAGTTAGTTATTATATTTGATATATTATATGTTATTCGTCTTTGCCAAGGCAATACTCTAGCAATCAATTTACTGTTTGAGTGTGATTGCTTTATTTTTGAATTATGCAAAATCTAATTTTAAACTTTATAAATACATATATTTTTCATTTCAATCTAAAAAATATATTTGTAAACACTTGATTGTAAAAAAAATTGATGTCTTATTCAGCCTTAATGCCACTTGTCCTAGTCTCACTGATAAGCTCTGGTAACTCTGAAAAGTCACCATGTGATAACTGTCTCACTAAATATAATTATAATTAATACATGTTTCACTAATTTTTTGTAATAATTATAATTGATACATGTATCACTAATTTTTCGTAAATATTTTTGGATACTGTTACAATTAATGTGTATCATTAACTAATATTTTCAAAATTCAACCTTAGATATCTATTTTCACAATGATTTTTCAAAATCTATTAACTCTTACTAATATCGCTCCCAATTTAATCCCAATTTGTTAACTTTTAAGACATGTGAGTGCTTTATTAAGTAAGCCATGAGCTAGTGAATGGGGATTTTTTCTTTAAAATGGATCAAGTAAATACTCATAACCAATTGTTTATGGGCCTAAATCCTGCATCTCATCTCCCATAATGATCAATCTAACTATCCTACATGCATGTGAATCATTCGATATCAAAAACATCATCTGAAAGGTTTGAGCGACACGTCTCCTTCTCATATTGATCAACTACAATTGTAGGTATTCCTTCTTTTCCACTCACCCTACTCTCCAAACCTTTTAGTTTTTCACTTCAATTAGCCTGCCAGGGATTGAAAAAAAGAAGTCTTTGTAGTCTTAGGAATCTACCTACTACCCATCCTCGTCTTTTGTGTTGTATGAAGAGTAATATTTCAATCTACAAAGACAAAAATGCAGGAGAAATGAGGGGGAATGGAGTTCATGGATATTCATCATATTTGGAAAAACCATGCCCAAATGCAATAGTTAATGAAGGATCAATAATCTTGAGTGAGTATGGTTGTTTTATGATGGCTTGTCCATCACCATATTTAGAAACCCCATATGACAATCAATTTCTAAACTAGATTTTTTCTTCTTTGCAAGTTTTCCATTGGTTCCTACATAATCCTGGTTCGTTTTCAAGTATTGTGAACATTATTAAAAATCCCATCCACTGTGTAAAATAGATTGTGGGTCTCAATACAAAATGTTATTCGACACAAGGCCTCTGAAGTTATACCAAGAGGAGTTATGCTAGCCAAATTTTTCATTGGATCTGTCCTAGTTTGGCTACTGATAATATGTCCTACTTCCCATATTGTAGACAATGAACACCAATCTTTGAAAAAAGGATTGTCTGTCTTTGAATTTAATGAATCATTTCTCTATTTAACACAACAATTTTTATTCTTTGTAGGAGGGTAATCACCTATACATACAAGAAAGGAACACAAAATCCCCAATTCTTTGGATAACAAATATTTCCAATGCCAAGCTGAACATCTTCACAACAAGGCATACATTTCAGGTCGAGGATCTGCAATTCAGTGACAAGGTAGAATTAGTTGTTGTGCTTATGATTCCTAGATATTCCTATAATATGAATAAGTTTAACAATAAGGATTCACCACTAAATGTATGAATCTTATTGCATTTTTCAAAATCTTAAACTTTAAAAATGATATAAGTCTGACCTTTTTACTATAAAGAAAATGTTAATTTTAAATTGGTAAATTCAATTAAACTTTTTGTTCCATAGGTATTGAATCCATAATTACCTATTGAAAACATATGAATGAAACGAGCTTGTGAAAATTAAGTCTCATATAGGATCCAAACAACCAATATGTGAAAGCAAGTGCAATTCATGCTAGCCATATTATGAAGCAGTGCAAGTTCCCTGCGACTAGCAAAGTGTTTGTCGCAAATAACCCGATTCCATAGAACTAGAAGCCTAATACTACATTTATATCCAATGCCAAATTTTTTTTTTTAAAGGAAACGGGTAGCTTGTATTAATAAATCTGGTAAACAAGTCAGTACCCTTACATTCATATATTAATCTTCATCTGGTATATTCTAGGATTGTTCAAAATGAGATCTATTGCAATCCTGCCTATACCAAGTATGCCTCTAACCATATTTATCCCATACAGCCTCCAAAATAGGCAATCATATAATACCACTTTATATAACATTGTAAAAAAAAGTTAACATAAGGAGTACATTCTTGGATTCCCGCTAGCTATCGACACACTTCCATTTTCTTCCACGTCCTACATTGTATGCTTCATATTAGGCTGCTCCTTAGGCTCGCTTGACTGTTTTGCTCCAATGGTGGGTGGTTCTTGAATTCCAAAGACCTCCTTAAGAACTCCCACAACCGTAGTATGAACATTCACCTCTATCTAATCCAGATCTTGGGGGGAGGCCCCCAAGATCTAAAAAGTTGAAATGGATTTGACAAGATCTGCAAAATTAGAATGCCAAAAAAAAAAAGAGAGAACACAAAGAAAATAAAACCACAAAGAAACTTGTTTTATTAAAACAGAGAATAATTGTAGAAGCTACATTGTGGTGGACAATCTGTCCTTTTACAAACTGAGGCTTGTTATTTGTAACATTTTTTGAGTTACAATACCATGTGTAGATACCATAGGCCAATACCATGAGTAGATGCCACTTACAATACCATGGGTAAATCCCATGTGTGGATGAATACCATGGGTGGATACATACCATGGGTCACTTACAATACCATGGGCGAATAAATATCATGGGTGAATGAATACCATGGGTCGATGCCATTTACAATACCATGGGTAAATTCCATGGGTGGATGGATAACATGGGTAGATGAATACCATGGGTTGATGCCATTTTCCATTCGGATCATTCCTCCCTCCTTAAGAAGAAATGGTCCCCATTGCCTGAAGTTCTCTCCTCAGAAGCCTTTGTTGAATATGAAGAGCCACTGAAGAGAAGGGTTTTGTGTAGTTAACCCATAATTCAAAAGATGAACGAAGATTCAAGTATTAGAGACAGTTTCTAATGCTTGTGTGGATTGTAATCAGATATTGACAAGTTAAAGTGGCCTAGCAATGGACTCTCATAATGGAGCTAGGGATGAACCAAAACCATGACAAACAAAGATCCGATGATAGAGATACCCTGTAATGCTTGTGACCAATTGTGTGACTAACAGTGTGCGGCCTAGCAAATGGACTTCGATGAAAATGATTTTGTGTGGTTGACTCATAACCGTGATGCTGATTGTTGATGAAGTAGCAGGTGCCTACATAGCTTGGGGTGGGAGGGCACGTCTCCAAATAACCCAAGCTAGACGCTGCTATGATCAAACTGATGAATGTGAAGCAGGTGCCTACTAAAGCGGGGTGGGAGGGCACGTCTCCAAAGGGAACCCGCTCCGAATGCTGCTCCAGATTTTTATATGAGCATAACTCGGTCAATATAACTCAGAATATTTATTATAACCTATTTTTGGAAATGGAATGATCATTCTGCATTTTCTCATGTGTTTGAAACCACTATCTGGAGACTCTAGACTTGTAGATTCGCGCTGGAACTGTTTCGCCGTCACAATATTTCTGAAAAAATAGTTGATTTTAAATCAACAATAACTCCCACATTCGGACTCCAATTCGATCGATTTTTTTTTAAAACTTGGGTGATTTTTCAAGAGAAGCTTAGATCTATATCCATTCTTCTAAAAAATTTCACTAAAAATTGTGAAAAATGACAGGAGAGCCGCCGTCCATGAATTGTCGTTAGAAAAATTGCTTCAACATTGCTGATTTTGAATCAGCGATATCTCCCTCATCCGAAATCCAATTTGGCCAATTTTTTTTTTGAATTTGAGTATTTTTTCACAAGGAATCCAGATCTGGTCTTTTTTTTTTGTAAATTTTTCACCAAAATTTTCAGATCTGATCTGAAAACTCGCCGCCCAAAAAAGTTCATGGATTTTGCTGAAGATTGCTGCAAAACATTAAAATTGAAATATGTTTCAAACCCTCATTCCCATGGAGGCGTAACCTAAATCTGATACCACTGATCCAGATCTTGGGGGGAGGCCCCCAAGATCTAAAAACTTGAAATGGATCTGACAAGATCTGCAAAATTATAATGCCAAAAAAAAAAAGAGAGAACACAAAGAAAATAAAACCACAAAGAAACTTGTTTTATTAAAACAGAGAATAACTGTAGAAGCTACATTGTGGTGGAAAATCTGTCCTTTTACAAATTGAGGCTTGTTATTTGTAGCATTTTTTGAGTTACAATACCATGTGTAGATACCATAGGCCAATACCATGAGTAGATGCCACTTACAATACCATGGGTAAATCCCATGTGTGGATGAATACCATGGGTGGATACATACCATGGGTCACTTACAATCCCATGGGCGAATAAATATCATGGGTGGATGAATACCATGAGTCGATGCCATTTACAATACCATGGGTAAATTCCATGGGTGGATGGATAACATGGGTAGATGAATACCATGGGTTGATGCCATTTCCCATTCAGATCACTACCCCTTCGGCCTTTGCACCAAGATTACCAACCTTCAGGGCTAGAGTTTCCACTAAAATTATGATCTTCTCGATGTCGTCTCTCAAAGCCTCAACCTCTTGCATTAAAAAGCAGAAGTGTGAATGCACCTCCATCAAGAGTTTCTCCCCAACTCTGTTTATTTTGGCCAGGTTCTCTTCCAACGAGACCACTGCATGAGTCGACTGAGATATTTCACCATCTGTTTCGATTGGAGAAGCCATATGTAACAAAGGTCAACAATTCACTAAGATTCCAAGTAGCTCTAGCTTCACCATTCGTCATTTCTATTCTATATTGCATCCACCTTCAGTCCCCATCTGCATTAAATTACATTTGTTACCTTTAAATCCATTTTATTGGTGAAATTTTCGATGCCTTGCAATCTGTCTTTCATCCAACGATTATGGATCCTGCATTTACTCTGCAAGCATGTACAAGTGGTACTACTCTGAGGTATAATACACTCCATGAAGGGTTCACATGGAAAATGACATGTGTCATTCTTGAGAATGATGAGATACTTCCTCAATGACCACTAGGAGGGGCGATATGGTTCAATTGTTGGGATCGAGGACTGTCTTAGAAATTTTATTATTAAGTGTTTAATCATGTTGTTATTAATCTTTGTGATTTGTCTTGAGGTCCGTTCGCTCCATGATGCCTTGATTTTTAACTTGTTCCCTGTCTCCAGCTTATTCATCCCCTTGAGCTTCATGGAATATAATGAAATGAGGGATATCCTTGATAAAGGATAAGGACACATTGTTCAAGGTGAACACCTTTATTGGTTTGTTCATCTGCAAGTTTATTGCTCTATCTTTTCATGTGAAAAAAAGAAATAGAGTCAAATTTTTTAATTATAATTTTGATCCGAGCATCCATGGGTAACGAGTCTTCGTCTCTTGAGTTTTCACCCTTGTGTAATTTTTGTATGATTAACAACGAATCTCCCAATACAAATATTTGTCGAATTCCTCTTGTCGGAGCTAATTTTGACCCTTTCCATAATGCTAACGCTTATGCCTTTTCATGGGATGATTTCCCCAACCCCCATGCAAATTTGAGCTCAATTTTTTCTTCAGGGTAGAAAATTACCCCTCCCACTCTTGCCTCCCCCAGATTTCTTTTCGATGCTCCATCTAAAAACATTTGATGCCCTCCAAAATTATTTTTCCATTTTTTAAATTGATCTCCCTCCAATCTGATTCTGAACAAAGGAATGAAGGATTGTGAATTGAAGCTTCCAACATGATAAATGGGCTTGAATGATTGTGGCCATTCTATTTCTTTAGAAGATGGGCCTTTCAACTCATCAAGATCAAAACCTCTAGATGAGATAACCTTAAATATCATTTGTGTTGCCTTCATTTCTAATGATATTGGATCAAAATTGATGTTTTGGAATATAGCTTGGTTGCACGAGATCCAAATTTCCCAACATATATACTTTGGTAAAGCTACCCAAGTTCAAACCATTATTGAATCGTCGTTGTGTGTCCCCAAATATTAGAACTTCCAATTTTCAAGCATATCTGACTATCTCTAACGGATAGTTTGAATGGACTTAAGAGGCCTAAATGAATAATTCCAAACCTCCAATGAGAAGGGCATCTAAATAAATGTTGTATACCCTCCTCTACTGCTTTTCATAATACAAATATTGAAGGACCTTGTATATTCCTAGCTTATAAGTTTCGTGTCGTTAATATCTTCTCATGAACTAACTCCCAACAAAAAGTGTTAAATTTGGGTAATTCATCCTTATGCCATATCTTCCCCTAAATTTTGGACAATGGAGGTTGAGGAAGTTTCACGATTAGGGAGTCATAACCTTCCCTTACTATAAATATGGATTCTTCCCTCTTGTCCAAATCCTTTGATCATTTTTATGAGTGGAAATCAAAGTTGAGCCTTTTAAATATTTAGACATAGCCCTCCATTGAATATACATCTGACCTGGTAAATTGGGACATTTCCATGCTATCCAAGAACCTTCTAAATCCCATTCTGAGATATTCACTAGCCTTCGTATTCCTTGTTCCTCCATCCATATTGTCCATTCTTTGCAGTTTGTATCACCACATGTATATGTGGTGGAGGGAATCCTATCCTCTCATAAGTGAATGTGCCTCCCATTACTAGATTTCCATCCCAAACTCCACAAAATAATTGGAGTGGCCGCTTTACACAATTTCAAAATTTTGGATCCGTTAGACTCCAAGATGCTTCTTCAGGTCTAAGGAGCCTATTCTTATGAAACTATTTCCTCGGAAATGAAAGTTTCCACCACTCTTTGGATTCGAAGAGAAGTCACCATACAAACTTTGCTCCTAAAGACATGTTCATATATTTCGTATCTTTGATTGTTAACCCTCCATATTTCTTTGGAAGTATCAATATGTTCCATTTACCTAAATGAAAGTGCTTCTCATTCCCTTTCCTACCTTACCATACAAACTTTCTAATCATATTGTCTATTTTATGAGATATTCCTTTTGGATGTAAGAGAGGAAAGGATCGATTTTATTAATATTGTCTTTCCTGATACGTTTAGCCATTGCGTACCCCAAGAGAATATTCTTTTCTTAATATTCTGAATGCCAGATTCCCAATCTTCACCTCTAGTCAGTCCCAAAGAATTGGGATACCTAAATATGGGGGAGAGTTCCAATTTATGGCCACTGGGAAGCCTAATATTCAATAAATATCCTACATGACCATTTCAGAGAAGTTCCATCCATAAATTTGACTCTTTATTTTTTTAACTAGCCCGTCTAACAAGAGGAGATATGTATAAAAAAAAATGAATATTTTTGTAATGAATTTGGAGACCCTCCTAAGCAAGAGTGTATCACTGCAAATTGTGAATGATTTATTTCTTTAACATTCCTTGCAATACTTAATCATGGGAGACAACCTTCAATTCTTGTCACTTCAAAATTCCTACTAAGACATTCATCCATTGTTATATATAGAAGGGGAGAGAGGGAGAAACCTTGCCTCATACCCCACAAAGAAAAGAAGAAATGGTTTGGTCTTCCATTAACCAAAAACGCTATCCATGTAACTACAATATACACCTTAATCCACTATATGAATTCTTGAAAAAATCCTATCTTTTCAAGAATAATAAATATGAAAGAAAGGTTTACTCTGTCAAATGAATTTTCTATATCAAGCTTTATTACCATTCCTTCTTCCCCTGCATATTTGCTTGAATTGAATGCCTCCTGCATTAAAATAATACTATCCAAAATATCCCTTTGTTGCATAAATCATCCTTGATTCGTAGCAATGAAGGGGGGAAGAAATATCTTTAACCAATTTTCCATTACCTTTGTTAAGATAATATTCTAAATTACATAAGGATATCAACCTAAATTTGGATAAATTGACAGTATTTCTATCCTTTGGTATGGGGGCTAAAAACATGAGTTTATGTCGCCACCCAATTTATTTTTCACTCTATAATGACTTAACACTCGAAGGAGGTATTTCTTAATCAAGAACCAAAAGGATCAATAAAAACTAATAGTAAATCCACCGGGTCTGGGAGCATTATCTAGGTCGAATGACCAAATTATGTCTTGCACTTCTTCTTCCTCAATTAGCTTGATAAGCTTCATATTATCATATTGGGATATTAACTTTGGAATTGGCCGGAGAAATTCAGCTGCCTGATCCATTGGAACTGAGTTTTCACTATACAAAGAGTGAAAATGAATGAAAGCCTCTTCTTTTATTTCCTCGAAGATGGTGATCCTTGGTATGCCTGCTAGAACTATTTCCTTAACTTAATTTTTTGTTTCTTGTGTCTAGGCTTGCTTATGAAAGAAGGTGGTGTTTAAATTTTTAGGATGAATTCTAATCGCAAGTGTATGAAAAAAGCTCACTTTAGCTGTGCATAAAAAACATCCCTAAAATCAAAGATGGCTACCAATTTCTTTAGATATGTAGTTATTTGACCAAGATAAATGCTACAAAATCTAGATCTATGCAATTAAAGACATTAAGTAGTAAATAAAAGCAAGAGTTGCTCCATGCATCCAGTAGACAAGACAAGAATATTTTTAAAGAATTTTTGTATTTTTGACACCTAGGAAGGGAACATAGAAAGATGTTACCAGTCCCCCTCAATAGGATGGGTTCTTGTAAGTCCTCAGCACTTCAGATCTAAGATCTCTCTCTCTCTTGATGGTGTAGAAAACCCAGGAAAAAAATGAAACTCAAAGGGAGCTCATAAGAAAAATGGTAGCAAAATATGACAATGATGGAGGACCAAAGTTAGACCAAAAGTATAGATCCGGAGTGATCTTTAGGCAACAAAAGGTAGTGAGTGAATGGAAAAACCCTTCTATTTATAACAAAATATTGAGTTAGTCTAGATATTGGTGCATAATTAAAATATTATTAAACAAATATAGATCCAACTTTTATGGAATATTTTATTATATTTGTTGGAGGGAAAAAGAATTTGACTTTGGTCAAATCTCTTTATTTGTAAATAATAAATAAATAAATGATTTATTTATTATTTTAAGGATGTGGTTGAGTAATAATTAAATAAATAATTATTTATAAATGATTTAGTCAAATTTAACAAGGAATATTATTTAAATAAGGTTTAAATATTTATTCCTAGAAAATAATAAGATAAATAATGATTTATCTAATTATTTTTCCTGTTTTGGGTTAAATATGACCAGGAATATTAATCAAATTGTTGTTTAACTAATTATTCCTTGAGGAAAATGAAACAAATATGGATTTATTCAATATTTCCTCGTGGGGTTTCCTGTTTAGACCATAAACAACTTAATAAATATGGATTACTAAGTTATTTTTCATAGTGAAAGCAATTTTACTTAGGGTAAAATTGGTCTTACATGGTGTACTTTGGTCCATCTAATAGTAACAGGTTAGATGACCAAAAAATGGTGTAACATAAATCGCCATATTTTAACCATAAGCTTATGGATTTTAGCTGCCATAGTTATTCCTCTTTCCTTCTTTCTGAGAAAATTTTCCTCGTAAGATCCATTTATTTTTTTAGATGGTATTCCTCCATTTTAACTGTCTCATAAACTTGTGGTGCTCTTCTAGCTGACTCACCAGTTCTCTTCGTGACTGTTCTGGTGTTTTAAACTTCTCTTTCAACTAGCTTCGAAGGGATTTTTGTAGAAGTTATAAAAACAATGTGTATACCAATGGATTCAATTTGATCATGAAATGTACTAAAGCAAGATATTGAATTATTCTACAAATCAATTGCGGAAAATAAACATGATCGCCAATCACAACAAGTAAAGAAAGAATCAAATCAAACCACAACACAAATATTTTCCCTAGGCAA
This sequence comes from Pinus albicaulis, assembly GCA_034641835.2. Lineage (NCBI taxonomy): Eukaryota > Viridiplantae > Streptophyta > Pinopsida > Pinales > Pinaceae > Pinus > Pinus albicaulis. The sequence goes on from CM076581.1 coordinate 130,260,141, forward strand.
GCTTACTGCTCAAAACCCCTCTATCATCTATTGTATATTCCCGAGACAAAGTACAAAGAAAAATGCATCCAGTAAACAAGGGACTAAACTATTTAGTACATGCTGGCATGAACATGAGCCAGATAAAAACATGATAATGGATCCCACATACAAATTGTGCCTGGGATAACAACCAAGACTCATACAATAATATCTAAGTACATGAGATATAAGTACAACCAAAGAGGCCCTGAAAACAGGAAAGGGCTTTGAAAATCTAAATGATACATGCACACTAAAAGGTGTTGCAAGCGGCTGAGGCCGACACCATCAAATCTATGGAGTTGCATCAAAGGTTGTAATAAAGAGATCATCTGGGCATGTGGGGGGCTACCTGAAGGGCCACCCCCTCATGAGATCTGAAACATCTCACACACACCCAAAAATCACCAGTACAATCTGCTACATCAGTGAACCATCAAGTATACAGATCTCAATCATGCCGTAAGGAGTTGGAGCTGAGAAACAATCAAGTCAAAGGGCAATAAGGAGTCCCTTTGCCTGATCTGAGGCACCGAAAAAGAGTGGAAGATGGAACCAAGGTACTCCACCCTCTAGACCTATCTTCAGGAATGAATAATATGATGTTGACAGAAGGAGGTCCGCCATAGGTGAGGCAACAAGGGATCCTCAAATAAGGCACGAGAGAAAATAGTAGAGCGAATGATAGACTGACACCAGGGATGATGGTGGAATGGGCGGTACTGAGTAGCGGGCTAATGACTTCTCTTGTTAGAGCATAAAGGGCATGGATGACCTTGGAGTAACTGACACAATATCAAATGGGACAGGGGACAGTAGGATTGAATGCCATAATCATGAGAGAGGAACCAAGCAATGAAGGATGGAGGACTATAGCGGGATACAAAGGGACTCAGGATAGACTCCATGAATGCGATGATGACTAAACTCAGATGCTCTAAACAAGGGCAACTCGATGATGCTGTCACACAGAAAAGTTCCAGTGGGAACCATGAAAACATGAGTACAAGATGGTTACTCATGACGAAATTCAACACAAGCATAGACAAGTATGGAGGCAAAGTGGTGCCCAAAGTACAAGTATTTCAAGTGAAGAAATTAAATTTTTAGGAGTGGTGAAGTTACCCTTCTTGGAAAAATGTGTCTTGGTGAAGTATCAAATCATAAAAAACTAATAGATACCCATTTGAGAGCTCGGTGAGAGATTTCCAACTGTGCAGACGGTTTTTCAAACTGAGCTATGGTTTGGTCGCAGTAGGCGAAAGAAAAATTAGGGGTTTCTTTTAATAAGGCATTTTCCCTCCAAATTCACTCATTTGCAAGTATAGCTGTGGTGAATTTAGAGAGGAGAGAAGGCCCTAAATATTGCGGCAATCATAGCGGACAAACCGACTGTTGGAATCGAGATCCGTCAGTTTCAGGTAAGAGGCCTAACCCTACTCTTTCATTTCAGTGGATTGAAAGTTCATTTTAGGTGCCCAGAACTCAGGAACAAACCCCTGCTCCTCTTCATGGCCGAGTCACACTTTTTGGGGAAATATATGCAACCTCGGTAGCAGGTTTTGGGAAGAAAAGTGCGACCTGTCCTAGGATTTTGCCTAAAAAGTGCGACCTGACAGAGAGGGGTTTTCTATGCTATTTTTTGGCTGAGAGATGGGTTTTTATGTTTGAATGTAGTATTTCCTTTTTGTACACTGACAAATATGACGGTTTTGTGCAGATATGGCAAAATTGTGGATCAACTGGAGAGAGAGAGACCTGGACACATTACAGTCGGAGATCTGGGAGGATCATGGTGTCCGCAGTGCATTGGCCAGGTTTGGGGTTCTGAAGTTTGTGGAGAACTCTTTGATGAGAGATGGGGAGCCCTTGTTGGCCCGGATTTTCAGTTATTGGGATCCAGACCATGAGGTCTTTATAGTGCAGGGGCACTAGATCGAATTAACGGTCTAAGAGATATATTTTCTAACTGGTCTCCCACCACTTGGGATGGTGGGTAATACTCAGCCACTATTACCATGAGGGCAGAACATCATGGAGTTTGTAGAGCACCATTGTCAACCAGGTATTCATGTCAAGGGGACACGGATACCGATCGGGGTTCTAGAGAGGTTAGAGACCCATGATGTGGCTGCAGTGGTGCTGCAGATCCTGGGAAACTAGGCACTCCACCACATCACTGGAGGGCAGATGATGCTTGTTGAGAGTGTGTTGAGTGGGACCTACTATGGGTGGGCCTAAATAATTTTTTCATCATTGAAATGAAAGTTTTCACTATGCAAGTGGCAAGTGAACCATGACTGTGCATATGGCATAGTGTTGTGCTTGCTCTTCTTTGAGAAGATCCCGACACTTCGACCTCGCATACAGATCCAGGATGGGGGCCCGAGGGAGCCCAGGATGAGTCGGTGGGGGCGAATACTATGCAGAGGGGGAGGTGGGGCAGTCGGACGGGTATTCCGACCCAAGTTCTTTGCTCATTGGGATTAGATGCCACTGTACATAGACGACTATCCCTATAGTGGGATGAGTTATCGTGGGGACCTAGACTTGCCACTGCTACCTGGTGGAGTATGGGGGCCCGATGGTAAGTGAAAATTTGCTAATATTTTATATGCATTGTAAATTTTCAAAATATTGTATATGGTACTGATTCTTTCACTTTTGGTATGCAGATACAACACCGATAAAACCAGCTGAGTATATGGGACGGCCTGTAGTATCAGGAGCTGTAGGACATAGTGGATTGAGAGCACCGCAAAATGAGGATGCAACGACCCTCATGGAGGACATCTGTCGTAGATGTGAGAGGCTTCTGAATATTGTTTCAGAGTGCGGCTGGCAAGACTTGGATGACCAGTACATAGAGCCATGTATTGGTCTACCCTCGGAGTGGTGAGGGGTCATACGGTGCATGGCGATGGCCGGACAGGGGATGTGCGATCTACGAGCTGCAGGAGCAGAGCCATTGGCTCGGGATCCTCCAGATAGTGGTTAGATGTAGGGTCAGGTGGTGCCCCTAGTATTTATTTTTGTAACATGCTATGGACATGTCATATGTATCAAAGTTAATGGACTCTAAAACACTTTATTCGACACATATAATGGATATGCATCGTTTTTATGGTTTTATGTTATTGTCTTGTGTTAAATGCATGTGCTAAGTGAAAATATGGAATATTGTTTGAAATGATATCTACATAGTGATTTTGTGCTCTAGGTACATGGTTGAATGTAATGATTTCAAATTCACGCATCAAAAACTTCACAGTAAATATCTTCTAAAAAGGATAGGGTTATGCACACAATATACACCATTCAATTGCATGACAAGAAGCAGGGAATCTAAACGAACATGAAGGTGGAGGATGTGATGTGAAATGGCATCAGCTAATAAACCTTGCACTAAATCATATTCAGCCTGATTATTGGTGGTAGTACCAATGCAGACACCGTTCGAGAGAATAAGCGAATGTAAGGGGGTAAAAATGGCCCAACCTGACGAGGCTAGATTCTGGGAGTAGCGACTTGCACCATCAACGTAACCGATATAAGGTGTGGATTGGGGGGTCCATCTAAATGGTGCCACAAGACAACAAATGAGAGGATGATGGACAATGCTGGAAACCTGAGCGCAAGGTAGAAATCGTAAAACCACTGCTAGAGGGAGTGCTCTAAGTAGGATGTCTACCACCTGCACACCGACGGGTAGGTGGTGTGTGGGAGTTGTCTTGGGGGAAACTTGTGCCCAGGACGCAAAAGTCACCATAGACATGGATGGTGCCATTCCGCTTATGGGTGGGAAAGATGAAGTCAGGGGTGGAAAATGCTTCCATGATGTCGTCATCACAGTAGAAGATGGGGTGACTGGAGGAAGAGAGACCACATGATACGGCGAAGCTACTTGACTCATCATCATGAGAAGAAAGGTTCACATGCGCATCGTCACAGGGGGGTGACAGAAGAACAAGCAGATAAGGGATCCACTGATGTTGAGCCCAGGGTGATCGTTGAAGGGGGATCAAGCGAAACAGAAGGGGAAGTCTCAGAGGGAGCTTTCACTGTGGATCTCATGAATGATGATAGGTAGAGGATGGTGGCTGCAGGCTCCGTCATCTCGACATCAGGAGGGGGAATGTCAATGGAAGTGGGTAAATCCTCAAGCTGGTCTGAAGCATATTGTGCAAGGATGGGAGAGGCAGGTTGGTTCTGTTCAATCTCGTACTCCTTAACTACCTCTAAAGAGGAGCGATAATGCGTGAGGCGGGGAAAACGGTGGGTATAATGGCCATGGAGATCACACAAATCACAAGGTTCATTGGAGGAGGAATACCAAGGAATGACGCAAGAAAAGAGGAGTCTTTGTAGACTCTGGGTGAGACACTGGTTAAGGGGTCGACGATTTTCTTATTGGCCACCAAAGAGATGATGGACTTAAGGGAGGTCTGAGACTTTGGTTCGTAATATGTCAACTGGTTAATGGTGACTATCTTTCCATTATGGGGAAAGGACATCTTGCGGTGAACCGCAGATAGTACAGTAGAAATCACATAGGTGTAGCTACGACCCAATAGAATGTTGTAATCTAAGGGGGAATCAATGACCTCTATGTCAACGCAAATAGTCTTGCCCGCAAGAGTAATAGGACAATTTCAAAACATGCCAATGGGCTTGGAGGAGTGGCCATCCCGCGCTTGGAGGGTGATAGTGGAAGGGTCCAACTCAGGTGATCTAATTTGCTTCCAAACCAAAGCGGACATCACACAGGTGGATGCCCCCTCATCAATGATACAACGGGAGACATTGGCATTCCGGATCTTGACGGGGATTTGGAAGGTGATGGAAGCAGGGAGGGGAGGATGTTCTAACAGGTCAACATCAAAGATGATCAAACGATCATCTAAGGATCTACAACACCCATGGAAGTTAGTAGAGATGTTCTTTGTGAAGGGCATGACTGGAGGAGTTCCAGCGTTGAGATGGTAGCAGGAGATTGTGCCAAATCATCTACTATACTATACGAATGGGCAGCTTTTCCAAAAGCAACATTTTAGCGTAATGGTCCCTTAAGGATCTTGGTATGAACCTCCACCTTAGGCTGAGGGATCTGTAAAGGACCATCGGTTGTCGAAAGAGGCTCTGTAGGACCTGAAGAAGGGGGCTCGGGGGCAGACGTAGCGGGAGGCTTGTTGTACTGATATGACCGAGTTTGAAGGTTGAGGTCAATGGTAATGGGTTTGTTAGAGTTCATCATGAGAATATAGTAATCGGAGGTACCAGATGGAGGAGGTTGAGTGGCCGCTTGACCTTCAGGTAGTTGGGTAGCCACGAATCCTTGTTGGGGGAAAGGATTGGTAAACACAACCAGCTGAATAGGTGTAGCATTGATAGAAACCGAAGGGGAGACTTGCTGTCCTCGCGATGTTGCTTGAGTCCCCCACATCTGATGCATATGTGGTAAAAGAGGACAATCATGGGTGTAATTATTCGTGTGAACAAGCTTGTCCTGCTTGGGCTGAGTGCCCGGTTGATGGTTAGCAGTGTTAGGCGCATTCCTTTGGGGATTAGGTCCAGGATTACCGGGGGTAGATTGATTTTGGGTGCCTTTCCTCTTCTTTTTGGAAGTAGGAGGATTATTCACGCCCTACTATGCATACACCTACCCTGGGGGGGCAGTGGTTGCTGTTTCAGGGGTTGAGAAGGAAAGGGAGGTGGGGGTGCTAATGCTGGATGAGTTGGAGCACTAGGCTGTGGATACAAATAATAAGGAGGTTGGGAAAAATTGTGGTAAACAGGTTGGGAAAAAGGAGGAGGAATACCGTATCCTGGATACATGCTACTGAGAGGGGGAAAGTGATGGAGGAGCTGGCCCCTCCCTGAGGGAAACCATAACCCATGGGAGGATGAGCGTATAGATGAGAAAGGGCTCCAACAATACCGTCGGCGGCATGAGATTCCCCTGGTGCATTGGCACCACTGGGTCTAGGGAGATCAGGTAAGACGGTATAAACATAACCAGACTGATTGTAGATCAGGTCATATTTTAATGCAATTTGGAGAGTAGCTTCTTCGGTCTGAGGGAAATGTGATGTGACATCTTTTACGATAGCATGAAAAAGGGATCTAAGGAACCAATCCAAGTAGACAAGGTCTTCAATGGTAGGGGCTCGACATAGGCTATTTCTTCTCTGCCATTCCTAGACATGATCAGATAGGAGGGTCGCAGATGATTGACGGAAAAAAGTCAAAATTTCGGTACCAGTGTCATAACGAAGGGGAAGTTGGAAATAAGACAGAAAAGCCCGGGCAATAGTCGCAAAAATGGTATGAAAGGAGGAGGCCTGATCAACATACCACTTAGAAGCTTCGCTAGTAAGCGTACATTGGAACAACCGAAGACGGACGAAGTCATCGGTAATGGAGTTAGACGAACATCACATATGGAAATATTGAACATGGTTTGTAGGATCTTCTCTAGCAAGACCTTCAAACTTGGGGATGTCGGAAGGGAGCTTGGTTGGCATAGCAGGCCAACTAGCGTCATGGCGTATGGGGTCATTTATCAACTGGTTAAAATCGAGAAGACTGAGGCCTGCCATATAGGGGAGCAAGGGAGCAGCCGAGATATTTACTGTTGCAGTTTCACTAGTAGTATTCCCAGCATTAGGGTCGGGGCTACCACCAGTGTTAGGTCCTGAATTAGACATGGTGAAGGTGACAGGGGGAGAACTAGGGACGGAACCATAAGGGGAACCCAATGAACCAGAATAGAAGTCGGAATGCGGACTCGGTGGAGGACTAACTCGAATCCTATGTGGAGGAGTAAGTCTTCCTAACGGAAACTGAGGAGGAAGGCCAAGAAGTCTCCGAGATAAACGCCTTGGGGGCGCAATGATGACAACACAAACACGACACAAAGGGAAGAGAGACCAACAAGGGAAAGGATGTGCATGATCAACTGATTACAATGTCGAAACAAGGGCAGAGAGGTGCAGGATCAATTGATTACAATGTTATATTCTTTTCCTGACGGTGTTAACCAGGCTATTCTTCACTTAGGGTGTGTGTGTTAACTGTGTAAATTTTAATTTTTAAACCTAGACGTTTGTAGAAAAAAATAAAAAGTGTGTTGTATAACTATAAATAAATCTGCAGATAACAGTAAATGAAACTGAAATAATAGAAAATAAATAGCTAATTATGCATTAATCTAAACTCAAGGAGGCGGGCCTCTGAACAACTAGTCTGTAAGTGGGTAAAAATCTAGTCAAAACACACCAAAATAGCCAATAGATCTAAAGTTGGGAGGGGAAATGATCTAAAGGTCAGATTTGCTGGAAGCAGGTGCAGACAATGGCAAAAAACCAGAGGGAAAAGTGTTGCAAATGAGGTGGCAAAAAGCTAAAACTTGGAGAGAAGCGAAGGGAACCCTAGAGGAAGACCCAAAAAAAAATGAAAAGAGGTGTTTTGGATGGCTGAATAACCAATCTGAAGTGGATCTGAAGGTGAGGGATCAGATCTGAAAAATGGCTGAACACACTGAAATTTCAGACGACCTGCTGCAGCTAAACTCCTCCTAGAAAGGAGGAAGTGTTTTGAAGCCCTAGGGGGCTAGGTTCCTACTTCAATGAGTAAAACAGAGCAAGTACAGGTCCAAAACGGGCAAAGATAGAGGTCATAAAACCCTGAACAGAGGCCCAGATAAACCCAGAAAAATTCCCGCAAAAAGTTCAGGTCGCAGTTTCTGACCTGATTTCTACACAGGTCACAGGTTTGGGGCAGTTTTTTGTGCCCTGAAGGTCCAGGTCATAGGTTTTTGCCCAAAAAGTGCGACCTGCACTTCCGACACTCTCGGGAGTAGGTTTTGGAAAAAATTGTCATCTCAGCTGCGGCTGATACCTGTCTCCTGCGCAATAGGTCTGGAAACACACATAAGTTAGAATTTTTATAGTTTTAAGGTTTTATAGGTTAAAAACAACATCAAGAAAAGAAAAACAAGAAGCTATAGAAAAATCCTAGGGTTTGAAGCTGTTGGTCATGCAGGGATCTGAAAAACAACAGAGGTTGCAATCGTAAACCCTTGTGGAGTCACCAGTTGTTAAGGTGAATTCTAATTGCAAGTGTACGAAAAAAAGCTCACTTTAGCTGTGCATAACAAAAAACCCTAACATCAAAGATGGCTGCCAATTTATTTAGATATGCAGTTAGTTGACCAAGATAAATTCTACAAAATTTAGATCTATGCAGTAAAAGAAATTAAGTAGTAAATAAAAGCAAGAGTTGCTCCATGCATCCAATAGAAAAGACAAGAATGTTTTTAATTTTTTTTTTGTATTTTTGACACCTGGGAAGGGAACATAGAAAGATGTTAGCAGTCCCCTTCAATGGGATGGGTTCTTGTAAGTCCTCAGCACTTCAGATCTAAGATCTCTTTCTCTTGATGGTGTAGAAAACCCAGAAAAAAAATGGAACTCAAAGAGATCTTACAAGAAAAATGGCAACAAAATATGACAATGATGGAGGATCAAAGCCAGACCAAAATTATAGATCCAAAGTGATCTTTAGGCAACAAAATGTAGTGAGTGAATGGAAAAACTCTTCTATTTATAACAAAATATTGAGTTAGTCTAGATGTTGATGCATAATTAAAATATTATTAACCAAATCTAGATCCAACTTTTATGGAATATTTTATTATATCTGTTGGAGGGAAAAATAATTTGAATTTGGTCAAATCCCTTTATTTGTAAATAATAAATAAATAAATTATTTATTTATTATTTTAAGGATGTGGTTGAGTAATAATTAAATAAATAATGATTTATTCAATTATTTATAAATGATTTAGTCAAATTTAACAAGGAATATTATTTAAATAAGGTTAAATAATTATTCCTAGAAAATAATAAGATAAATAATGATTTATCTAATTAATTTTCCTATTTTGGGTTAAACATGACTAGGAATATTAATTAAACTTTTGTTTGACTAATTATTCCTTGAGGAAAATTAAACAAATATGGATTTATTCACTATTTACTTGTGGGGTTTCCTATTTAGACCATAAACAGCTTAATAAATATGGATTACTAAGTTATTTTTCATAGTGAAAGAAATTTTACTTAGGGTCAAATTGGTCTTACATGGTGTACTTTGGTCCATCTAATAGTAACAGGTTAGATGACCAAAAATGGTGTAACATAAATCACCATATTTTTACCATAAGCTTATGGATTTTAGTCACCATAGTTCTTCCTCTTTCCTTCTTTCTGAGAAAATTTTCCTCATAAGATCCGTTTATTTTTTTAGATGTTATTCCTCCACTTTAACTATTTCATAAACTTGTGGTGCTCTTCTAGCTGACTCACTAGTTCTCTTCGTGACTGTTCTGGTGGTTTAAACTTCTCTTTCAACCAGCTTCGAAGGGATTTTTGTAGAAATTATACAAAAAATGTGTATACCAATGGATTCAATCCAATCATGCAATGTACTAAAGCAAGATATTTAATTAGTCTACAAATCAATGGCGGAAAATAAACAAGATCGTCAATCACAACAAGTAAAGAAAGAAGCAAATCAAACCACAACACATATATTTTCCTGGGGAAAGCTTACTGCTCAAAACCCCTCTATCTTCTATTGTATATTCACCAAGGAATCATGAAACAATTACAATGCACTCTTCTCACAAGAGTCTCCTGCACTCTCACAACTGTCCAACACTTATATGGACAAAATCGACCAACACTTAGCCAATTTACTACCTCTGCTCAACCTGCCTTGCTTACGCAATTCCTAATGAATGCAATCCCTATTATTTAGGAATTTCAACCTTCCTAAACTACGCAATGCTCATGGGAAATCATATGGGTGTCTTGCTGCATGTAGGTAGCCTACTAATGATACAAATGATAGTTAACATCCCTTTAACCTTTGTATCAACTAGGTCTCCACTGGAACTAAAATGCATGTATCTATTAATAGTAAATCATCAGTTGCATGGCAGATCACTGATTGTGAATTAAATATGATTTAACTTGATCTCTCACTAGTGCAATAAAAAGTTACAACTAGTTCAACTGACTTTAACTCACCTAACTAAGTTAATTGATTACTCATGCATTAAACTAATGCACTAACTGCAACTCGAACTCCATAACTAATAGAATTACTTTGCATGCCTCACCAACCACCCTCAACTCAAAATTCATGATCTAACTGAGTTTATCACACTCAGTTAACTATTTCAAGTGATCATGAGATAAGATTACATTTTATTGTCCAATTTAATTAAGGTATAATTAAATTAGACACTGCTCCAATTTAAGAAAATAAATTGGCTTTCACACTAATGTATCGCTAGGACCTATGGTCCCACACGAGTGTGTGTGCTGCAATTTCTTGTTGACTTTCAACACTCCCTCTCAACAAGAAAGGGATTATCTGCCACCCTGATCCTGCCTCTATGGTATTCGAATTTGCTCCTAGCGAGTGCCTTCGTCAGAATATCTGCATTCTGATCCTTCATGGGAATGTACTGAAGTAACATAATGCGCCTCTGAACACAATATCTAAGATGGTGGTACAAGATGTCTATATGCTTGGACCTATCATGGAATACCGGATTAACCGAGAGTTTGATGCAACTCTGGTTATCACAATGTATCACCGTCAGAACCATCTGAGAACCAAACAAACCAACGAGAATCTTCCTCATCTAGATGGCCTCACATGCAGCCTTAATTACTGCCATGTACTCTGCCTCGGTTGAACTTAGTGCCATAGATATCTGCTTCCTATTGTACCAAGAAACTGTTTTCGATCCTATGCTGAAGATCCCTCATGATGTGCTCTTTCTGTCTAATGGACTTCCTGCCCAATCTACATCTATGAAGCCTTGAAGCTTCACTCCCTATGTACGTCTATGCCATAATCCATACTCTGTAGTGCCCCTGAGATATCTCAAGACATGCTTCCCCACCTTCCAAAAGAGCTTGGTCGGCTTAAGCATAACTTGACTCAGCCAGTTAAATACATAGAAAATGTATGGTCTGGTGTTCACCAAGTACATCAGTGAACCCACTAGCTACCTGTAAACAGTAGCATCCACTACCTCACCTAAAGAAGCATCCTCCTTCCTCCAGTTTCTTGGAAAATGAGTCTCCATGGGTTTACAACTCTCCATGTTAAACTTACTCATAATCTCCTTGGCATACTTTCCTTGAGAAACAAATAGCTCACCATCCCATTGCAATATTTCCAAACCAGGGAAATAGTGAATGATTCCCATGTCCTTCATTTCGAACTCTCTTGCGATATCCTCTTTGCAAGAAGTTATCAATTGCTCATCACTTGTCAAAATTATATCATCAACGTAAATTACAATAATCAAGAGCTTACCAACAACCACAATCTGGTACAGGTTTGCATCACTCTTTGTGAAGCCCAACCCAGTGAAATAGTTGTCAATCCTAGTGTACCAAGCAGCAGGTGATTGCTTTAGCCCATACAATGCTCTCTTGAGTCTACACACATGCGACTCACTGTCAAAGATCTCAAAACCTTCTGGATGCTTTCTGTACACTTCTTCCTCAATAACTCCATTGATAAATGCAAATTTCATATCCACATGATGTATCTGCCACCCCATCTTCACTGAGAGAGAAAGGATAGATCTAATCGATGAGTATCTCACAACCGGTGCGAAAGTATCCTCATAGTTAATCCCCTCAACTTGTGAGAATACTCGGGCTACAGATATATCCTTGTACTTCTCCACACTCCCATCAGTTGCATGCTTCACCTTATAGATCCATCTAGATCCAACCACTAATTTTCCGACTGGTCTTGGGACAACTTCCCATGCATTGTTCTTAATGATGGAGTCATACTCCTCAACCATGGCATCAACCCAAATTGGTTGCTGCACTACTTCCTCAAAGGAGGATGGTTATGTCACAATACACTTGCTCATAAGAGCCATCTCTGGTAAACCTGTCTAGAGACTGTCTTTGTCTGTGCAGTGAAGTAGGTGCTCCTACATGCTCTACCACATCAAGTCCCAATCTATCAGTTTCTGTGGTGTGCCTTCTACCATTTCTGGTGGATGGCTCTGCATGAGTGTTTTTTTCCGCTCCATGATCCTCCGCATGTGGCTGCTACACATATTGAGGTTCATCCTTTGGAACCAAGAGTTCCTCATCTACATGAAAATCTAGCTCCCTCTCAAGGGACAATCTCATGGTTTTCTCCTCATCAAATTTTATATCTCGTCTCACAACAGTCATCCTGTTGTTTGGAAAATACACTCGATAGTTGTGGGGAGTATCAGTGTACCCCACAAATATCCCAATCTCAGTTGTTGGTTCGAGCTTCTTCATGGAGTGTTTGGTCACATGCACATAGATAGATGAGCCAAAAATTTTAAAATATGAAACATTAGGTTTCTTACCATAAAAAGCCTCCTCTAGTGTACTCATGCCAAGTATCCAATGAGGACTACAGTTTTGCACAAATACCATTGTTTTTCATGTCTCCGCCCACAGATGCAATGGTAGGCCCTAATCATGCAACATCGCTTGTGTTGCACCCACAATTGTTCTATTCTTTCTTTCTACGGCCCCATTCTGTTGTGGGTTATGAGGCACAATCATTTCTCTCCAGATTCCTTCTTTGCTATAGAAGTTCTTGAATTCATTTGAGATGTACTCACCACCACTGTCGCTCTTAAGAGCCTTCACATGCTTCCCCGTATCTTTCTCCACCAGTGCTTTGAACTCACATAATTTTGAGAACATATGATATTTCTTCTGCATGAAGTAGATCCAACACTTTATAGAAAAATCATCAACAAAGATCACATAATACATTTGCTTTGCTGTCGAAGCTGTAGATAATGGTCCACGCATGTATGAGTGAACTCTCTTAAGGATTTCAACTGCTCGGTTCTCCTTCTTGTGAAAAGTGGCCTTTGCATATAAATTCACCATGGTACATCCCTTGTATGTGTATATCTGTGCAAGAGTACCCTTGGGAAGAACCGTATAAATGTATTGCATGACCTTAGAGGCTCCATGGTGTAGATGGCCCAATATCCTATGCCATAACTCACCCTCATCCCGACTCACCACTTTGTCTGCCTTACCCATCAATATTGCACAACCATATACATCAAGTTTGTAGAGATTCTTCACACGAATCCCAATCTTCTTGGCTTGTCCTGTGGCTTTGTGTTGAAGGAAATATTTCCCTTCACTAAAAAACACATCATAGCCTCTATCCTCCAACATTGTGATTGAAACTAAATTATTTTTCAAGCCTGGTACATGCATTACATATTTTAATAAGAAGGGTTTGTCACATGAACAATTGAGAACTGACGCATTTCGAACTACTTAGTGTAGTTCATCATCAGGAGAATGGTGGTTGTGCTGATCTACATCCATCAATAAATAATTTTCAGAAATGCAACGGTCAGGTCAAAAATTCAAATACAAATTAATGAAATTGAACATTAATAAATTAAAATGTAATAGTCAATTTAGTTGAATAATATAAATAAATAAATAACTAATAAAAAATAAAAAATAAAAATAAACATAAAATTATATGTTTATTTTTTATTAGTTATTTATTTATATTATTCAACTAAATTGACTAATATTTTTTAATTTATTAACGTTCAATTTCATTAATTTATATTTGAATTTTTTACCCGACCGTTGCATTTCTGAAAATTATTTATTGATGGATGTAGATCAGCACAACCACCATTCTCCTGATGACGAACTACACTAAGTAGTTTGAAACGCGTCGGTTCTCAATTGTTCATGTGACTTTTCGGAAGATTTTTGATTAAATTTGATATGGATCACAAAAGCTTACACTCTCAAAGAAGGGTTAACTAACTGTCTCTGGAAGGTAACTGTACCAATCTCGGTAGCACTATAACGCCTGTCATCACCCATTTCGATATGCATCTGGAGATCCTTCTCCTCCAAGCTACTAAAAAGTTCTTTGTCTCCCATCATGTGGAAAGATGCACCACTATCCAAGTACCACATTGATCCCATTTCACCTGACACCATGCATGCAATGAGCGAGAAGTCCAACTCAAATTGTGAGGCCAAAGCCTCACCAGCTGCAGATCCTGAAGTGTTATTATTCTTCTTCTTTTACGGACAATCAGTGGCATAATGTCCATGCTCGTGACAGTGAAAACACTTCACTCTGGACATGTCACACTTCTTGCCATCTTTGTCGGTCTCCGATTTGGAATAGGATTTATTTCATTTCCCCTTGTTCGCCTTACCAGCCAAAGCTAAATTTTCTTCATCATCATTCTTAGATGAAGATCCATCCCTGGTATTTCGCCTGAATTCTTCTTGCACCAAATCTGACCAAAGTCGTTCCCAATCCGGTAGCTTCTCCCTCCTATTAATAGAGTCCCGATAACTATGCCAACTCCTTGGAAGGCTTAGAAGAGCTAGCCTCACCAAGTCATCATCCGCGACAGTAATTCCGATGCTCCCAAGCTCATATAGACATTGGACAAACTTGGTTAAATATTTCGGAATAGTGTCACCTTTCTCCATTTTGATTTTGCCTGAGCTTGTCCTTAAGTTCCAATTTTCTCTGATCATTGCTGCTCTGAAACAGATATGTGAAAGCCTTCCACATTGCATATGGAGTCGCTTTGCCATGGAGACTTGATACAATGTGGTCTCATACTCCCTCCAGTAAGATCCTCCTCATCTTTGCAACCTTCTTTTGCCAAGCATCAAGATTTGCGGCATTTGCCGCAATGGGTTTGTGAATGTCATTATTAATGAATTATTTCAACCCATTGTCCTCCAATACTACCTCCATCCTGTATTTCCACACAATATAATTGGAACTTCCCTCGAGTGCATACTGCAATCGCAAGCCATTGAAAGCCATCTTGATCTTGGTCCGCCTATCGCACCAAGAATACTTTTGAAAATTCGAGTTCTATTCAGTCACAAATTCAATTTATTCTCCACTGTATTGATTTACTGAGCTCTGATACCATGTATAAATTATATAAACAATGTGTATACCAATGGATTCAATCCGATCATGCAATGTACTAAAACAAGATACTGAATCCTTCTACAAATCAATTGTGGAAAATAAACATGATCACCAAACACAACAAGTAAAGAAAGAAGCAAATAAAACCACAACACAGATATTTTCTCGGGGAAAGCTTACTGCTCAAAACCCCTATATCTTCTATTGTATATTCACCAAGGAATCATGAAACAATTACACTGCACTCTTCTCACAAGAGTCTCATGCACTCTCACAACTGTCTCACACTGATCTAGACAAAATCGACCAACACTTAGCCAATTTCTTGCCTCTGATCAGCCTACCTTGCTTACGTAATTCCCGATGAATGAAATCCCTTTATTTAGGAATTTCAACCTTCCTAAACTGTGCAATTCTCATGGGAAATCCTATGGGTGTCTTGATGCACGTGGGCAACATACTAATGATACAACTGATAGTTAACATCCCTTTAAAATTTGTCTCAAACGGGTCTCCACTGAAACTGACATGCATGCATCTATTAATAGTAAATCATCAGTTGCATGGTAGATCACTGATTGTGAATTAAATCTGATTTAATTCACTTGATATCTCACTAGTGCAACAAATAGTTACAATTAGTTCAACTGACTTTAAATCAACTAATTGAGTTAACTGATTACTCATGTATTAAACTAATGCACTAACTACAACTCGAACTCCATAACTAATAGAATTACTTTCCATGCCTCACCAACCACCCTCAACTCGAAATTCATGAGCTAACTGAGTTTATCACACTTAGTTAACTATTACAAGTGATCATGAGATAAGATTACATTTTATTGTCCAATTTAATTAAGGGATAATTGATAGACACTGCTCCAAATTAATAAAATAAATTGGCTTTCACACTAATGTATCGCTAGGACTCGTGGTCCCACACTAGTGTGTGTGTTGCAATTTCTTGTTGACTTTCAATAATTTTTTGACGTTGCGAAGTTTTCCTTCCCATACATAGTCTGAAAATCCGTTTATTGGGGAGAGTCATGCCTACTTAATCAAATATGCCACTCACTCCTCCTGAATCCATGTTGGATTATATTTGAAGGGAATTGGTTGAAAATTTTCTATTTTTTCCATTTACAGCATGATTGACCGATGATTTGCTCCCCCTTGATATTTTATGAACTATAAGTATTCTAACCTTTGTAAGAGCCAGTTGTTGTGCATTAAGAACCTATCCAGATGGGCTGCAATATGGTTCTCCCCATATTGACGATCAGTCCATGTATACTTTCCAAATTTTGGAATGACATCACACATATTCCATTCTTATATTACATCCTCCATTCGTTCTTGAAATGGGTCTCTTACAATGCTTCCTCCTTGATTTTTCTCCATATTTAGAATAGTATTGAAATCTCCCCCTATGACTACATTATGGTGTAGTCCTTTATTCTTGATTTATTCCAATGAGTTCCAAAATTCAATTTTTTCACTATACAAAACAAGAGCACACACATTTATCATTGGAATGATCTCTCTCGTCTCCTTGGATTCCAAAATGGAAACGATCGAGTGTTTTGTTTTTTTTTTTATCTATATAGGAGAAATGCTTCTCTAACCAAAAAGTACCCAAGTCCTCGGATGCAACTCTAGATCCTGGCTACTCCTACGCTTCCTTTCCAAGTCGTTCCCACTGTCTTAAAAACCTCATTTTCTTCCATCTTTTTTTCCTAAATGAACAATACCCATGGATTTTCCTATTTTATTAGATCTTTCATTGTTAGGGATTTTACAAGGCTCCCCATGCCCCTTATATTCCAAGAGAGAAATTTCATTTGGAAACAAGGATATGCATCCCTCCTCCATCTGATCTAGTTTCTCATTTATTACCTTTTCCTTTAAAGATATTTGAGATTAAAAGTTTGCTTCCTAGCTTCTTATTTTTCTCTGCATCTCTTTCTCAGACTATTTTCCTTTGTCTCCTTCTGGTTTTTTCCTTTTTTCTTTCCATTTCATGACTACTTCCCTCATCGACCCACACTATATTTTAAGCCATGTGGCAGGTTATCACTCAAAATATTTCCTCATATATGATGATACTAGGGGATTTGGATGAGATTCTTGGTTGCGAGGAGATTGGAGTCCCTTTTGGGGCAACCGATTGTGGCTGATTTGTGGCATGAGGGGGGTTTCCCTCATTAATCTCTCCCTCTTTTGCTTATTCCTATTATTCTTCATTCTCTTGTGCTTCATTTACTTCCTCTGGATTTTGAGCATCTACTCTTTCCTAATTCTCATTACTTAGAACCTTTAAATGGTTTGAAGAAGTGGAGGCCACATTGTTTCCTTGTTTAGGTTGGGCTGTAGATGTTGCGCTTTTACCTTTTCCACCTTTATTTTGGATCTGCCATTGATCCTCACGGGGAGAAGATGAGTCTAATCATTTTTTTCTTGGTATCTTGCTATAGTCACGAGAAAAGTGACCATACTTGTTGCAACATTGAAATTTGAAGGCGATTTTCTCATAATCCAAGATCTATCGGTGCTTCCATTCTCCTAGGGTTAGATTTATTTCTGAAGGAGACCATATTTCCAGATCCACTTCCACACAAATTTTGGCGCAAGTGAATTAGGATCCTTTCAGCTCTACTTTATCAATGTAGCGGCCTACTCCATTTCCAATTTCCCTGAGACAATAATCACTCTAATAGGATAATGGGAGCCTAGGGAGCTTAACCCACACTAGAATTTTAGTTGGGACATCTTCGTCTGGATTTAAATCCAATTTCCATTTATTCATATACATCCCTCGCAAGCAAAAAAAATTACGACCCATTGTGGAAGACTACGTCCTTGTCCTCTTTAAATTCAAATGAAAACGTGAAAAAACCATTCCTACTGCATATAAGGCTATGCTGCCTTTCATCATGGATCTCCAACGTTTTTCTATCCATGTTTTCATGGATTTTGGAGAGGGCCACATACCTGTGAATTTTCCAATTAATACGCTTTCTGAATATGAAAGAGAATTTCTTCAGGCTCCAACTAGGAATGCAATGTCATGGATCTCCTCATTTCATTTAACAAATCTTGACTGCAACGTTGAAGTCTTCACTCTTTTTGGAAATGAGGCCACCAATGCCTGAAAGGTGCACACTTCTTCCTTAGGGGATGGTTTTGAATTTGAAGGAGGGGGGGATGGGGAGAGGCCCCCGCTGCGATAGCCATTAGGAGATCCAGGGTTTCTGCAGGTGGGGTTCAGTGCAGAGCTGGATATAGTTGTATATTAAGCCTTCAATTTCACAAAAATACGATACATGTTTTTTATCCAATGTCAACTTTACATCGTAATTTTTTTTTAATTACTTTTATAGATAGTTTATTTTCTCGCTGGTATAAAGAGTTGGAATTATGATTTATCTTACATATTGTTGCAAATTTGAAAGTTATGTACAGGAATATTGAAGTTTGGATTGCCAAACAATAAACTAGTATGAAATTTGACAATTTTTATTTCACACACACATATATATGAAAACACTTCTTTACATCCAACCACACTTATTAATATAAATGTTAAAACTTCCAAAACTTTTTAATATGTTTAATTTTTTTTTTTTTAATTATAAATATTTATAAATTGATTTGAAAAATGTAAATTATGTTTTAAACTCAAATCTATTAAACTCGTATATATCATTCTTCATTTAAAAATTAAGTATAATTACCACCTAGTAATTCTAAAAATCAAATAACAATCATTATTTAACAATAAAGTATAATTACCACCAATAAATTTTAAAAATAAACTAGTAATCATCATTCATCATTGGATTAATTCACTATCTTTCATTTTCCATTCATCTAACTATAAAAATGCGTACTAAAATATGATATAACAAGAGTAAGTTCCAAGAATAGAATAGTACTCGAAAGCCATCATTTCACTTTTAAGCCATGGTTGCCCAATTTAGTAAGTTAAAATCTGCAATACATTCCCTTATTATTTCTTCCTTACTAGTTCCCCACCCCTTTGAGCTAGGTATTATAGTAATCAATTTTTAGCGATGTATTAGTCTGCACATATATCAAAATTAATTTGAAAATTTTAAGCCAATGTTTCAAAAACCATATAATTTTTTAAGGTTATCGTGATGATTTTTAACGAAAATTTATGATTTGAGGTCTTATTTGGCCTCTTCCCGTGGCACCGACCCATCTCAGCTTATAATTACTTATTTTAGTACTAGTTTATACAATACATTATCAACTATTTTTTTTTTTTTCCTGAGTGAAGTAATGCTAGCACACTGCTAGCATTACTTCACTGACAATAAATGTTTAGCTCCATGGATTTTCCATTATTTCCATCTTTATGACATATGGGCTAGATAACCTTTGTTTTATCATCACTTGTCATGAAATATAGGATTTATCATCGCTTGTTACTTCATAGCTTGACAACATATCTAAGAATTCCTAGCAAACATGAAAAGATGAAAATTTCTCTAGTTGATGCAATAGACAAACGACCCTGCAGACTTGACTCTATTGTAGGATATCTAATTCCAATTCTAAATACAGGAGAAACATAACCAATAAAACTACACATATTGGGAAAATGTTAAGGAATGAAGTGCAATACCTTCTATTAGAAAACACAACAACCTTTGTAGTTACATTCCTGGTAATTTAGTATCCTTTTCTTTGGTGTAAATTGAATGATTGAGCAGGAATTGTGGATGTAATAGTTTAGAAGATGAACCTGCTCCACAACTCATTCATATGGTCATTCTTTTTTGTGAACTTCACGCGCAAATAAAGTCAGTCAAACTGGGTGACTCATTGGTAGCAACCAAATCCATTCCTCTGCATTTTGCAATTGATTTTTGAAAACCCCTTTCCTTCTAAGGTGAACTTCTAAAACTAAAATCTATTTTTTTCCCTAGATTAGGTAGACAAGAGATGAAATATAACTATAAAATATAGGATATCATACCTACTAGTTAGTGGTTTCACTATCTCGTTGAAAACCTACTCCTTTACACCATACCCCCTCTCGCCCTTTTGCTCCTGGCCCTCCAAGTTTTCACAAGCATCAAAATTTTAGCCTCTATGCCTTAACGTGATGGTTGTGGTAAGTTATAAAAAATTAAATCACTTTCAGGGATTCATTTTTATTGTGTTATATATTAGGAAATTATGAATTTTTTTTTTTTAAGAAATTGAAATTGTTATTATATATTTAATTTTATTTATTTATTTATTCAACTTTGAAAATTATATATATATATATATATATATATATATAATATTTAATTTAAAATTATAGATTTAATTCAGATTACCATTCAATTTAAAAAGGTATATATTATAATTTAAAATTATAGATTTAATCTTATCATCATTCAATTTAAAAAAAAAGGTATATATATATATATATATATATATATATATATATATATATATATATATATATAATATTTAATTTAAAATTATAGATTTAATTCAGATTACCATTCAATTTAAAAAAAGGTTAATCAAAACATAATACTTTTCCATTTTTCAAATTAACTTTAAATTAAAAAAAAAAAAAAAACTTGAAAAGATAATTGGTCATTCAAAATGAAAAAAAGAGCTTGTCACTCTAAATGAAAATGGCTTATCACACTATTTTTTACAAAGTTTCATTGACCAAGTAAACGAATAACTTAAAAAAATAAATGGCCACTAAAAATGAAAAAGAAAAAAAACTTGTCACTCAAAATGAAAATGGCTTATCACACTATTTTTTACAAAGTTTCATTGATCAAGTAAACGAATCTATATAATTCTTAGAAATGAAGTGTCATACTTGTTGAATGCAGCTATTACGAGACATGATTTTAAATTTTTATGATTTCCTTTCTCTTTTTTATATATAGAGTATAATGGTTTAATAACTATGAAAAAATTCATAAACTATGTTATAAAAACATATAGAATATAATTGTTTAATAACTATGAAAATTTTCATAAATTATGTTATAAAAATATGCAATTTAAAAATTTCAATTTAGTAGTGTAATTTTTGGAAATGTATTAAATTATATTAACTAAGAAAAAAAATTGAGTTGAGGAAGAATGAAAGATAAAAAAATTTATAAGCAAGTAATTTTAAATGGGTTAGGGTTGGTAGGAGGTTG
This sequence comes from Pinus albicaulis, assembly GCA_034641835.2. Lineage (NCBI taxonomy): Eukaryota > Viridiplantae > Streptophyta > Pinopsida > Pinales > Pinaceae > Pinus > Pinus albicaulis. The sequence goes on from CM076581.1 coordinate 130,281,410, forward strand.
TAATATAATGATTGACAAGGTGTAAAAATAAGGGTAAACATATAGATGTTATTACCAAGGGGAAATATGGTAAGGATTTTGTCTAAGGATGTGTTGTTAAGGAAGACTAATAAGTTGTTGGATTTTGGGAGATATAGGAAAAGAAGGGTCTAAAGAATTTGAAGATATGTTAAAAAGATCAAAGAGTTTGACCAAAACTAAGAATATGGAAAAACAAGCTAAGAACCATGTGGGAGGATGTATGACGAAAACATCATATAATATGAGGTGTGAATAAACCTCAAACAAAGCAGGAAGCTAAATACGATACATAAAATATAATGCAATGATTGGAAAGTTCATGGGTATCTAGCCCTTGCAGAAGGCCTTAATTTTGTGCATCAACTTGCATTGGGAGAATAAGGGAAAGTGGACATGATATGTAGACTTAAGGGATTTTTTATGGCAATCTTCACAAATAATGAGGATAGGGTTAATATTTGAAGAAGGGTCGTGTATTTTTAACTCTGCAGGCTTGAAATTATGCTTCTAGATGGATAAGTTTAACCTATCAAAAGAGGAATTCACAACAACGCCTATCTAGTTCTATTTGTATTATATTACCTAGGAGTTTTTGAACTAAGAAAGCTTAGTAAGAATAGGGAATATGCTTGGAAACTTCATCAAAATGTTTGAAATCACACAGACAGGTAAATGTCGCATATGTAAGGACCCATCCACATAGATATTTATGGGGCCTGTTAGCATCCGTAATTACAAGGCTGAAGACATAATCCCAGAGGCCAACATCAAACAATCTTTGGAATCCAGGACCTAGCCTTCCTAGATTCAGAGAGGGCTCACTCTATAATATTTGCCTTTGTTTAAATAAGATTTAGGCTAGTTATGATAATACTTGGGTTTTGGGTTTGTTTTGGATTTTTTGGAAGATTGATTTTATTCAATTTATTAATATCTATTGGGAAATGGAGTCAAAATATAACTGGATGGTTGCATCAAATTTTGACAAAGTAAACACAGGGCAAGCTCGGAATATTTACTGGATCTTTTCGAATTTGTAAATGGATTTATGTCCGAAATATGAGGAAATTCAGCAAAACCAAAGAGCAATTAAGAATTCTTTAGTTTGACCTTTAGTGGAAAACGTTATGATTGTAAATGTAACCAGAATAAGGTACTCAAAATTAAATCCTATTCATCATGCTTTCTGCTTTACAATTAGAATTCAAATGATTACAATGAAAGATGACAATGAAACATAAGAATAGAAGAAAAACATCACCAATATTTAAGCCACAAGAATCCTGTGAATGGTATTATTATTATTGATGCTCCCATGCTCTGAAAAAAGCTTACAGTACTCCAAAAGACAGTAGCGATTATGATCTCAATCAGTTGACCCTTGATACTTCCAAAACTGAAGTATATATACAAAAAATTACAATAATATAGTCTCTAATAGACTTGAAATTAAAACTCTAACTTATTACAAAATTATAGTCTCTGTCGAATGCGTTGTGCAAAGCAGGTGCTGATGTAGTGGGACAGTTAGGACATGGACCACATTTCACTATTGTGCTGGCAGAATGAGCACTAAGTTGGCTGAACTGAATGCTGTGATGGCGGATGATTTGTTGTATGAACGCTCTTTATTTTTTTTGCAGTTACAAACAGATCAATTTTACGCAAATGCCTCACTTGACTTGACCTTTCTGTCTAATTTTCTACTCAAATCCTTTTATGCCATGTTTAAAACCTTTTTGTTCACAAAACAACGTGAAAAAACCAATATACTGGACCTGAAATCCTTTAGCTTTCAATTATGAGCTTTAACGCATCCATAGCACTATCTCACATCGCATATTTTATATTTTATGACATGAAAAAGGAATTTGCAATGCGATGCAAAGAGGGAGGTGATGTGGCAAGTAAGTATTATGATGGGGCCATATCACAATCAGGAGTGGATAGGGTTTGGAATCTAGTTTAAAATTTAACATTTGTGAAATGCGATGGAGCGAAAAGGTAAGTAATGTGCGATGCGATATCGCATATCGGCAATCGCAAGATTTAAAATTTAGTGAAAATGGAATATGATATAATTTGTGATCTACGGGCACTTAGCCGTTAGGGAATGCGAAATGACAGAATACAAGGAATAAGGCAGAGTGGAGGTTCACAGGAGATTTTGGTGGTGCGGTAACGTATGATGAGTCCCACTTTCATCACATCGACGGAAAATAAGTTTTGGAAAAATATTTTAAGAGGTAAAGCTTGAATTTTGTGGGCTACGAAGTGCGGTCAACAAGTAAAGTTTCTTTGCGCGCCTTTAACTTATAAAGGGTCTCCGAAAGCTTAAATAAGCTATCCAGCCACCGGTTTTGACCTTTTTTGACAGAATTAAAACCTGTAGTGCCTAGCCTTATTACAAATTATTTAATCACATTTAAATGATGTGATTAATTCAATCAAAACATATTAAATTATCTCCTAATGCTGCATTTGAACGTGCAAGCATATTTTTCCTAAGGTTTTAACCTTATTTGGAAATAATTTACAATCACGGAATATTATTTACAATATGAAAGATCTAAGATGAAATAATCAATCACCTTGAGATTCTATAAATTATAGGACCCTAATAGTGGCTTCATCCAGGGATGGAACTCTCCTTGTGAAGTGCCAAGAACACAATAGACTAGTAGCCTGATCCATTGGGCTGATCCCAAATCGGAAACTTGTTTTGTTATAAAACCTCTATGACTAAAAATCTCAAACTGAAATCAGACCTTTATGCACATTGAAATCTGAAACACACTGAACTGAAAATTGAAATGCAAACTGAACTGAAACTCGAAAGAATGCTTGAAAAAAAATTCTCAAAGCACTGAGTTTTATTTTCACACTACTACTTATCATATACTGCTGAAACTTATGTTGAATCAGGTAATACAAAAATTCCAATCAAGCCAGTCAAGTAGCTACAGAAAAAAATGGACAACTTGACTATCTGTAAGGAAAATCAATAGTATAACTTGATTATGTGTCCTCATAACCAAAGTTATAATATGAAATGGAAACTGCTGATGTATCTGACCCTTAAAAAGAGTACATTCTTGAGAATTTGAGTTAAGAAGAACCTCCATATGCTTTGCTATAAGATCAATAAAAGCATGATGTATGATATTTGCTTCTAGGCCTTCAATGATTAGTTGAGTAGTTGTGTCTTCAATATTAAACTTTGAATCCACATCTTTAGTTTGATACTTGAAAGAATAATCATCCTCACTATGTAAGTCAAGAGGTGGTACAATTTCCTCTTGCTTAAGGGAAGGAATATTTTCCAAGAATTCTTGAGGATCTCGGAAATTGTATGAATGAATTTGAGTATTTAAAAGTTTAATAACAGTTTCATATCTTTCAATAACTATATCTAGAAAACATGTTTTAGCTTCAGGAATACATTTCCTTGATTTAAAAATGTGAAAGACAGCCTCTAGGAAATCTTCATCAAGCTGAAATTCTGATAACTGATTCCTGAATGTATTTAAAACTTCACAAGATAGAAGGTTTTCCAAAAACCTTGTCATCTTGTTCAGCATGAACTCTGGTCAGCATGTTGTGGAGTCACCATGAATGCTCAAAAGCTGGGTTCTTTGGATCATGGAGTCGCCAGGTGAATAATTGTAGCCTTCTTTGTATATGGTCACTGTCCACCATCAGTGATCAGATCTGAACTTTGATGTATTTTCATGAGGAAGATAAAAGGTTTTTCTTCCCCAGTATGGTCGCCACTATGATAGCGTTCCGTAATTCTGAGGCTGAAGACAGAATCCCAGAGGCCAACATCAAACCAACTTTGGAATCGAGGACCTAACTTTCCTAGATTCAGAGAGGGCTCTCTCTATAAGATTTGTATTTGTTTAAATAATTTTTAGGCTAGTTATGATAGTACTTGGGTTTTGGGTTTGTTTTGAATTTTTGGAAGATTGATTATATAATTCAATTTATTAATATCTATTGGGCAACGGAGTCAAAATATAACTGGATGGTTGCATCAACTTTTGACAAAGTAAACACAGGGCAAGCTATGAATATTTACTGGATCTTTTCGAATTTGTAAATGGATTTATGACTGAAATATGAGGAAATTCAGCAGCATAACCAAAGAGCAATTAAGAATTCTTTAGTTTGGCCTTTAGTGGAAAACATTATGATTGTAAATGTAGCCAGAATAAGGTACTCAAAAGTAAATCCTATTCATCATGCTTTCTTATTTAAAATTAGAATTCAGATGATTACAATGAAAGATGACAATAAAACATAAGAACAGATGAAAAACATCACCAGTATTTAAGCCACAAGAATCCTGTGAATGATCTAATTATTATTGATGCTCTAGTGATTTGAAAAAGCTTACAATACTCCAAAAAACAGTAACGATTCTGATCTCAATCAATCGACCATTGATACTTCCAAAACTGAAGTATTTATACAAAAATTACAATAATTCAGTCTCTAATAGACTTGAAATTAAAACTCCAACTTATTACAAAATTATAGTCTCGGTGGAATGCACTGTGCAAAGTAGGTGCTGATGTAGTGGGACAATTAGGACGTGGACTGCATTTTATTGTTGTGCTAGCAGAATGAGCACTGTGCTGGCTGAACTGAATGCTGTGATGGCAGATGAACTGTTGTATGAACGATATTTCTCTATTTTTTAGTTACAAACGAATAAATTTTACGCAAACGCCTTGCCTGACTTGAAATTTTTGTCTAATTTTTTACCCAAATACTTTTCTGTCGTGTTTAAAACCTTTTTGTTCACAAAACAACGTGAAAAAACCAATATATCAGACATGAAATCCTTTAGCTTTTAATTCTGAGATTTATCGCATCCATAGCACTATCACACATCGCATATTTTATATTTTATGAAATTAAAAAGGAATTTGCAATGAGATGCGAAGAGGGAGGTGACGTGGCAGGTAAGTATTATGGTGGGGCCATACTGCATCGAAAAATCACAATTGGGATTGGATAGGGTTTGGAGTATAGTTTATAATTTAACATTTGCGAAATACGATGGAGCGAAAAGGTAAGTAATGTGTGATGCGATATGGCATATCGGCAATCGCAAGATTTAACATTTAGCAAAAATGGAATATGATATAATTTGTGATCTATGGGCACTTAGGCGTCGGGGAATGGAAATGGCGGAATACATGAATAAGGTGGAAACGAGGTTCGCAGGCGATTTTTGTGGTGCGATAAGGTATGATAGGTCCCACTTTCATCGCATCGGCGGAAAATAAGTTTTGGCAAAGTCTTTTAAGAGATAAAGCTTGAAGTGTGTGGGTTGTGAGTTTCTTTGCACGCCTTTAACTTATAAAGGGTCTCCGAAAGCTTAAATAAGTCATTCAGCCACCGGTTTTGACCTTTTTTTATAGAATTAAATCCTACAACACCCAGCCTTATTACAAATGATTTAATCACATTTAAATGATGTGATTAATTCAACCAAAACATATTTAATTACACTACAAGGAAAAGACCCTCTAGCGGATGTTTTTTAGGAACCCCTTATAAAAATACCTCAGACATCCATTTCTAGCGGAGGTTACTAGAGGAGGTTGGCGGGTGGAGTTTTTTGCGCATGTTTTTCGCCTAGTGCGCTTATCATCCTAAACCGTACCAGTGCGTTCAACAAACGAAAGCACCGGTTCGCTAAAAACATTGGCACACCGGACACCATGTGCTCCATACACACCCGCCCGGTGCATCTTATTACTCTAGCGCACCGGTGCTTTACAAATATTCCGCACCGGTGCGCCTATAAAACCCTGTGCACCGGAACAAGGTTAAATAATAAAAAAAAATACGGCCAAAAAACCACATTTTTCGCTTTTCTCACTGCTCAAGAGCTCTCAAGCACCGATGAAATTTATCCTTGTTTGAGCCACCTTGACATCGGTGCTCCCATTGCACCCATTGCACACACTGCTACTATGCATTTCCCACTAATATCCAGCTTGAATTTTGCAAAATAGTGGGAAAATTTTCTTTTGCAAATTCTACAGCCAATATGCCTCCTCGACGGCCAAATGTACAGATATTTTTCTTTTTTTTCCATAATTAAGCCTTTTAGCAGATTATAATTTGAAATTACCTTAAAATTAACCATTTGAAAGAAAAAAAAACTATCGCTTGGTGCACTCGAGCCATTCGGCTCGCATCGGTTCCCGGTGCTGCCTGTAAATTTACAGGCTGCACCACAACTGGTGCTAACAGTATCCGCACCGCTTCCGGGGCATTACCGAAAGGCACACCGTGTTATTATTTTTTTTTTTGAAAAGTGTGGTGCGGTCAGTTACTCGGCCACACCATTGACCATGTGGAATAGTGGCAATGCGGTGCGTTGACTTAAATCTTTGCCCCAGGGCGGGTATTTTTGTCAGCGCACTGCATTCCGCATTTCGACAGGGTCAATGGTGTGGCTTGGTAAAAGACCGCACCGTTGACTATGTAATGATGTCAAGAGATGGTGCACTGGCCAAAATTTACGCCTCGGGGCGTAGATTTTAGTCAGTGCACCGCACTCCCAACACCGTACATAGTCAACAATGTGTTGAAAATTTTAAGGTGCACCACCGCTAGTGCGTTGAATATTATCTGGTGCACCGTCACCAGTGTGCGACAAAAAAGGACGCACCAGTAGAGGTGCATGCCTATTTTTTGTGGTGCACTGACTGTTTTTTTTTTCCAAAAAAAATTATATATGTATATTCCTAAATACATGTCTCATTTAATAAAAAAATTGTATTTAATATGTCAATCATTCAGAGACGTGAAAGGAGAGAAGAGGGGGAACAACAACAACAACAAACAGACCAGTATAACATGGTTCACTTGTGGGAGGCACGAGAGAGGGAGAGAGATGCATACCGTCGCCCTATTATAACAGCTACCCAGGGGCTCCTAAGTCAGGTTGGTCTCCTCAAGTTCTATGAGGAGGCTACTTCCCTAAAGGGCCATGGTGTGTTTTTGAGACATCTTATCTGGAGGTGGAATGCCCACCGACAGGCTTTCTGAGTTGGTCCTAACCAGTGGTATGCGCCCACTAAGGAGGACATATATTTCATTACAGGGCTATCAAGGAGAGGGGTGGATTTTCCCTTGTTCCCAGAGGTTCCAGTTGGCTATGCAGCAGGGATTTAGTTGGTGTACTCCCACAGATACATTAACACAGATATATTGTCTCCTTCAGATTTTCAGGTCTCCGGAGGTCAGTTACGTATTGGAACATTTGGTAGTCAGGAGGTGAGGTTCCTCTCACTTCTGATTTCGACCATTTCACACAACAAAAGTGACCGGCAACGCATTAATTGCTCGCTTCTATATTATGTTGATTCTTTAGTACAAAAGCCACAACTTGTCAGGTTGTCTGCCATTTTTTTGCGGCAGTTTTGTATAGCCTTAGATATATGTCGTGCTCATGCACAAGGCAGCGTCAACTTGAATTTTACTTTAGAGCTTTTTTGCTTTTCTTAGAGGTTTCCAGAGACGAGGCCTACTTTTTTCGGTAGCCTCATAGGCCGATGTTTGAGGCATAGATGTACATGTGGGGACAGATGACGCCCAAGAGGGGCGAGAATGTGTTTTCTGTGAGGATATCGCATGATGCACTAGTGTTGCTAGCCAATGTTGACGAGCATCCCCTCATTATGGTCCCATATTCTTATGCTGGTTTGGATTGGCAAGGGTGTGCCAACATCCTCTTCACAGATGTTGAGTTGCCGGATGATAGAGGTAATATTACTGTTTTATTTAAATTTACTCTAACATGTTCTTTAACTTGTTTTTATTAAATTGTGTAATGAGATTGTCTAATTATTTTCGTGCACTTGTATATATTTTGCAGACATTGGGTCTTTTTATGGCGAGGACATGCCAGCACCACCACATGATCCAGGTGTGGATCCTGATGATGATCAAGATATGCCAGATGCCGAGGATCATCAGGAGGCCGATGCAAAGAGACCTGCTCCTGCTGGTCCGCTGGTACCACCTTTTGCTAGGTGCGGTAGGCTTGATAGAAAATTCAGGATGAATTTGGACGACCAACTCACTGCATTGATTGTTGAGGCGGGAGTCATGCCCGCTACTATGAGAGACATACAAGCCGATGGTAGGCTATTACATATGTGGAGAGGCATGTTGCGTGACATGTACAACATGATGCGGCATATCCTAGGAGCTACGACCTTTGTTACGTTGCTAAGGAGGATCGTTGCACGTTATAGGTGTGGTCAAGACGCAGCACATGATCAACAGTCCGAGATCAACGATGCATCATCTAATGAACGTTCACCTTGCGTCACGCCAGATGAGCAGCCTCCACTAGCATCAAGCAGCAGTCATCATGGAGAGCAAGCTAGACCATCGACCACGTCCAACTAGCAGCCTATAACATCCAACAATACTCATGATCATGAGCAGGCTAGACCATCGACCATGTTGAGTCATCACGATGAGCAACCGATAGTTGATCCTGATCATCATGAGGCACCAGTACCAGATCAGCAGGCACGTGATGATCAACATGTATCTGAGCTTGTCGAGGCTACACCATTGACTGAGTAGGCCTCGACTAGTACTGTTATTTCTTATGTACCACCTGTTGATCCATGAAATTTATATTAGAATTGTATATTTTTTACATTATTCAGTTATATAAATATATATGGTCCATGTATTTTATGTTCATGTTTCAATTGTACTTAATTTACATGTTGGTGATCATCATTATGTGTATATTGTTAAGTCATGTTAGATATGTTCATTTAATGTGAAACTTGCAGATAGATGTGTATGTGATAGCTATTATTTGACATGAGATGTATATTTGATGTTTGTGTTGTGATAATGTTATACAATGCTAATTTTGTTTTGTTAGATGATCATGATCACGATGATGTTAGCGAATTTGAATGTGTTTTTTTGTCGAATATGATGTTTGTACGATGATTATCATGATCATGATGTTTATTAATTAATTTAATATTAAATTATCATGATATTTATTAAATATTATGTCATGATTTTAATTGAAATTTTAATTTTAATTGTATGTAAAATTGTAAAATTGTATTTGTTTTTATAATTGTAATTTTAACTGTAATTGTATGTAAAATATTTGTAAAATTATCAAGTGAAATATTGATTTTAACATTAATTCAAAATACATATTATAATGTTTCGAAAAAAATAGTCTTATAAGGTATAAGGTAATTAAGTCCTCTTCTTTATAAAAACCCATCTTAAAAAGTATAAATATTGATGAAATAACACATGTACCATTTCACATGTACTAATTCCATTGAACAGATTTTAGAAGAATTCGAGTGTCAAGAATGCAATAGAAAAAAGAAAAAAAAACATTTTTTGGACTATTGTGCAGTACTGACCCTGCCGTATTGTTATTTCAGTTGAATTTTTCCTAGCAGCGATATGACCGAATCTTGTAGCTATGCATTTAACAAAGAACCCATATCTTTTGAGAATATGATTGAAGACTATTGTCATATACTTGAGCACTATTCCATTTCTTCACCATATTAGCAAAAAATAGAAATAATAATTTCTTTCACCATAATAACACACAACTTTCAGAAAATAAAACACTCCATTCTGTGTTTCGAGGCATTTTACTCAAATGATAGGCATTTCTATGGAGTTTTATCCATATTCTGCAATTTAATGAGAGTTGGAGGGAGCTTACAATCATGTATCTGTTAGTAACTGCATCCTTCGGTAGAACCAAAGAAAATTCAGGTAGATTCCTTAGTGAATTAGGCTGGCCATAATCAATTCCTTCGAGACCTCAACAGAAGAAATAGATATGCATGTAAGAGGCTCCTGTTGGAACCTTTTCTTGTTGAAGGTTGTGGAAAGGTTCAAGTTTCTTTTTCTGAAAGAAGAAGAGGTATAGTTTTGAAAATAAATGGCCCAAATATTTTCAAAACAAAATGTACATTTCCAACATGTCTAAAAACTAAAATATCTCCAACTTCAGTAAACTGCTCAGAAACAAAACTTTCCCAACCATTTGTGAAAACTGTCCACGTCTTAGCGTAGCACAGGTTCACATGCCATAATTTCCCACTTGGTCCTTGTAGTATTGCATCTTCACACGCCCCACATTGCATTCTCTCCCCATTCTCTCCACCTCCTGCAATAAAAAAATGCATTGGAAGAATAGTTATTTCCATCAAGAATTTATCCAATTCTAATTCTCAATTTTAATTCTAATTATAATTATCAAGAATAAACAAAATTCTAATTCTAATTTCATATTTCCATCAAGAATAAACAAAATTCTAATTCTCAATTTCTATGGTTAGAGTTCACTAAATTTTGGTGTACACACCTAAAAGTAATTTTGGTGCCTTAACCACAAATCGGTGCTAATGTACATATAACCGCACTGGTGCATTTTAGTTACTGTGCACCGGTGTCGTGTTACCAATGGATGCACCAGTGTGGTTCTATTAGGTGACGCACCGGTATCGAATAACCGTAAATAAAAAAAAAAACGCAACTCTATTTTCTTTAAGTGAAAAAAAGCGGTAGATTGAAAAATGGGCAGCAAAATATTTTCGAAAATCTAATTTCATAAAACAATTCTTTAAAAACTAAACACTTTTCATTATTTCACTATTTTTGCAAAAAATTTCAGCCAGAGCCAGAGATTTGCGGAGACATACCTGGAGCAAGAGAGCACGAGAGTATTGTGGAGCAACAAAATATGTTCGAACAGAAGTATTCAGACAATCAGAATTCCAACCTCTGGTGATTCAAACTCTGTAGCATATAATTTCAAACGATCTCGTGATTAAATTTGATTATTTCTTTTACTTTTTTCTGCAGTTTTTTTACAAAGTAAGAAAAAAATTTCAATTATGAAATTTCAATGATTTCATAATTAGGGCTTTTCATTTTAGATTCACACCCAACCCACGAGACGAATTGCATAGTCAAATCCCAATCCATGTTGGCCCTTGCATGAATTTTTGAAAAAAAGATTTTTTTTTTATTGATGCGTCCTGCGTAACCTAGCGCACTGCGAAAGTACTGTAATAAAAAATTAAAAAAAAAAAAATAATTAGTGCGCCATATGTAAAATAGGGCACTGGTACGCTATTTCATTATGGCACATCGTGAACGTGCTGTTTCACAAAAAAATGTTTTATTGTGTTAATCAGTGCACCATGTAACATATAATGCATCGCACTGGGTCTCCTAGTTGACAGAGAGCACTGTATGGTGGTCTCTTGTTTGCATGGGGTGTTTATGCTACAAAAACTAACACTTGACGATTTTTAATATTTTCTTTGTGTTAATCGGTGCGGTGGTTAACATGTAACACACCGGTGCTTCTTGTTGACATATAGAACCATACGATCTATTATAGTGTTTATGTAGTGCGTTTATAAGACCCCCACGCACCGATGTCGGTGTGTACACCATGAATGGCACACCGATTTCTTGAGATTTTTTTTTTTTTATCTTGAAAAGTTGAGAATATATTTATAAATATATTAATGAATGATATGGTACAGGTTTCATATTGATAAAGAAATGACTGACAAGAGATCAAGTAACAAAAATACTGATAACACATCAAGAAAAGAAAAAAAGGCAAGTTCTTTGTAAATTCTTTACAAAAAATGTTATTTTTGAACTATATGTAAGTTTAAATAATATGTATTGTTTACTGTGTATAATGTAGAGCCACAAAATGATGAAGCTTGATAAGATTATTTCTGATCTAGGACTAGCAGAGCGTAAAAGCTTGATGGAAAAATTGCAAAAGGATGAATCAGGTGAATGAAAAATACTATCGATCCAATATGAGTTTCTTTTTTTAATTTTCATTAATAATATACTTAAAATTATTAGATAACATGTGTCAAATGATCTATTAATTCACATCTTTTAAATGTTCTACAGGGACCAACAACTCAAAAAAGGAATGTTGTTCTAAGAAAATAAAAAAATAGAACATGCAAATGAAAATGAATTGCTCCTTAGCTCATCTGGAGTGGTAATGGAGGTTAACGAAAGCGGGAAAAACTCTTACAAAAGTCTGAGGGATCTAGTGGAATGAATTTATAGATGTTCTTTCCACTTACAATACAAAAATCAATCCAATTATTCCAAGAACCAAATTTTATCTAAACTACAGGAAGAGTTTCCATAGAATTGGTCAATGAGACATGTCAGACTTTTAATAGCAAAAACGTACAACAACAAAAAAGAAGGAATGAAAAAGTAATATTACTTTAAATGTTTGTCTAGAATTATTTATAAATATCACTTTTGTTATATTTACTTTTCATATATCAATATAAAGATTAAATAGTTTATTGGCATGTTACATTTTCAGGAATATTATGAAAATCTCAAAAGATGAACGAGCTGATATCAGAAATATGCCAGTAGGAATGTCCAAAAAGGTGTACAAGGAGACGGTAAAATAAATGAACAAAATTGCATCGCAAGAAGATCCATATCAACAACAACATGCTTCAAATGTAGTATGTAATCATTGAATTTTTCGATCTTTAGGTACAATAAATAAACAATTTAGCATTAAATATTAATTTTCAAGTATTTTCTTGCAGAAAATAAAATAAAATGGCACTCATTCAACACATAACACAGGATGACAAGGAAGAAAAGGGTTGATATCTAAGTTTGTGAGTAATTGTTACTTCCTTATAACAACTTAACTAGATTTCATTTTTGTATTTTTTAAGTTGTTTTACAAAAATCATCATTGAATGTCTTCAAATAGGTGCTAACATACAAAGAAGAACCATCAGGCGAATTGATTGAAATTGGGTTAAATATGGGTTATGAGTATATGTTGGCATATCCGAAATTAATTGTGGAATTTGTAAGCATCTATCGATCTTGTTTTACTTAGCTTCATCTATAATTACTAGAACAAAAAAATCTTTTATATTAAATATATGATTTGTTATGGGGTATAAAAATTGTAGGAAACAAAGTATGGAACTATGCCAACAGATGAAATCTTGAAATATGGCATGGTACATAGTTTTGAAAGAATGTGTATAGTTTATGAGTCAATTGTTGCTATGGCACGTCATTTCTTTTCAATTTACATTGATGTATATTATCTAATATTGCAATTTTTGTTATTCTCACCAATGTATATACACTCATTACAGTTTATTTTTATGTTTGTAGATGGAAGGTGAAGAAGAAGAAAAAATTCAACGCCGTGAACAATACATTCTTGAAAATAACCCAAGTCATGGAAGTAGCTCTAGCAATGACAACAGTTCAAGCGAAGAATGAAAAATCACTATGTTTGGATATCAAAGCAAGGCGTTGTATTTTTTGAAATATTTGTCTGTGAAATGAGACATTTTGTTTAATGTAATGGACATAGTGTCCCAATTGAAACATAAAGGGATGCCAATAACTGTCCCATTTTTTATGACAAAGACTGTCTTATTCGTATGTATATATAATAAAATATGTTGTAATTTATTCTATTGCGTTCTCCATTGTCACTGTGAAATGTAACACTTATGATTAAATTTATGGATAATTAAATATTATAATGAAGAGATGTGAAATTTGATGATATGATATAACAAATTAATCCAAACATCACATTCAAATGCAGTAATAAAAATTTAATTAATATGAATATTGTTATAAGATATACATGTGTTGAATTTTGATAAATAACAAATTTTAAAAAATCACAATAATTATGATATGATATAAAAAATTAATCCAAACATCACATTCAAATGCATTAATAAAAAATTAATTAATATGAATACTGTTATAAGATCTCTCAACTGATCGAACTAGAGCTAAAGACTGGAGCGATGGCGAGCGCGGGAGATATTTTTGTTCTAGGTTTTCAGTCATCCATTGCCGCCGCAGGTTGGAGATCTTCGCACTGGCGGCGCCTTTGCATTACCATCACTGCACCAGGTGATTTTGTTCGGGCTGGGCTTCCATTTGTGCCTGTGAGCTTCCACATTTCCGCTGTGACAGGGTCTTGGTTACCCTGCAGAACCAACAGAAAGGGTTTTGGGTGCCTGACCAATCCATCAAATGTATTTGCAGGGCGTGGTACAAGTCCCTGTGATCACCATTTGATCTTTGACGACTTTGACTTTGGACCAGAGCCGCGAGATGTGCTCTGTTGCACCTCTCATGGTGCCACAAAGCGCTTTACTCTGTTTTATTGGACGGATGCTCAGTTTGGGTCTTCTGCGTTTCTATGTTATTGGGAGCGGATTCCGCATGTCCTTCTCTTCGGCATGCAGGCCTTCACTTCGTCGCCCTGGGCCTCGAGGATGGGCGGACATTGGGCTTCCGGTTTTTATGCCTTGCGGCCTCCTCTGCTGCTTTCGAATCTGAGGCAGCAGTGGCCTGATTGCTTCTCCATAACTTCTGATTCTGGGATTTCAGTTCTCAAAGGCACTCTGTGGCTGCACTCAGACCATCTGAGCCAGGAACAGGCCCACGATGAGGTGCTTAAGAACAAAAATCGCAGCCTGCATCTCTGCAACACAGTTTCACAGGTAAGCTCGACTCCATATCAAGTGTTCATTAAGCCTCCTGTAGGTAATAGCTTTATTATATGGATTCGAACTATCGATTCAATACTACATCTGAAGCATGCAATCCAGAGTAAGGCGGGTTACCCTGTTCATGCACAGTCACTGATTTTTGGGGGGGAATTTTTAGCTGACCTCTGCTCTGTTAATGACTACTCTATTATCACTGAGTCTTCCATCTGCCTCTACCTCAGACTGAGGGGTGGAATGATGGGCCAAAACAGGGCACATGGACCCTCCATAGGCGCTGGTGCATCCAAAACAGTACCCACAAAAGGTTCTTACAGGAATATATTACAGGGGGACAAAAACATTCCCACAGCACCTGTCTCCCCTGCTGAAAGTTCCCCCAAGCCATATATTGTAGAACTACAGGACAGCGTGCCTGAAATAAACATAGACAGCCCAGACATTGATATGCATAGAACTGTTTACGAATCTCAAGCAATTATTGGCAGATTCAACTGCTTCTGGCCCAAACCAATGGACCTGTTCCATTGGATTTTTACAAACTGGACCATGGAATGTGAAATACACCTATGTTCTAAGGGGTTCTTCATTGTCAAATTTTCATCCACTGAGGTCAGAGATGCTATTATCAGTCAGGGACCATGGTTCTGGGGCTCCACGGGACTCTTCATTACACCATGGTTCCCAAATTTTGATGCCAATACCATGGAGGTGACTAAAATGCCGGTCTGGGTAAGACTCTACAACCTCTCGCTACATTTTTGGAATGAAAATGTTCTTGGCTGCATTGGAAACACCCTTGGCAGATACATTAAAACAGACACCCAACGCCTGGAAGAACGCATATTCACCTTCGCACGAATCTGTGTGGAGGTTGATTTGAGCAAGGGACTCCCAGAGTCCATTATGTTGAACAACAAACAACAGAGATGGACACAGCATTTAGACTATGAGAACACAGCCTTCAGATGCCGGATATGCAGGTGCACAGGACACCTACAAAACTCATGCCCGACAGCAAAAAGGGATAACAGGAAAAAGAAGAAAACAGGCAAAGCGGCAAAAGGTTGGCAATTCCCCTCAGAAGAGCCAGAACTACAGGAAGAAGAGGTGGAACCAACACCACATGAGAATCAACAAACAGATACCTCCATGGGCACACAAGAACAGGAAATGCAAGATCCTCTTGACACCACCACAAAGACGCAGAAGGATATGGTACCTGGAACACTAGACAGTGGGGGATACAAAAGAACTCATACATCAGACACATCTGACTCTGATAAGGATCATGGAGCACCAACAGAAGAAAATCAGCTTGTCCTTATCGAGACCGAGCCAACACTTGGTGCTTGGCGTAAGGTTGAAAAGAAGAAGGGGAGAAAATCTTAATTGTATCACTTTTGCATTTTATTTGCGGCATTTGGATGTCTTTGGATATACCAGCTCATACAACATGTAATTTTGTTTTCTCATAAATAAAATTACGAACTTTTTCATTGTGAAAAAAGATCTCTCAACTTTTGATGAATAACGAATTTTAAAAAATCACAATAATTGCACTATCACAGGTCGATGTTTCTAAAAAATACAAAATGAACACCGATACGTGTTAGTGACTGTACACTGGTGCATTGGTATGATGTAGCACACCGGTGCGTTTCTACGACCTATGGGCACCACACAAATACCAAAACCAATTAAAAATCTCAGTGTGTTTGTGCAATATTGCGCATCGGTGCGTTTATGTGAGACTACACACCGGTGAATTTGTATGACCTATGGGCACCGCACAAATACCAATATCAATGATAAATATCGATGCGTTTGTCGGATACGACGCTCGATGCATTTCTATAATTCTACGTACCGGTGCATTGAGACGACCTATGGGCACCGCACAAATCCCAAGACCAATTAGAATGGCCCCATGCGTTGTATCACCCATTAGGGGAATTTTTAGGTCTAAAATGGGCCTCCTAAAGAAATAATAAAATAATAGCTAAACCAATAAAATAATATTTATGAATTTTCAATTCACTTTTTGCACCACAATCCATGTAACCATAGTTAAATTCAATTCAAAAGTTGTATCAAAATAAAATTAATAAAAAAATTGTATTGATGTGACTATAAATAATAATAAGATTTTTAAGAAAAAGTCATTATCATTGAACAACTAATGCATTTGTCCTTTGTACTTAAATAAATTAAAATAAAATATAAATATGAATTTATAAATTCTTAATTATATTATATGCTATTAATTAAAATTTATATTATTTAAATTGTATAATAACATGTAATTAATATACTATATAAATATAATATAATATAATATAATAAATGTATAGGGATATGCATTGTTTCTTTCAAAAAATATGAAATGACAATAATATATTTTTATTCAAAAAGTGTGAAGTGACATTTATTATGAGTACTTTACTTTGACTTTAAAAGTACTTAGAGCACTACTATGGTTAACCATGAGTTTTTATCCACCATTGAGAATGTGACAAGTAAGTACATTTAACTCAATCAATGCCACCTCAACCATTAGGGATGATGTCATCCCCTAAAATGTGATTGGTTTTCATAAAGTGAATTTTGGTTGTACATTTTCCTTAGGAGACCCATTTTAGACCTCAAAATTCCCTTAATGAACATTGCACCCGGTGCGGTTTTATACCTTGACAGCCTCGTGCATGCACCTTCGACCGCCCTGGGCCACCTTCTAGATGACACACACCGATGCATTTAAACCTTAGTAGCGCACCGATGAAAAAAATATCCGTAATAACCTCCGACTGCCCAGCTTTTTTAGTTGTGTTGAATTTCCACTAAAAGCTCCGCCAAAACCTTCGTAACCATAGAATTTTTTTTTTTGACAATTTTGGCCAATTTTATAACACTAAAAACCTCCTTTTTAACCTCTGCTAGAGGGTCTTTTCTTTGTAGTGTTATCTGCTAATGCTGCATTTGAACTTGCAAGCATATTTTTCCTAAGGTTTTAACCTTATTTGGAAATAATTTACCATCATGGAATATTATTTACAATATGAAAGATCTAAGATGAAATATTCAATCACCTTGAGATCATATAAATTATAGGACCCTAACAGGGCCCTTCCCAAATATATTTGTACTGGCTTTAAAGACTCAAAACGGAGGAAAGTTTTAGACTATGAATACATACTCTTTAGGTGTAAAAATTACCATGAACATGTCCACATATTTGACAAAAATTCTTCACCCAATGCTAGCCTCTACACCAAGAAATTATAAGAAAATAGATAGTGAGGGTTTCGTCAATGTCCTTCACAAAAGAAAATTAGTTAAGAAATAAGTGGTTCAAATGATATACAGTGCTCACAATATGAATAACAACTTCCAATCTCTAGTTTCAAAATAAGATAGCCATGGGCCAAGAGCTAGGGAGGTGGTTAAAGAGGATCAAACCTAGACAAATACGGCTCATGATGATTCTAAGGAAAGGAAAAAGACTCATTACCGCAATCAAAAGAAAATGAATCTAGGATCTATGTAAGGGACTTGGTCCTCCTAAAGACATAGAAATGGATTCGGAAAGAAGTGACAAAACTATTTTTCGATGAATATCTTGATTGGACTTAAGACATGGACATAAAAGGGTGAATTTTCTATTCCTCTTAGAAATATGTGGTGAAAAGTGCCTTACAAATGTATAAGAATAAGATTTTCAAGTACTTCAAAAGGAGCTAATTAAAAGCAAGAACAAGACAAGCTCCTCCTCACAAAGTCAAGGGAAGCCATCTAGATTAGATATCATAACTATTCTTGTTGAAACTTATAAATAAATCAAAATTAAAAGAAAAAGAAAAAGAAAAAAGATATGAGAAAGAAAAAAATTAGGAAGGAGTCCAACACTCAAGTCAAAATATCTCACCAAAGAAAAATACCTCCTTACACTCAACAAAGTTTAATTATAAAGATGATTTCATAGTAATTTCAAAGAATTCATAATAAATCCAAGCAAAAACTTAACAAAATCCCACCATAATATGTATACTCAGTATTATAATACAACTACATGTGAATAGAGTATTATGTTATATAAAACATAAAGCAAATAATAAGTTTGTTAAGAATTAGCTATTCTCTTTCATTTCTTACTCTTTCCTAATTATTATAATATAAATATAAACTATTATACAATAATACAAACATAGTAGTTTTCACATTCATTTTATATAATTTAATTCATTCTTTCTTTATCCAAATTATATTAATAATTAAAGAAAAAAATATACTCTAAATAAATTTCTTTAATGTATTATCAATCTCCTAATATAAAATATAATATAAAACATAACTTATTATGTTTTAATATAAAAAATAACTAACCACCAACAAAATTTTCAAACTAACATAATTTTCAAACATAGAAATGTTCTAAACTTATAATTAATAATAAAATTTAAAACCAACTTACTAAACACAATTTTCAAACTAACATAATTTTCAAACATAGAAATATCCTAAACTTATAATTAATAATAAAATTTGAAACCAACTTACTAAACAGTAACAAAATTTTCAAACTAACAAAAATTTCAAACGTAGAAATATATAAAACTTATAATTAATAATAAAATTCAAAACCAACTTCCAACCCTATACCGTGTTAAACACAAATGGAATGAAACTTCAATAGAGCTTACACATTTTTGGATTCGCATTATATACATCTATATATGAGAGACATTTTTGGATTCGTATTATATATATCTATATATGAGAGAGAAAGATAGTTGTCCTAAACTTTCCTTTAAGTTTACATTTTTAAACGGATTGAAGTATGAAGTTTTTTTTTTTTTAAGATTTGGAAATTGTATATATATATAATTATATTATAAAAATAAAAATAAAGCTAAAAATGTTACACTAATTTCAAATATATTTTTTATTTATCTAATTATTATATCTATTTTTAATTAATATTTGGTATTTTTCAATATATATATATATATATAATTTATATAAATAATTTGGAAATAATTTGCAATGGTAATGGATCTAGCTCGAAACATAGCTAGAAGCGCTTTTGATACCAAAGAAAATGTTTCAAAATCTCATGTCATCAAGTCTGAGAACAAAGCGACTGCACAAAAAGGATTTGTGAAGGTTGTAAGGATAGAAAAGTGACACAATTGTAGCAGTTGTCGATGTTACAAGGTTAGAGGACCTTGATCCCATGACTCAAACTTATGGCAATATGCAGCTCCATTCAAAGAAAACCAAAGGCTCTCGTAGAGCGATGGGATGAGGAACCCTGTGCCACTCCTTATATGATGTCGAGAGATAATGTGTCAAATTCACCAAATTTTTATTAGATCATTGTCAAATTCCCCTTTGGGTAGTCACTGTTCATCAGGGTTTTCTCCTCATATTCGTTACCTTAAGTTATATTTAAAGCTTCGAGCAAGTATTCCCTCGAGTATGCAACACTTGTTTTTTCAGCGTAAGCAACTGGACGATTTTTCTCCTCTCTCAATCTACAATATTGGTAAATATGCCACTGTTTTTATGATTCTTCATTTACGAGGGGGGTTAGGAGGTAATCCTTCTTCCTCTCGAACTTTTTCTTATAAAGATGATTTCCATGTTCAACCCCCCAAGGCAGATGAGACCCAGATGGCTCCTGGGTTATTTTTGGTGGAAATATCTAAGGAAGTTCCCTCAATAGCAACATCTCACTAATATCTGGAGGATATCCATCAACTATATTCATAGGCAACCCTAATCTGTCATTTTAATGGCTTCTTTCCCAACATGGCCAATCTCTACCAATGGATCCATTCCGTATGGATTAAGAATTGAAAGGTTATTTTTTGCTCAAAAGGATTCTTCATTGTGTTATTTGACGAATGAGAAGATTAGCAAAAAGATTTATCTAAAGGGCCCTGGTTTGGGGTAATGTTTTATTTTTTTTAACCCCCTGGTTCCCATATTTTGACCCCTCCACAACTGTTATCACCAAGCTTCCAATATGGGTCAGGCCTCCTATTCTTCCAACTCACTTGTGCCACTACATAATCTTTTAGGGCATTGGAGACTCTTTGGGCCATTACTTTACTATTGATACCTCTCATGAGAAGCTTGGTGTATACACCTATGGTAGAATTTGTGTTGAAATAGATGTCAGTAAAGGGATGCTATACCAAATCAATTTAAAAATCGAGAATTTTCAATGGACTCAAGCTGTATACTATGAGAATAATGCTTTTCGTTGTCACTCCTGTCATAAAACTAGGCATTTACAAAATTCTTGCGTGATGTTTAATTCTCAACAGAAGAGAAATATCTGCAATTCCATATCTAAAATTTGGAAGCTCTATAACCCTCCTCCAATGGAGGGTAGGGCCTCCTTTATGTCAGATAAGGGTGATGAAGAAGTTGATAATGAAATACATCCTAGGGACAAGGTCCAAGACTCAGGTCCTTAATCATCTCCATAGGCTCCTGTTGTGAACCATGCTCTTTCAACAAGCACATAGATAATCAATAGTAATGCTTCTCTGGGTATATCGAAACAAGCTCATGAGTCAGATTCTTTGAACTTTGATAAGGAATCTCCTTAATGTGCAATAATAATTTGCAGTTTTTTTGATGCTTGATTTGACCCTCTTTTAGAAATTAGTTGTCTCTGTAAGTTTCGCCTTTGTGCCTCCCCCGCCATATAACTTCCTCTCATATTCATATGATCAAAATTACATACTTAAATCTTCATAACCAAATTATTTATATCTCCCATATTGAAATTATTATTATAATAATAATTATAATTATAATCATTATTATAATTTGAAATCATTATTATATTAAATAAATAATAAAATTTTAATCAAAACAAAAAATTTATACTATTTATAAAAGAAAAAAATAAAAAATTAAATTTTCAACAATTATAAAAACAAAAAAATCAAATAATAATAATATAATATTAATATTACATTAAATTAAATAAAAATATTAATTAAAATACAACTAAAAAAATAAAATTAATGGAATAAAATATAAAATAAATAAATTAATTAATTAAAAATAATTAAAACCCACTAACCTACCTCCCTACCATATTTTAACAATGACGTACATTACAAAACCTTGAACGTATAGGCATGAGAACTAAGTAAGTTAATTAAACCCTCCTCCACGTGGATTAAACCTTAGCCTCACAAACGAATTCCTTTTAAAATCTTTCAACCTCCACGTACATATTAACAAGGAACACCATGTTAAGTTAATGTATGGTCTAGGAAATATACTTTAAGTGTTATGTCCCCAACGAATAATATAAGTGTTTATATTAAATACTATCGGGATCTAATGAATGGGTTAAACAACCAACCAATTCTGAGCCGACGATAACCATAACCGCACGATAGTTGTGATTTGTCGGAGTTTATTTGCGTTGCTTTCTCTTTTGTCTTGTTGGATCTGTAGACTAAGTAGTTAAATCGTTGTGTAGAGGTGGGTCCCTTGTTCCACAAACAAGGGGGTCTCATACACTAATTTGGTATCTAGCTTGGCCGTGACCTTAAAATTGGATTGTTATTATTACAATTTATATGTGAATAATAATATATATGTAATATATTCAAAACATGATATATACTTGATAGGTGTAAGGAACGTCGATAGGAGGAGTGAAGTGGAGGGAATGTGGAAGGCACTAATGAATTGAATTTAGGATGTTTGTTTTTTAGAAAGAAATTGAGGGAACAAAGCTTCTGAAGTTGGCTAGACTATACTTATAATGGAAGGCAACAATGCATAAGGAAAATAAATCTATCTTCAAAAGTTTTGGCATATATGTATGTCAAACAACCTAAACTAAAAAAATACGAATATTGCAGAAGATTGATGCATGAATACATTTTATTTTCGAGTTGTCTTGCTTCCACAATATTTAGAATCAAAATTACTAATCTTGTAGAAATTATGATCCATTGAAATCAGACAGCCCCAATGAAAGCGATGACTAAATGATGAAAGATTAGCGAAGTAAAAAAGTTGTCATACTTGAAAAATGTAGAAAAAGTCCATCTAACATTATTTGGAGAGAAAAAAGGCATGACCACCCTCATAACTATGTCCCAAACCTTGTTTTATAATCGAAGAAATATCAGATAGGCATTCGCATCAAGTGAAATGAGGCATTGCAGAAATTTCAACCATCCCTCTATACATCTTTGTCAAAAAGTTTTCACATGATATTTTATTTTTTTGTAGAAGTTTGACACATAATTCACCTTTTAAATTGTCCACATCAAAGACATCAATATCCTTAATAGCTTGTAGAATAACCCCTGGAACAAGTTTTCATCATTCTTCAGCAAATTTACCCCATTCTGTAAGCACTAAAGTTTTTTTTCTCTCTTTGTCAAGAAGAAAATCCTAATTAAGGAGGTAAGTGTCATAATTGTTAATCAAGCTTTGAGCATCTACATTATTATAAATGTAAAGGCAAAGACATTGAAATATCATAAATTGAAACCAACAAAACCTAATTAATAAGCTAATCCTCAAATCAAACCTTCTTGTTAGATATTGTTAGATTACTCATTGCAGCATTTAGGACCGAAAGTGACGAATATTCTAGCTTTGTCCTTCCAAATGTTTGTAGTTCAGGCTATTAAGTACTTTTCCATGAATAAAAACCGACAACTTGCCAGATCTCAGAAAATGCAATTATTTTCATATCTATTGCCTTGGGATCACAAGATTCACAAATGGTTCTCAGTAAGAGGGCAAAATCCAATGCATGAGTTGGAATTTAACTCATCTAAATCATTTTTATTTGGTTCCAAGTATACAAGCATCCATTAGAAAAAAATTCACTGTTGCAACAAAGCCGCCTGTCAACATAATCACATTGTCTATCAGCTAATGCCACTAAAATGTCCTGAAATTAAGAATGCCAAAAATCACCATTTTTACCTCCTCTTTCCAAATCACTTGTAGAATATTTGAGATGAGAAACATTTATCATAGTTTAGTGTCCTGCAAATCAATGAGGAGATCCTTGAGTTCTATTGGAGCATCTCCTACTTCTTCGAGAGAGTCAAAATTCATAACCACGGTTGTTGCTATATAGGCACTAATAAGCTTCACATCGACATGAAAAATTTCTTTACTATCTCCCAATTATTTTTCTATGGTCAAAGAAATATCAGATAGGCATCCCCATCAAGTGAAAGGAAGCATGCAGTGAGATTAACCATTTCTCCATCGTTGGAATTTTTTTTCACAAGATATTTTACAATTTTGTAGAAGTTTTACTCAAAATTCATCTTTTAAATCAGCCTCATTTGAGACATCAATATCCTTAATAGCTATGTAGAATAACCACTGGAACAAGTTTTCATCATTCTTCACCAAGTTTATCCCACTCTGTGAACAATGAAATTCAAATTTTGTCTCTTTGTCAAGATGAAAATCCTAATTAAGGAGACAAATGTCACAATTGTTAAAACAATGTTTGAGCATCTACACTATTATAAATGTAAAGGCGATGAATGCAAAGGAATTTTCTTTGGTGCATCACCTCATCGGTTTCAATAGCTGAAGATATTGAGCTAGCCCCTTTTACAGGAAAATTAGTCCATGCTCACCGCATCATTCACTCTGATTTGAAACCCTATTATTTTTATTTGATTACATTTGGAGCATTGTGAAATAATTGTTATTCCTTTACATATTTAGCGAATTGAAAGAAAATTGTTACTAAAGTAGCAATATCTAGTGTTATTAGCTTGGAAATAACTTCTAAAGTTTCCTCTTTGACTAGAACATCCAAATATATTCCTAGAATAAAGAAGATGAACATGACACTAATCTAAAAAATCCCAAATTCCTTGAAATTGTTATTAGGTGTATCCGTGAACACTATGTACACTGAATAGCACTGTGTAGGCCAACCCCATAAATGAAACCTCCCATCTAATGTACTTATATTTACACAATGCACTTATATTTATACAATTTTTAGTGCCAAATATTCATAATATAATTATGAACTGGTGACAATTCTATTTACCCCTTCCGTTTAGGAGAAAAGAACAACAACTCAAGTGATGAACTCAATAGACGTTTCTTGGAAAACCGGGTCCGTACAGGTTAGTATTCTTGAATCCTCAATGTAATGTTGTATGGATATTAATTCTAACAACACTTATTTTATAATATAGTTACAAACTGGCTATAATGCAATGTTAATTAATTATCAATATTAAATGAAAAATTTAGGCATGGAACTAAATTTTAACTTTAAATGATTGGTGTTGTAGGGACGCATTGTTCAAGGAAAATAGCCAACCCAATTTATTTCTTTGTTTGCAAACCTGGCCATTCTAAATTTTTGTATTGAAAACATGCATAAAGAATAATTTATTCATTCTAAATTTTAACTTGGCACTTTATGTTGTTTTCTTCCTTTCACCTTAACTTATGTACTCTAGAATTCTAGATGGACAAAAGGGAAACTAATGAGGCGTGCAACCAATTGCAAGTGTATTTGTAGCAACTCTTTGACATTAATTTTCTGTTGTAACTAGTTCTCCTTCACTTTTATGGGGTAAAATGAATATGGGCAAGACAGAATACAATGGAGAGAAAAAATAAAAATGTGGGGGGAGGGGGCGCAAAGTTTGAAAAATTATAAATACTAACCCCAAAAGTAAAAAGATGAAATAGTAAAGAAAATGCATGCAAAACATATATCTTATCTCAATTACAATATAAATATGATTTGGTGACATTAGAAAACAACACTAAACTTAGGTTTAGCAAGACTTCCAAGGCTTATGATGTGATGATAGTTTTTGGCACACAACAGTTTTAAAATTGGATGACATGGCTGGTAAAATCCAAAATCCACGCATTTAGTTTTATGGAGTGAAAGATATAAGCCTTGTAAAGTCTTTGATTAAGTGATTCCTTAGAAAGATTACGTTGTGTACCTAACCACATCATCCATATTAGGTATTAGAATTTATGTACATGAGATATTTTGTATAAACCCATGATTTTGTAGTAGTGTTGTATTTGTGAAAATGTTTCTAGTGCTTATTGGAGATGTCTTCCTCCATTACTTGGATTTGTATGTGAATTCCACCCGAAGTGTGCAGGAGCTCCCACATTTTCTTGCTAATTTTCAGTTATTTTATTTCATTTTCCATTTTTTCTGCATGAGTGGCTCATTTTTATTAGAAGACCACTGCAAGTTGGTATCATAGGCTAGTTGTTTTTCACTCTCTAGTTTCATTCTCATAAAAAGAGAAAATGAAAAAAAAATGTCGACTAGATCCCAATATTTTGTGACTAGATAGAGTTGGATGAAGTCTTCATGAACCTTGCAGATGAATGAGGCAATTGGTGCAAGGCAATGGACCCACATACTTTGAAACTTCGTTCAAAAACCCGATCTTTCAATAAGAAAAGGAGGAGCTAAACCCTTAGGGAATCAAGGTTAACAACCCTTCCACATTACCACCACCATGGTTCTCTTATAGGACCACTTACAACCTCTGTGAAATAAATTTGTTGAGTATCTTTGAAGCATTGGTTGCTTCGATTAACTATGTACACAACGAAAACTTGAAATGGTAAGAGTGGAGTTTCTTTGCTGCAATAAATACTGTCAAATTTATTTAACCTAGTTACCTACAAGATTCATGCTAGAGAAATTTTCCTTTATTTATTATCGTATTATATTTAGCCAACGTATTAGATGTTAGTTCACTAGATTCCTTATGCAAAATTTTTGGTTAAAACAACCTTCAGTAGAAAAAAAAAATCTTGCAAAAATAACCTATTACATGAAGGATGTGAAGCTTGATCCTTGTAACTGGGAAACAAATATGAGATTGTAAACAAAAATAAATTTCTAGCTGATAGGAGTGGTGAAGTAACATATTCTATTGGCTTTCACAGGTTGCAACATCTTTGGATTCTAACTATTGCTTCTTGTTTCAAACTGGGATATCACTTCTCATATGGTATGGTAATTCTGCAACAATCAAGCATGCAAAATCAACTGCAAGAGTCACAGAGTTCTTAAGAATAAGTTTTCCTTTAGACCAAAACTCATAGTTTCCTCGTTTCCTTTATCAATTACTTCCCAAATGCATTTTTTTCATTAGATTTTCTACTTACAACTGACTAGAAATTAGGTTGTTTCAAAGTACTATATGAGCTTATTTGATCCAGGTGGATATTGGTGGCCACCCGCCTATTCCACTTGGGGCCCCACCATTGTCTCTTTCAATTTTTCAGTTTCGGCACAACTTACTATTTTTAGCAGTTTTTTAGGTCCTGAACTTCCGGAGCCATTTTGAGGCCCTAAACGGAGATTGTATGCTGAAGTTACGTCCCTAGGAATTTGAAACACCAATTTACCCAAACGGGGCCCATAGTTTTTGTGCTTCATCTTCTAGGGTTAGGTTTCTGGACGTTTAGAGTTCTCCATTGTTTCTCAATAATAAATAGGCCCTCGAGCTTCATTGTAACACAGTTCAGAGGTCTGTAGCTGCCACAAATCTTCTCAGGGATTCACTACCAACACCCTAGCTAGTTTATTTCCATTATGTCTGTAAGAAAATTTCAGTTATTTGATGTTAATGAAATGAAGTGTTATTTACGCTGCATCTTAGCATTTATGGTTATATGTGTATTCTGTTGTGTTCCTACATAAATCCGGATCAGTGGTATCAGAGCGGTCTGCTTTTTCTCGATCCTTCTTTTCATGTCCCCAACAAGGTCGGGATATAAGGAGTTAGGGCTCGATCTAGTGGAACCTTTGCAAGATCAGCCTCGCAAACCCCGACGGACGCCCATGAGGGATGAAAAGAAAGATGAGGGAGCAAGAGATCCTATCAAAATATTGCTTGAGGAAGCCCTCAAAAAAAAAAGGAACGCGATGATGGATAAATTTTCCCAGATCCTTCAACGACTTCCCACTGGTAGCACATCTTCATCCAGCAACCACTCTGGAGGCGCGACTCCCTTTAAGGTACAAGTAAACTTTGACATTCCCATATTTGAGGGTAAAATAGATGTAGATGTCATAGATAGATGGTTGAATCTATTAGAAGGATATTTCTCGGTTCATGACTTTTCCGACCAGGAGAAGATTATTTTTTCACTCCTCAAAGCTACCCCCCATGTCAAGGACTGGTGGGAAACCTACTATGAGAAAAAGGATGAGACAGAACCCTCTCTGTTCTCAGCCGTACCCACTTGGAATTCTTTCTGAGATGCCATCAAGGAACAGTACAATCCTGTGGGGAGCTATGAGGACAAGTACACACAATGAACCACGTTGCAACAACAAAGGGATCAAGATGTGCATGAGCTGACGAATCTGTTCCATACCTTGCGCACAAAGTTGGGTATCAAAGATACAGAGAAATATTTGGTGCTAAAGCATTGTGGTTGTCTACACAGATACATTCAGGAGGAAATGGAGTTCCTCAACATCTCCTCACTTGGTACGACATACTGGTATGCTAGCAATATTGAGTAGAAATTCAAACATAAGAAGTGAGACTTTGGATCTGAGAATCAAAAGCAAGGGAAAGGTGCCCCCAAACCGCAAACCAAAGGACAAAGCCAAGGCACGACAGCCCAAGACAACCTGCCAAAGCCACAAGAAAAGAACAACACTGCGAAGCCAAACAAAGACATAGGAAAGTGGTGTGAGTTTCGTAAGAGCTTCACTCACAACACAAGTGGGTGTCGGTCCAAGCAGTCGCTGGTGGCCGAGATGAGGGCTTCTAAATCAAATGCATGCTCCAACTCCGAATCAGAACCTGACAAGGGGAATGACAAAGGGAATCAGATTATTGATGCAAAGCCCATTGCCACTGTTTCCACTACGAAGATCCAGAAGGAGGAACCAAAAGATCCAGAGGAGGAAAAACGTCTTTTCCACTCCTAGATGTGGGTAAAGGGTTCCTCGCTACGATTCATTGTCGACAATGGGAGCCAAAAGAACCTCATTTCAGCAGATTTCGTGAAGTGGTTGGGCTTGCTGACCACATCGCACCCATAACCATACACCATCGAGTGGCTTCACCAAGGATGGGATCTCCATGTCAGCCAACAGTGCCGCCTTTCCTATAGCATCAAGCCCTTCACGAATGAGGTATTATGTGACATTGCTCCTATTGATGTTTCTGATGTATTATTAGGCTAACCATACTTGTCGAAGCGGCATGATGTGTATGAGTCCCGGCCTCGTGCTGTTATTGTGACTTTGGGAAATAAGTTGTACAAGATACCAGAGGTACCACCGCCTCCCACTATCTCTTTGGTCACTGCAAAACAATCCAGTAAGCTCAGTTCCAAAACCAGGAAATTTGTTTTCCTAATGATCCGCCCCCAGGGCAAGAAGAAGATTGTGGCCACGACCTCCAGACATGGCTCCTCTGCACGACAAAAACAAATGGACAAGGTTGTGGAGGAGTACGGGGAAATCTTCACCTCACCCACAGGGGTGCCTCTACACTGTCAGGTCAAGCACCCCATTGACCTGACCCCGAGTGTGCTGCTACCCAATGGAAAGATCTATAGGCGCTCTGTTCTGGAGAATGATGAAATCAAGAGGCAGATTCAGGAGCTGTTACAGAAAGGTCACATTTGGCCAAGTTCATCGCCCTGTGGGAGCCCGATCGTGTTGGTACAGAAGAAGGATGGGACTTGGAGACTCTGTATTGACTATCGAGCGCTAAACAAGATCACTGTCTGGAATAGGTACTTGATCCCATGGATCGATGATCTTCTGGACCAACTCAAAGGGGAAAAATATTTCAGCAAGATCCACTTGAAGTCTGGGTATCACCAGGTACCAATCGAACCCTCTGATATGTGGAAGACCGCCTTCAAAGCCAAGGAGGGCCTTTTCGAATGGCTTGTCATGCCTTTCGGGTTAACGAATGCTCCTGCAACCTTCATGAGGTTGATGGATGACATCTTGCATCCATTCACCAACTCATTTGTAGTGGTGTATTTGGATGACATTCTGATCTTCAGCTAGACTTGGGAAGAGCACCTCCACCACATCCGAGAAGTCCTCCAAACACTACGACAACACAAGTTGTGTGTCAATTTGGAGAAGTGCACTTTTGGCATGACCCAGGTTCAATATCTGGGATACATTATTGATGAAAGGGGGGTGCATCTGGATCTAGCCAAGATCCAAGTCATTCAGGATTGCCCAGCCCCAACCACTCTAACAGAGCTTCGCAGCTTTCTGGGTCTTGCTAATTTGTACTGCAGGTTTGTGTTGGGATTCTCTCATATCACTTGGCCCTTGAGTCAAGTCACCAAGGGAGGAGCGAAAGAAAAATTCTGTTGGTCGGAATCTCAATAGAAGGCATTCGTAGAACTGAAACATCGCCTCTATTCTGCCCCAGTGCTCACATTACCAGACTTGCAACAACCATTTGAGATTGAGACAAATGCCTCTTGACTATGCTATTGGTGCAGTTCTTACTCAACAGGGGCATCCAGTGGCATATCACAGTGAGACATTGTCCAACACAGTTTGCAAGTATTCCATTTATAACAAAGAAATGTATTCCATTGTGCAGGCATGTCGACAATGGAAGCATTACATTTTCGGGAAGGAAACAATCATCCACACAGACCACCGATCCATGCAGTTCATACAGACACAAGGGAAGTTGCAGAATGATCGCCATCATAATTGGTCCACATATCTGCAACAATTTCATTTAAACATCAAGAACAAGAAGGGTAGCACCAATAATGTTGCCGACTGCCTCAGCTAACCACCGATCGTGGCCATAACCACATTTCTCAACTCTTGTGGGCATGAGACTTCTGATTGGCCGCTTCTCTACAAGAGCAATCTAGAATTCAACCACACATACAAGGCACTCTTGGGGGGTACACAAGTTCCAAATTTTCACCTCCAAGATGCACTGTTATGTCACATGGGACACATTTGTGTTCCTTCAAGTGAGCGTGCCAAGATGATATGGGAAGCACACTACAGTTGAGTCTCTGGGCATTTTGGGGTCGAGAAAACAGTGGTAGTATTGCAGAAGTATTTCTATTGGCTGAACCTTCGATAGGATGTCGGGAAGTACATCAGATCCTGCACTGCTTGCACCATTGCCAAACTGACCATCAAGAAGCAAGGGCTCTATACTCCGCTACCTACCCCTATCCGACCTTGGGAATCCATCTCCATGGATTACATGTCAGGCCTCCCTTCTACTAAGCATGGAAACGACTGTGTTTTCATGGTCGTCGAAAGATTCTCGAAGATGGCCATAATGGCAGCCTGCAAGAAGAATATCACAGAAGAAGCCACTGCTAAACTCTTCTTTGAATGAGTGTGGGTTCACTTTGGGATCCTGCAGTCTATCATATCAAATCATGAAATCAGGTTCCTCAACACATTTTGGTCTAGCCTCTGGTCAATGTTAGACACCAAGCTCACCAAGTCCACAGCTTTCCATCCCCAAACTGATGGCCAGACATAGGTCGTCAACAGGATGATTGTACACATTCTGCGCATGTACAATTCAAAGCATCCACGCACATGGGATGAGAGCCTCCCCTATGTACAACACAGTTATAACCAGGCTCTCCACAACTCAACCGGCCACAACCCCTTTCAGGTGGGCTTGGGTTTCCAGCCACTATGTCCCATTGATGTAGCCATGCCATTTGCGGCTACTCTGGTCGATTCGGCTCATGTCCAGTCTGAAGTTGACAAAGCAAACAACTTCATCGAGCGCGTTCAACACATCTGCCAACAGGGTCATGACATATTGGATAGAGCCAATGCTAAGTACAAGCAACGACATGATCAACATCGGGTGCCACACAAATTCCAAGTGGGCGACAAAGTGTGGCTACATTTGCAGAAGGAGTGCCTCAATAGACCCCACCGCAAGCTTCGCGCACTCCGATATGGGCTGTACATCATCACTAAGGTTATAGGGAACACTGCCTTCGAGCTCAGTATTCCACCATTCCTTGGTCTACACC
Source organism: Pinus albicaulis (assembly GCA_034641835.2). Classification (NCBI taxonomy): domain Eukaryota; kingdom Viridiplantae; phylum Streptophyta; class Pinopsida; order Pinales; family Pinaceae; genus Pinus; species Pinus albicaulis. Next base: position 130,313,125 of record CM076581.1, read on the forward strand.
CAGTATTCAATGTAGACCGCCTTCGTCCCTACTTCCCACCTCTACTGGACACCTCTGACATTGCAGAAGAACTCACACCAAAAGAGTTAAACCCAGACTATATGGAACAGACCACCACAGATTGTATCATGGACATGCAAATCAAGAACACTCGCCAACGGAAGATCCAATTGTATCGGGTTGTCAAAGCTGGCCAACTCCTGCACCAAGGCAAGTGGTTCACCAAGGACCAAGTTTAGCAGAAGTTTCCTCATCTCATGGAGGAACTCAACACAATGGGGACCATTGTTTCCTAAGGGGGGATGAATGATCTAGGTGGCTATTGGTGGCCACCCGCTTATTCCACTTGGGGCCCCACCATTGTCTCTTTCAGTTTCGGCACAACTTACTATTTTTAGCAGTTTTTCGGGTCCTGAACTTCTAGAGCCATTTTGAGGCCCTAAACGGAGATCGTATGCTAAAGTTACGTCCCTGGGAAGTTGAAACACCAATTTACCCAAACGGGGCCGATAGTTTTGGCGCTTCATCTCCTAGGGTTAGGTTTTTGGACGTTTAGAGTTCTCCATTGTTTCTCAATAATAAATAGGCCCTCGAGCCTCATTGTAACACAGTTTAGAGGCCTTTAGCCACTACATATCTTCTCAGGGATTCACTACCAGCACCCTAGCTAGTTTATTTCCATTCCATCTGTAAGAAAATTTCAGTTCTTTGATGTTAATGAAATGAAGTGTTATTTCCGTTGCATCTTTGTATTTATGGTTATATGTGTATTCTGTTGCGTTCCTACATAAATCCAGATCATTATTCATATTTTTTCACTCATGATTAATAATAACTAGAGAAAATTTGAGCACATATTATATATTGAAGCTTAAAATAATGTTTGGGTATTGAGATTTGGTGGTAATATTATAATTTAATTTTATTTCAGCCCGACATTAGTTTATGTCAGGAATGAGTTTCACTTTCTTTTATTTTCTTTGAATCACATTTGATTTTGATTACATACACAAATGTAATGCAAGATAATTAATTCACTTTCATCACCACTGACTAGAGTCATTAGTTGTATTCTCTCAAATGCAGTGTTTTGAAGATATTTCCACAATTGAAACATACTTGTGATGCATATTCCAAATTCACCATTCCTTGCATTGTGGGTTGCTTGAACATTACAGGAACATTGAATGTGACCGAAATCCTGCAAAATTTAGACTCTCCAATACTCCAGATTGGGAAAAGAAGAAAACTCACTTGTTTTATCTTTCTCTTGTCCACAGTTTTCCCTTCTCTTTGATTATGTTTTTTTCTTATGCTCTATTTTATTTTATTTGTAGCCTACAAAAGTATTCAACTTTATTGAAGATTATTTTTTCATAGAGGATATCATGGTACTAGAAAATACTATTCTAGTTGTTAAGGTTAGTACTGTAACTATGTCCCTGATCTTCTCATGCCTTGTCTAATAAATTTTATTAAGGGTAATACATTCTCTATTTCTATGCAAAAATTAAAAGGCCGAGTATATAGCATTAATGTTGTATCCAGTGTAAATACAATGAAGATGGCTGAGAATTTGAATGGTATTCCAAAAGGTGGATTAACTCGAAAATCTATTGCATTCGCTTTGAATTATTCCACTCGGAGATATCTCTTAGTTCAACATTATCTACTTATATCCTCTTGAAATGGACTTAAAGAGTGGTCATTTTTTTTGCCCTAATATGAGCTCAATAAATATCTTTTGAAAATCGATTACTCTAGGTCAATTCTCATCTATTATAGGCTATTAATTAAAACCCACTTTTACTATTTTAAAAGGATGATCAAGGCTTATAATAAAATTGGAGTGAGGATGCATTATTGAGGTGTTATATGTCAATGTAATATCATCTTCCTATGTATAAATCTTCCTTCCCCTAGTCAAAATTAAGAGGGATGTAGAACATGTCATAATGTCATCCAACCAACTGCATAATGTCAGAATTGCAATTGTTTTCACATCTACTGTCTTGGGATCACAAGAGTCACAAATGGTTCCCAGTTAGAAGGTACAATGTAATGCATGAGTTTGAATTTAACTCATCAAAGTCCTTATTTGGTCCCAAGTCTACAAGAATTAATTTTATACTAGGGTTATCTTCATCTGCACTTGAAATTGTGCCTCTATACTTGTCTTTGAACTTCCAAAACCCCAAAATGGGCTTGTATATACCTAAATTATTCCAATACCATAAGATGTCTTCTGAATGAAGTATCAGTTTTCCATATAAAAAATCCTTCCAAGTGCAATTTAGGTTATTGTTTTATTTGCATTAGTCATAATTTTTTCCTGTTCATTCTTGGATTGTTGCTCCTAAATCTTTTTCGTGACTATTTTTTCAGAATAATTTTGTTCCTAAATCAGAGTGAGCATATCCTTTCTAATTAATGTAAGGGATTTTTCCCTGAATTATTCATTCCCTTCACTGTAGAGTCTATATAGATGAACAAAGGTCTCCCCATGTGTTATTGGAAATACATAACTGTTAGGAGTCTAATCAAGTTTAAAATCTGAGAAATTTCTTTTCCATAGTAGTTAAAACCTTGCAACTACGCCGAAAGGTTTGTTTTTTCCAGTTGGGTTATCTAAGAATGTGGAGGTACAAGGGATACCTTGGAGCAACATATGGTTGTTGTTTCTATAGAGCCTTCTGTGGTTGGAGATGGTACTTTAGACATGAAGCAGTTCCAAATTTAGAAATTTTGGTATTGACCAACTTCCGAAGGAAATGCGTGGTATGAAAATAAGGGATGATAAAGGAAAGAATCTAGATGACAAGGAAATTGAGGCTGAAATTGTCAATGGAAATGGCACAAAGACTAGCCACATAATTTCAAAAACAATAGGTGGTCAAAATGGGTAGCCAAAATAGACCCTCAGATACAGGGCATAACATATTATGGGCACTGGGTCATTTGGTATTGTCTTATAGGCCACGTGCTTAGAAATTGCAGAGGTTGTTGTCATAAAAATGGTGTTGTAGGATAAGAGATACAAGAATAGAGAACTGCAAATTATGTGCATGCTTGACCATCAAAATATTTTTCAACTCAAACATTGTTCCTTTTCAACTCTAACAAAGATACATTATACCTCATCCTTGTATTGGAGTATGTACCCAAAACAATGTATCGAGTTACAAAACACTATATTAGGATGAACCAATGTATGCCATTGATATATGTTAAACTATACACCTATCAAATATGTCATTCTTTGGCTTACATCCATGTTATTGTTCCCGTTTGTCATTGTGATATAAAAGCTCAAAATTTATTGCTTGACCCCATACTCACCATCTTAAGCTTTGTGACTTTGGAAGTGCTAAGAAGTTGGTGAAAGGGGAGACCAATATATCATATATATTTTCGCGTTATTACAGAGCTCCAGAACTTATTTTTGGAGCTACAGAGTATACTACGACAATAGATATATTTTCATTGGGTTGTGTCTTAGCATAATTTCTCCTTGATCTGCCCTTGTTTCCTGGAGAAAGTGACGTTGACTAGTTGATGGATATCATAAAGATTTTGGGGACTACAACTTGAGAGGAGATTAATTTCATGAATCAAAATTATAGAGAGTTTAAATTCCCTCAAATTTTCAATACTGCTCCAGTGTTCTCCAAACCTGTGTGCGGTATGGCGTGACAAGTTGGGTGAAAGGCAGGAAATAGTCCATATGGAAAATTTTAATTTGTTGGAGGGACGAACAGATGGAAAATTTTAAGTAGATGGAGAGACGAAAATGAAGCTCTCCTATTGACTAGTATGAAAAATCTTTTCCCACCCCAATCCCGCAAAGAAAACACCTATCAACGTAATTATATATTAATATAATATATATTATTTTATATAATTCATGCCCTAACTATTTTTAAAGTTTATATATGTATAGAAAACTGGAAACTGATATATGATATGTAAGCAAATATGTGAGGAGAAATTTATAAAAAAGAGTAAGGATTTGTTTAAATGTGAACTGATTTTATTTTTCTTATCTATGCATGAAATTAATGAAGGACATTTTAAAGGATTGTTGGAGTAAGTTCTGAACTAAAAATTAATTAAAGGACAAAATATGCATTTAATTTAGAAGAAAATGATTATTAATGTAAATTCATTTCAAGGTAGTTGGGGGAAACTAATTCCAATCAACATAAAAGAAAATGTAAGCGCTCATTTGAGGGGTTCTTGGAGGAAAAATTGAAGGATGGTAGGCTGGAGATGTTGGAGATGAAGACTCATTTTTACATCCATAATGCACTTGTTGAAGTGGTTTTTATTAGTGTGGTTGTGATATTTTGATTTATATATCATGTTTATTTAATTTATTTTCTTTTTATGTGTTCTTCTTCACCTAGGATTTGTATTTACTGGTTTATTGTGCAAGATTGTTGATGTAACCTGATTATACAACAATCTTGAATGCAAAATTTGATTTAAATGTCCTAAAAATTTGATATTTATGGGTTTATTTAAACTATATTTCAATTTATTTGTTGTAAGTTGAAATTGTAATGATACATGTTATCTAGGGTTACTTTCACATTGAACTCGAATGCCATTAAAACTAGTTTTTTACTTCATTTTTCTTTTAATTTTATTGTCGTGTTTATTTTGTTGGCACATGTGATTGATTGAAAATAGTTTGACTTGATCAAATTCTGTAATCTTTCACACATTAATTTGATTTGTTTTTTTCTCCAATATTTATCATTAGAAATAATTAAATAAAATATTCTAATTCTTATGTCATAGGACCAATTGATAATGATACTTGATGTCTTGATAGATTGATAGATTGGAGGTTTCTGTGGTGTAGATTTTTAGATATAAATTAACCACATATTGCAATTAGATGCATTCAAGTCAATTTTTTATAAATTCCTTTTTATTTTAACTTTAATTTGTATGAACCCTCATCATGTGTGAATTATGATATATTTTTTTAATCTCATTTGTCATGAATGCTCTTTCATTTAATAAGTCTCATTTGTTGTGTGCCTACCACTTTTATTTCCCTAAAACCTTATTTTATCTGAAACACTTTCATATTATTAACTTGGCCTTATTTATTTACTTAAATATAATATTTTTTAATTAACATGATTACTAAGGAATACCCCCTATGGCGAATGGGAGGCCAACCCTCGTCACCTAAAGCGGGAGGATCTCTAACCCTTAGTGAATGTCTTCTTGAGTTGTTTTCAGTTACCAGGGGAATCCAAGAACCAATAATATCCTATCTAGGTAGATATTAGTGGCCATCCATCTATTCCACTTGGGGCCCCACCATTTCTTCTTTCAGTTTTTAAGTTTCCTTAATTATAGCACAATTTACTATTTTTAGTATTTTTTTAGGTCTTAAAATTCCAGAGCTGTTTTGAGGCCCTAAACGACGTTTTTTGGGAAAACCGGGAGCAACATAACTCATATATAATGTTTCTCACTCAAAATTTGTATTCCTCGGATAGATATTTCTAATGAGGTATGGTGCGCGTCAAACAGAGATTGTATTCTAGAGTTACGTTCCCTGGAAGTTGATGTACCAATTTACCCAAACGGGGCCCATAGTTTTTGCGCTTCATCTCCTAGGGTTAGGGTTTTTGATGTTTATGGTTTTCCATTGTTTCTGAATAATAAATAGGCCCCCGAGCCTCATTGTAACACAGTTTAGAGGCCTGTAGCCACCACATATCTTCTTAGAGATAAGCTACTAATGCCCTAGCTAGTTTATTTCCATTATGTATGTAAACAATTTCAGTTCTTTGAGATTAATGAAATGAAGTGTTATTTCTGTTGCATTTTTGTATTTATGGTTATATGTGTATTCTGTTGCATTCCTACGTAAATCTGGATCAGTGGTATCAGAGTGGTTTTCTCTTTCTCGATCCTTCTTTTCATGTCCCCATCGAGGTCAGGGTATAAGGAATTAGGGCTTGATCTGGTTGAACCTTTGCAAGATTATCCTCAGAAACCCCGATGACCGCCCACGGGGGACGAAAAGAAAGATGAGGGAGTAGGAGATCCCATCAAAATATTGCCCGAGGAGGCCCTCAAAAAACAAAGGAACGCAATGATGGATAACTTTTCCTAGATCCTTCAATGACTGCCCACCAATGGTGCATCTGCATCTAGCAGCCACTCTGGAGGTGCAACTCCTTTTAAGGTACAATTAAAATTTGGCATTCCCATATTTGAGGGAAAAATAGATGCAAATGCCGTATATAAATGGTTGAATCTATTAGAAGGATATTTCCCAGTTCATGACTTTTCCAACCGGGAGAAGACTATTTTTGCACTCCTCAAAGTTACCCCCAATGTCAAGGATTGGTGGGAAACCTACTGTGAGAAAAAGGATGAGGGGGAACCCACTCTCTTATCGGTCGTACCCACTTAGAATTATTTCTGAGATGCCATCAAGGAAAAATATTATCCCGTGGGGAGATATGAGGACAAGTGCATACAATGGACTACCGTTGCGGCAACAAAGGGATCAAGATATGCATGAGTTGATGAATCTGTTCCATACCCTACGCACAAAGTTGGGTATCAAAGATTCAGAGAAACATTTGGTGTTGAAGTACCGCATTTTTCTGCATAGATACATTCAAGAGGAAATGGAGTTCTTCGACATCTCCTCGCTTGGTACGACATATCGATATGCTGCCAAGATTGAGTAGAAATTCAAACAGAAGGAGAGAGAATTTGGATCTATGAATCAAAAGCAAGGGAAAGGTGCCCCCAAAAATGCAAAACAAAGGAAAAATCCAAGGCATGGTGGCCTAAGACAACCTACCGAAGCTGCAAGAAAATAACAACACCGCGAAGTCGAAGAAGGACGTGAAAAAGGGGTGTGAGTTCCATAAGAGCTCCACTCATAACACAAGTGAGTGTCGGGCCAAGCAGTCATTGGTGGCCGAGGTGAGGGCTTCTGAATCAGAACCTAACAAGGGGAATGATAAAGGGAAGCAGATTATTGATGTGGAGCCCAACGCCACTGTTGCCACTACAAAACTCCAGAAGGAGGAACCAGAAGATCCAAATGAGGAGGAGTGTCTCTTGCACTCCCAAATGTGGGTAAAGGGTTCCCTACTAAATTTCATTGTCAACAGTGGGAGCCAAAAGAACCTCATTTCAGCAGAGGTCATGAAGTAGTTGGGCTTGTCGAACACAACACACCCACAACTGTACACCATCAGGTGGCTTCACCAAGGGCGGGATGTCCACGTTACCCAGCAGTTTCGCCTTCCCTTCATCATAAATCCCTTCACGGATGAGGTATTATGCGACATTTATCCTCTTGATGTTTGTGATGTATTATTAGGACAACCATACTTGTGGAAGCGACATGCTGTGTATGAGTCTCGACCTCGCGCTCTTATTTTACTTTGGTCAATAAGTTGTACAGGATACTAGAGATACCACCGCATGCCGCTATCTCTTTGGTTACTGCAAAACAATGCAGTAAGCTCATTTCCAAAACCGGGAAATTTGTTTTCCTGATGATCCGCCCCCAGGGCAAGAAGAAGACTCTGGCCACGACCTCTAGACAGGGCTCCTATGGATGACAACAACAAATGGACAAGGTCATGGAAGAGTACGGGGAAATCTTCACCTCACCCGTAGGGGTGCCTCTGCATTGTCAAGTCAAGCACCCTATCGATCTGACCTTAGGTGCGTCGCTGCCTAATGAACCGATCTATCAACGCTATGTTCTTAAAAATGATGAAATCAAGAGGCAAATTCAGGAGCTATTGCAGAAAAGACACATCCAACTGATTTCTTTGCCTTATGGGAGCCCGATCGTGTTGGTGCATAAGAAGAATGGGACTTGGAGACTCTGTATTGACTATCGGGCGTTGAACAAGATCACTGTCCAGAATAGGTACCCGATCCCACGGATTTATGACCCTCTAGATCAACTAAAAGGGGAGAAATATTTTAGCAAGATCGAATTGGAGTCCGGGTATCACCAAGTACCAATCGAACCCTCCAATGTGTGGAAGACTGCCTTCAAATCTAAGGAGGGCCTTTTCTCATGGATGGTCATGCCTTTCGGGTTGACGAATGCTCCCACAACCTTGATGAGGTTGATGGAAGACATCTTACACCCATTCACCAACTCATTTTTAGTAATGTACTTGGATGACATCCTGATCTTCAGCCAGACTTGGGAAGAGCACCTCCACCACATCCAACAGGTCCTCCAAACACTGCGGCAACACAATTTGTGTGCTAATTTGGAGAAGTGCACTTTTGGCATGACCTAGGTTCAACATCTGGGATACATTATTGATAAACGAGGGGTGCATGTGGATCCAACCAAGATCCAACTAATTCGGGATTGGCCGACCCCAACCATCCTAACAGAGCTTCGCAACTTTCTGGGCCTTGCTAATTTATATCGCAGGTTTGTGTTAGGATTACCTCATATCAATTGGCCCTTGATTCAAGTCACCAAGGGAGGAGAGAAATAAATTTTTTTTGGTCAGAATCTTCACAGAAGGCGTTCATAGAATTGAAACATCACCTTTGCTCTACCCTAGTGCTCACATTACCAGACTTGAAACAACCATTTGAGATCGATACAGATGCCTCTGAATATGCTATTAGGGCAGTTCTTACTCAACGGGGGCATCCAATGGCATATCACAGTGAGACACTGTCCGACACAATCCACAAGTATCCCACTTATGACAAAGAAATGTATTCCATTGTGCAATCTTTCCGAAAATGGAAGCATTACATTTTGGGGAAGGAAATAGTCATCCACACAGACCACCGACCACTGCAGTTCATACAGACACAAGGGAAATTGCAGAATGATCGCGATCAAAAGTGGTCCACATATTTGTAACAATTTCATTTTGAACATCAAGTGTAAGAAGGGAAACACCAATAATTTTGCATATTGCCTCAGCTGACCAACGATCGTGGCTCTAACCACCGTTCTCAACTCTTGTGGGCATGAGACTTCTGATTGGTCGCTTCTCTACAAGAGCTATCCAGAATTCATCCACACATATAAGACACTCTTGGAGGGTACGCAAGTTCCAAATTTTCACCTCCAAGATGAATTGTTATGTCACCTGGGACACCTTTGTGTTCCTTCAAGCAAGCATGACAAGATGATTTGGGAAGCACACTATAGTCGAGTCGTTGGGAATTTCGGGGTCAAGAAAAAAATGGAAGTACCGCAGAAGTATTTCTATTGGCCAAACCTTCGACGAGATGTTGGGAAGTACATCAGATCCTGCACTGCTTGCACCATTGCCAAATAGACCATCAAGAAGCAAGGCCTCTATACTTCGCTACCTACCCCTAGTCGACCTTGGGAATCCATCTCCATGGATTACATGTCAGGCCTTCCTTCTAATAAGCATGGAAATGACTATGTTTTTGTGGTTGTCGACATATTCTCGAAGATTGTCATTATGTCGGCCTGCAAGAAGAATATCACAATAGAAGCCACTGCTAAACTCTTCTTTGAATGAGTGTGGGTGCACTTTGGGATCCCATATTCTATTATCTCAGATCGGGAAAGCAGGTTCCTCAACACATTTTGGTGTAGCCTCTGGTCAATGCTGGACACCAAGCTCACAAAGTCCACAACTTTCCATCTCCAAACTGATGGCTAGGCAGAGGTCGTCAACAGGACGATTGTACACACTCTGCGCATGTACAATTCAAAGCATCCACCCACATGGGATGAGAGCCTTCCCTATGTACAACACAGTTATAACTGGCCTCTCCATAGCTCAACTGGCCACAACCCCTTTCAGGTGGGCCCGAGGTTCCAACCATTATGTCCCATTGACGTAGCCATGCCATTTGCGACTACTCGGGCCAATTTAGATCATGTCCAGTTTGAAGTTGACAAAGTGAACAACTTCATTCAACACATTCAACACATCTACCAACAGGTTCCTGACATATTAGATAGAGCCAATGCTAAGTACAAGAAACGACATGATCAACATTGAGTGCCACACAACTTCCAGTTGGGCGACAAAGTGTCGCTAAATTTGCAGAAGAAGGACCTCACTGGACCCCACCGCAAGCTTAGCTTGCTCCGATTTGGGCCATACACCATCACCAAGATTGTAGGGAAAAATTCCTTCGAGCTCATTATTCCAACATTCCTTGGTTTGCACCCATTATTCAATGTGTACAGCCTTCGACCCTACTTCCCACCTCTACTGGACACCTCCAACATTGCAGAACAACTCACACCAACAGAGTTAAACCCAGAATGCATGGAACATGCCACCACAGATTGTATCATGGACATGAAAATCAAGACCACTCGCCAACAGAAGATCCAACTGTATCAGGTTGTCAAAGCTAGCCAACGCCTGCACCAAGGCAAGTGGCTCACTAGACCAAGTTCAACAGAAGTTTCCTCATCTCATGGAGGAACTCAATGCAATGGGGACCATTACTTCCTAAGGGGGGAGGAATGATCCAGGTGGATATTGGTGGCCAGTCGCCTATTCCACTTGGCCCCCCACCATTGTTTCTTTCAGTTTTTCAATTTCCTTAATTATAGCATAGTTTACTATTTTTAGCAGTTTTTCAGGTTCTAAACTTCTGGAGCCGTTTTGAGGCCCTAAACAACATTTTTTGGGAAAACTGGAAGAAAATTGGGCTATAGACCAATGTTTCTCATTTGAAAGTTGTATTCCTCGGATACATCTTTCTAACAAGGTATGGTGCGCGTCAAATGGAGATCATATGCCAAAGTTATGTCCCCGGGAAGTTGATGTACTGATTTACCCAAACAGGGCCCATAGTTTTGACGCTTCATCTCTTAGGGTTAGTATTTTGGATGTGTAAGGTTTTCCATTGTTTCTCAATAATAAATAGGCTCTCGAGCCTCATTGTAACACAATTCAGAGGCCTGTAGCCACTATATCTCTTCTCAGAGATAAGCTACCAACGCCCTAGCTAGTTTATTTCCATTATGTCTGTAAACAAATTTCAGTTCTTTGATATTAATGAAATGAAGTGTTATTTCAGCTAAATTTTTGTATTTATGGTTATATGTGTATTCTATTGCATTCCTACGTAAATCTGGATCAATATCACTTTGATCAAACTGCCTTTCGAAGGTTGGGTCAAGTTTTCGAAAAAAAAAGGAAAGAAAGTTCGCCTTGAAGATTATCCTCTCTAGTTGTTTCTTTTATCCCTTTACATCTACTTTGTTATTCTCAATATCATTCATTTCTCTTTTGATACCATTATTACTGGACATACTATCCAAAAAAAAAAATCATAACAACAAATGATGTAATTTTATTTCGTTTTAAATTAATAGATTTTTTAGACTTTATATATATATATATATATATATATATATATATATATATAATGCATTAATTATTTGTGCACTATTTTATTAAAATAAGTGAAAGGAATGAAATTATACTTCTTATGATTCATATAATATATATATATATATATATAGGGATACATGGTGTTTGTTTTATAAAATAATTTTTTTATGGGATTTGTTATAAATAATAAATTGTTGGATATCTCAATTTTGATATTTTAATATAGTTTTTATTAAATGTTTTTGTTGGTGTTCCTTTTTTTTTAAAATATTATTAACTATTATTTACTTAATATATTTTAAAGAGCTCCGGATGCGGATGAACAGTAGGAAAATGGCGCTCATTGGCTCCGGCCAATTCCCAAGGCGTTCGGCGCGTGGTAGCCACATGGGCCTCCACGGCGCCACTACCTCTGCATTTACTATGGCTGCAGGCTGCATTTACTCACTCCATCGCCGGCATTACAAGCCTTCTGTTCTGCCTGGCTCGAGCATTATGCCTCTCCTTCTCTTGTTAAACGAGACCACCGTCTCTCGACACGCTCGTATGGTCACCCTGCTCTGTGCTCTGAGTGTATGTATGGTGCCTTTGAATAGCGCATGCCCGCCCCACTGCGCGGAGCCGAACGCACGCACAAACACGGGCAAGCGATGCTCAATTTACAGTTGCATAGAATTTGAATCGGGCGCTCATTTCTCTCACAGTGATTTATGTTCGAGTGTTCACAGTGCTACACAGCAACCTCTCCGCGCTCCTTTGCAGATTGGTCCGGATTCTATCTCTGCTGTTGACTTACTCCAGCTTTCCTAGCCTCGCGACATTGCAATGCCTCGACTCAGGCCACGCATGACCGCGAGGCGCGGAAGCTCCAGAGGCAGCTCGACGAGCGATAACCCCTCCTCTAGCAGGTCCTTTTCTGAAGTTCCCCCAGCTTGTGACTATGGCCCTCCCCCTGCCTCTCCTACGCCCATTGCTCCTCAACGCACCACCTCCCCTGCACCTCCTTCAGCCAGCAGTCGCCTTATTCGGCAAACCACTCAAAGAGCAGAATTGAAGTTCGATAGCGCCTTCAATCGGCCAACTATCACTGCGTACATCACCATCACATTGCGTGAGGACGCCACCCTCAACTCGCCCTCCTGGACTGATGCTCCTCTGTCTCCTCGCGCCCCCCTTCCTGGCGAGCCTCGCCCCTCCCCTGCTCCCTCTCATAGTGCAGCCTTCCCCGAACCAGCAAACTTTGCCACCCCACCCTCCGGTGAAGCCTTTCCCTCTCCTTTGCAGGTCAACACTGAAGCTGAACAGGCTGCGGATGAGCACAACAAGCAAGGCGAAGTAGAAGATCCTGGAGCTGCTTACAGCTGCCCGATAGTGGAGGAACAGCCATCGCCTTCCAACTCCATCTGAAATTGCTATGTCTGGTTGCAGTAGGCTCGTTCAACCCGTTTTTCCTGTTAGCAATGTTGGTTTTTTACAGCACATTACAGTTCTCTGGTTTTTGTTTATGTCAATGTTAGTTTTTTTCTACTGTGATATAACAAACACTTATACTCCACCGGTTTCCCTGCACACGGGCGGTGTAAATATTGCTTTCGAGCTGGTTTCCCTATATGGGCAGCTTCGAACCAGAACTATGTTTGGCTTTCAAGCCCAGTCTCAGGCTAGTCCAGCTGAGCTGAGGCAGTTTTGTATCATTATACTTACATAAATAGAATTAGTCAAATTTAGAAAAAAAAATATATATATATTTTAAAGAGGGAGGCATGTCCAAAGGGGCCTTATTTAGCCTTGAAGGAAAATTTTTTCGCAATACACATGAGACTAGGTACAAAACCTAATAATCAAGTTGTGTATCTCATTATCTCGAAAGGTTTGGAGTTATCTATTGCAAAAAAAATCATAGATTAATAGTTTTTGGAGACAATGATTGTCATTCAAAAAATGACCAAGGCTAAGAAGGATGCATGCTTTAATTCTTCTCCCTTACTCCAGAGGATTATTGTTTCTTCCTCTTAGTTTGAGTAGTTAGATTTATTCCATGTGTACAAACAATTGAATATGGTGGCAAGTGCCCTTGCTAAAAAAGGATCGACTCTAGATCAAGGTAGGTTGGAATTGGACCATACTAGTATTATTAATTTTCCCATACCTTAGTTATGACTAGACCTCCACAGTGCAACCAGGGTTGTTTGAATGTGAACCTAACGTCCTCTCATTTCCTTGCCCATGTTTGGAATCCCAAGAAGCAACGATTCCTTTATTAATTTCACCATTAGTGGGGCGATCCCCCGAATTGTTTTGTGCCCATCTCCCTCTCTCCCTTTCCGTCACATGACTCATCTTCAAACTTGGAAGGGTCTCAAGATTCAACAACCTCTTCCTTTCTAGCCACAAATTTCATTGACTCCTTCTTGGTGTTGCTTCAGTTTCTACAAGTGGTATATTACATTAATACTCAGCCATGTGTGTCTTGTTTATTTAATATATTCCTAGTGGGAGTTGATGTGGTTTTCGCAGCCAAGGAGTCCAGTTTGTGGAGCAATGGGATGGCTTTAATTTTGTCTTCTAGTATTAATCCATTGTCAATTCTCTATATAGTTGAGGATTTTGCAATGGAGCTTGATATCTTGTTGCAATTTGGCTCGTGCCATGACTCCAATTCTTCCTATTTAATGAGTTATTTCGACCCTCATATCAATCAAGTGTCATTGTCTCATGTCAACATAGGAGTGTGGATAATTCCCATCATAAGAATTGTTCGTTGGACATTGGGTCATTGTTCTCAGATGGAAGAATCTTCGACTTCTCAGGAGAATATCATCGCCAACATTGTTTTCGATAGGTTATTGGATGTAGTCTAAGCGCTCTTGGTGTTCTAATAAAACATTAGAGGACATGGTTGAAGGGCATATGTGTTCCTTTCAACTCTTTATGGAGGCTAAGTTTCTCAGGAACCATTATGATATGGAGGAATCAATTGAAGATTTGTGTGAGGAGTTTCACTCTCTAAGCTCTCAGTGATCCATATTTATGCAGGAACGCAATAGAATACACATATAACCATAAATACAAAGATGCAGCGGAAAATAAACTTCATTTCATTAATATCAAAGAACTGAAATTTTCTTACAGACATAATGGAAATATTAAACTATCTAGGGCACTAGTGGCTTATCTCTGAGAAGAGATGTGGCGGATACATGCCTTTTAACTCTGTGTTACAATGATGCTCGAAGGCCTATATATTATTGAGAAATAATGGAAAACCCTAAACATCCAAAAACCTAACCCTAGGAGATGAAACACCAGACTATGGGCCCCGTTGGGGTAACTTGGTACATCAATTTCCCGGGGTCGTAACTTTTGCATACTATCTCTATTTGATGCACATGATACATCGTTAGAAAGATATATCTGAGGAACAAAACTGTTGACCGATGAATATGATTCTGGGAACATAATCATATTCTTCGGTCAGCAATTGTAGTCCTTGGATAGATCTTTCTAACAATGTATCATGTGTGTCAAACAAAGATAGTATGCCAAAGTTACAACCTCGGGAAATTGATGTACCAATTTACCCCAACATGGCCCATATTTTGGTGTTTCATCTTCTAGGGTTAGGTTTTTGGATGTTTAGGGTTTTCCATTGTTTCTCAATAATATATAGGCCTTCAAGCCTCATTGTAACACAAAGTTCAGAGGCCTGTAGCCGCCACATCTCTTCTCAGAGATAAGCTACCAGCGCCCTATATAGTTTATTTCCATTCTGTCTGTAAGCAAATTTCAGTTCTTTGATATCAATGAAATGAAGTGTTATTTCCATTGCATCTTTGTATTTATGGTTATATGTGTATTCTATTTCTTTCCTGCATAAATCTGGATTAGTGGTATTAGAGCAGTTTTCTTTTTCTCGATCCTTCTTTGCATGTCCCCAACGAGGTCAGGGTATAAGGAGTTGGGGCTTGATCTGGTTGAACCTTTGCAAGATCAGCCTCGCAAACCCAGACGGTCGCCCATGGGGGATGAAAATAAAGATGAGGGAGCAGGATATCCTATCAAAATATTTCTCGAGGAGGCCCTCGAAAAATAAAGGAACGTGATGATGGATAAATTTTCCTAGATCCTTCAACGACTACCCACCAACGGAGAATTTTCATCCAACAGCCACTTTGGAGGTGCGACTCTCTTTAAGGTACAAGTAAACTTTTAAATTCCCATATTTGAGGGTCAAATAGATGCAAATGTTGCAGATATATGGTTGAATATATTAGAAGGATATTTCTCAGTTCATGACTTTTCCGACCGGGAGAATATTATTTTTACACTCCTCAAAGCTACCCCACATGTCAAGGACTGGTGGGAAACCTACAGTGAGAAAAAGGACGAGACAAAACTATCTCTGTTCTTAGTCGTACCCACTTGGAATTATTTCCGAGATGCCATCAAGGAATAATACTATCCCGTGGGGAGCTATGAGGACAAGTACATATAATGGACCATGCTGCGGCAGTAAAGGGATCAAGATGTGCATGAGCTGATGAATCTGTTCCATACCCTGCGCAAAAAGTTGGGTATGAAAGATACAGAGAAACATTTGATGCTAAAGTATTGTAGTTTTCTGCACAGATATATTTAGGAGGAAATGGAGTTCCTCGAAATCTCCTTGCTTGGTACGACATATCAGTATGTTGCCAAGATTGAGCAGAAATTCAAATAGAAGAAGCGAGACTTTAGATCTGCGAATCGAAAGCAAGGGAAAGGTGCCACCAAACCGCAGAACAAGGGACAAATCTAAGGCATGGTAGCCCTATACAACTTGTCAAAGCCGCAATCAAAGAACAACACCACGAAGCCGAAGAAGGACACAGGAAAGTGGTGTGATTTCCATAAGAGATCCACTCACAAGACAAGTGACTGTCAGGCCAAGAAATCGCTAGTGGCCAAGATGAGGGCTTTTGAATCAGATGCATGCTTCGACTCTGAATCAAAACTTGACAAGGGGAATGACAAAGGGAAACATATTATTGGTGCAGAGCCCAATGCCACTATTGCCACTGCGAAGATCCAGAAGGAGGAACCAGAAGATCCAGAGTAGGAGGAGCATCTCTTCCACTCCTAGATGTGGGTAAAGGGTTCCTCGCTATAGTTCATTGTCGACAATGGGAGCCAAAAGGACCTCATTTCAACAGACGTCGTGAAGCAGTTGGGATTGATGACCACAACACACTCATAGCCATACACCATCGGGTGGCTTCACCAAGGACGAGATCTCCATGTCAGCCAACAGTGTCGCCTTCCCTACAGAATCAAGCCCTTTCACAGATGAGGTATTATGTGACATTGCTCCTCTTGATGTTTGTGATGTATTATTAGGCCAACCATACTTGTGGAAGTGACATGCTATGTATGAGTCCTGGCGTAGCACTGTTATTGTTACTTTGGGAAATAAGCTTTACAGGATACCAAAGGTACCACCACTTACCGCCATCTCTTTGGTTACTGCAAAGCAATGCAATAAGCTCATTTCCAAAACCAGGAAATTGGTTTTCCTGATGATCCCCCCCAGCGCAAGAAGAATATTGTGGCCACGACCTCCAGACAAGGTTCCTCTACTCGAAAAAAACAAACGGAAAAGGTTGTGCAGGAGTACGGGGACATATTCACCTCACCCACAGAGGTGCCTCTGCACTGTCAGGTCAAGCACCCCATTGATTTGACCCCAGGTGCGCCGCTACCAAATGGACCGATATATCCGTGCTCTATTCTGGAGAACGATGAAATCAAGAGGCAGATTCAGGAGCTGCTGCAGAAAAGTAACATCCGGCTGAGTTCATTACCCTGTGGGAGCCCGATCATGTTGGTACAAAAGAAGGATGGGACTTGGAGACTCCAACTTGACTATCGGGCGATGAACAAGATCACTGTCTGGAATAGGTAACTGATCCCATGGATTGATGACCTTCTGGACCAACTCAAAGGGGAGAAATATTTCAGAAAGATTGACTTGAAGTCTAGGTATCACCAGGTACCAATCGAACCCTTTGATGTGTGAAATACTACCTTCAAAGCCAAGGAGGGCCTTTCGAATGGCTAGTCATGCCTTTCGGGTTGACGAATGCTCTTGCAACCTTCATGAGGTTGATGGACGACATCTTGCAGCCATTCACCAACTCATTTGTAGTGGTGTAATTGGATGACATTCTGATCTTCAAACTTGGGAAGAGCACCTCCACCACATCCGACAAGTCCTCTAAACACTGCAACAACACAAGTTGTGTGCCAATTTGGAGAAGTGAACTTTTGGCATGATCGAGGTTCAATATATGGGATACATTATTGATGAAATAGGGGTGCATGTGGATCCAACCAAGATCCATGTCATTCGGGATTGGCCAGCCCCAACCACTCTAATAGAGCTTCACAGCTCTCTGGGTCTTGCTAATTTCTACCGTAGGTTCGTGTTGGGATTTTCTCATATCACTTGGTCTTTAAGTCAATTAACTAAGGGAGGAGCGAAAGAAAAATTATTTTAGTCGTAATCTCAACAAAAGGTATTCGTAGAATTGAAACATTGCCTCTGTTCTGCCCCAGTGCTCACATTAACAGACTTGCAACAACCATTTCAGATCGAGACGGATGCCTCTGGCTATGCTATTGGGGTAGTTCTTACTCAACAGGGGCATCCAGTGGCATATCACAGTGAGACATTGTCTGACACAGTCCGCAAGTATCCCACTTATGACAAAGAAATGTATTCCATTATGTAGCCTTTTTGACAATGGAAGCATTACATTTTGGGGAAGGAAACAATCATCCACACATACCACTGACCCCTGCAGTTCATACAAACATAAGGGAAGTTGCAGAATGATCGCCATCAGAAGTGGTCCACATATCTGAAAAATTTTCATTTGAACATCAAGTACAAGAAGGGTAGCACCAATAATGTTGCAGACTGCCTCAGCCGACCACCGATCGTGCCGCTAACCACCGTTCTCAACTCTTGTGGGCATGATACATCTGATTGGCCGCTTCTCTAAAAGAGAGATCAAGAATTCGGTCACACATACAAGGCACTCTTGGGGGTACACAAGTACAAATTTTCACCCCCAATATGCATTGTTATGTCACCTAGGACATCTTTGTGTTCCTTCAAGCAAGATTGCCAAGATGATATGGGAAGCACACTACAGTCGAGTCACTGGGCATTTTGGAGTCGAGAAAATAGTGGCAGTGCTGCAGAAGTATTTCTATTGGCTGAAACTTCGACAAGATGTCGGGAAGTACATCAGATCCCGCGCTACTTGCGCCATTGCCAAACTGACCATCAAGAAGCAATGCCTCTATACTCCGCTACCTACCCCTAGTCAACCTTGGGAATCCATCTCCATGGATTACATGTCGGGCCTTCCTTCTAATAAGCATGGAAACGAAAATTTTTTCGTGGTCGTCAACAGATTCTCGAAGATGGTGTCAAACGGATGAATCCCTCTTGCGGACAAGAGCGATCTCCATAGTATCCTAAAGATATCTAGAAACAAACAGACAGATGTAGACCATTTTCTCTAGACTATTTAGCTTACGAATTATTCATTAACTATGGAGAGATAATCTTAGTTGAAGTCCAATGCTTGCTTGATATTCAATCTGGTCGCTCCAGAAGGTATCGATCCAGCATGTAAGATCTGAAATCAAAGACAAGCAAACAAGATCAAAAGTATCTGCAAGATATGATAATTCAAAAGCAATAATCTATCTTAGTGATCAAGGAATCTAAGAATTAAATCATTCAATAGATAGATGAACAACTCAATGAGAAAATAGAATCTATTTTTATTAAATTTGAATAAAAAGAAGAAACCTTACAACCGTGATGCCTTGATGTTCGTACAAGTTCTTCCGGGGTCCCGAACAACCATTTTCCTCAGTTTGACAAGACTCCAACTCTCTGAATTAGCATGAAACTATGGCGATGAGTATGTAATATTTCTCATGTGAATGATGCCAAATGTCGAGAGCATAATTTCTTCAGCAATTCTCTTCTATAAGTTCAGAAGTCTCTCCATCTACCCTTGAGACTGAAACTTGGTCTCAATTTATAGCAGAAGGGAGGTAGTTTTAGTTCCAATAAGGAATGGATAAAGCCCTCTCATAATGGGATTTTAGCTCCAAAAACCAAGGGATAGCTCCATCTATGAAGGGATAAAGGTTCATGAATGGAAGGGGCGAAGCTTGACCAGATAGTGCTTCTATAAGGCTCCAGCTGTGAGAATATTTGACCAACTGGGCTTCTAGAACTTACTTTTCTCTTTATTTTACCTTTTAAGGGGGTCTGAAGTTTCAATGAACAGAATGTGCGGGATGTACCATAGTTTTTATAAAAATTAACCGTGGTACCGTAGGGAATGACTAGCAAAAGTGTGGAGTTATGATTTTTCGGATTTTTAAGAGCTTCTTCCAGTTCCAAGATTTGATTTGGGGAAATTTATGTTTTTAGACTTCTAAGGAAGCAATAAATAGGTAATGATGAACCTATATAGACACTCAATTTCATGGTGACAAATTTCAGTGTAACAGATTGCCCCCAAAAGTACGAAGTCTGAAGAGATTTTTGAAGAATTCTGAAGAGTGATGTGCTTTATCATTTTCAAAATCGGGTTGTCGGCACATCGGTTGAAACTTGGAAAAAACACTCAATGCAAGCATATATATATATGTGTGTGTGTGTGTGTGTGTGTATGTATATCATCGCTGAGGTAGGCATTCCCATACTCAGATCAAAACTAACTACATGTTTTGATACAGAAATGATTTTAGAATTACATGAAGTAGTAGACACAGCATGGACGCAACCATCTGTTATGAGTAGTCTACTATAGGATAAATAATAAAACTCCTCGCAGCCTGGCTGGTGGAAACTAGATCCAGGGTCTTGATTTTCGCTTCTCGAACTAGTACGATTCTATCCATGCGTTTGATTGTGTCGAAGTTGAACATGGTATAAACCACTTGATTACTAGTCAATGATGTGAACTGTTAACAAGCGTGAGAGAAACCACCAATAATGACAATGGCTCTCAAAGTACTCAGTATAATCTATGAAATGTGAATTTGTGATCTGAAGTTGAACATTTCACAGAATCTTTTGATCGAAGGTCAATGATGCAACCTATCGTCGAAGGCGAGAAACCTGCCATTAGGGCATGCAGATCCCAAGGTACTGATAGGATTCTAGATCAAATTTCTAGATGATGAGTTGTCGTCGATAAAAAGTGACCCGTCGTAGGAAAGCCCATGACATGAAACCATTAGATCAAGTTTTGAAGAAATTTTTTGCAAGGGCTGACTCAGGGATGGTCAACGCGAATGGAGACAAATGTTTGCAATGAATGGTTTATTTAACTGATCTCTTGAACACATAATGATACTTCAGATGGTTTGGTGATGATTGACCTAAAGCTAATACCCAGAAACTGGCTGAAGACTTTCAATATGGTTTGATTAAATGTTTGGCCAAAGGATTTTCCCAACCCAAATATGAATGTGATAAAAGTGTCGTGTTCAAGAGTGGTATAAAACTTTTTCAAACGAACTGTGACAACTGGGTTCATTTTCTCTCTTTTTCCCCCACCATTTCTGGCAAGTACCTCTTTATTTTTGACAAGCTTGAGGAGGATAACATTTGCTTGTTATGTAAGCTCATCATTTGGATGAGTCCAACTTAGTATTAAAATCGAACCCTAAGAAGGAGTGGTTCGTTCCTGTTTATAATTGACAGGTCCTTTAATGTTAAATTTTAACGAGTCCAGTATAGGAAAAACTCGGTGTTTTTCAGTTTTAGGGAGTCAGAAGAAAAACTTAAGAAAACTCCGTGGTTGTAATTTTTTGTAAATTTAGTCTCTCAAGCCCGAAAAAGGATAAAATAATGTAGGAGAGAACTCTATTGACTATGATTATTCAACGTATACCTTTTTCGTAAATAGTCCATTTCAGTCCAGAAAAGGGATAAACTTATACAGAAGGGATGACTGTTCATTTACTTTAACGAGTTCAAATAGTCAAGTACTCGACAATCTTTTCATGTTTAGAGAGTCTAAAAAAGGCTTAAAAGAGAATTCCATAGTTTCGCTTTTTCGTAATTTTAAAGAGTCTGAAAAAGTGATAAAAATATACTCAATGACTTCGCTTTTTCGTAAGTTTTGACGAGTTCGAAAAAGTGATAAAAAGTGTACTCATATGGCCGACTTTCAATTTAATTTACGAGCAGGAAAAGAAGGAAAGAACTCGACATTTTCATGTATTTTATGAGAATGAAAGATAGCAAAATAATCTCTGGATTTTCATGAGTTTAATGAGTCTTGAAAATAATAATCCAAAATGGACTCAAGATAGGTTTCATTTTTATACAAGCTTGAAACATAGGAAAACTATGCTTGAGAGTGGTTTCATTTTTACACAAGCTTGAAACGTAGGGAAACTGTGCTTGAAAGTAGTTTCATTTTTACACAAGCTTGACATGTAGTAAAACTGTGCTTGAAAGTAGTTTCATTTTTACACAAGCTTGAAACGTAGGAAAACTGTGCTTGAAAGTATATTAATTTTTACACAAGCTTGAAATGTAGGAAAACTTTTCTTGAAAGTAGTTTCATTTTTACACAAGCTTGAAACATAGAAAACTATGCTTGAGAGTGGTTTCATTTTTACACAAGCTTGAAACGTAGGAAAACTATTCTTGAAAGTAGTTTCATTTTTATACAAGCTTAAAACATAGGAAAATTGTGCTTGAGATAAGTTTTAATGCCCCCCAAGTGTAACTTTCTAGAGCGCATGCCCCCCAAGCTTCATTTTATTCAACTAAGTAAATTACTGGATACTAATAGATGGATGGAATGAAGGTTCAATTACGACATTAGATGAAAGACTCACTTAACATTTACGAGATCTAATCAAAGACTTGACTCAATTAGGAGAGGATTTGTTTCATTTTCTAACGAGGTTGACACAGTAAAAGGAACTATCCTCATACTTGATTCATTTTTTAACGAGGTTGAGTTAGTAACAGGAACCATCCTATGAAACTACTATCTCTAATCTATCAATCTACTCTCTAAAATCTATCTACATAACCCACTGATTCATTTTTTAACGAGGTTGACACAGTAAAAGGAACTTTCCTCATGGGAACCTGTTTCTTTTTTTAACGAGGTTAGCACAGGAAAAGAACTATCCTCAAAGACATCTTTAATTTTTTAACGAGGTTGACACAGTAAAAGAACCATCCTCTGGAAATCTGTCATGGCTTCTAACTGGAAGAAACACATGTCAAGGGACACTCCTCAATCATGGACTCCAAGAGGTCTTCATCAGAACAATAGTTCTCTTGGAAGGAACACATGTCAAGGGATTCAATAGGGATAAGAACATCACGTTCAAATAATCCTAGAGGGTTTACCATGTTAATTACCAGATCTAAGTCAAAGGAAGACGAGCAAACAATGAGAGGCTCTCTTGCATCGGTAACTGAAAACATGGGAATGGTTGCCACATAATTAACCCATGGTGGGGTAGATACCACTTCCATAAAATGAACATTCAGGGGTGTCAGATTATTGGTAGTCGAATCAAGACTAGCGAACGAAAGCTGGTCTACAATCACAATGTTTCCATTGTGAGGGAAATACATCATGCGAAAGAATGTCGATACAACAGATTTCATTGCATAGACATAGTCTCGCCCAAGGATTAAATTGAAATCCAAGGGGCCTCAGACTACCATAAGATCAATACAGGCAATTTCACCTTCCAAGGTAATAGGAAAATTAGGAAGGATCCCTAAAGGTTCACTAATGGTTCTGTTAAAAGCTGATAGATTATGTGTAATAGGCACAAGCTGAAGGGAACCCAAAGCTTTCTAAGCAGTTGAGGATAAAATACTAACAGAAGCACCTTCATCTATATTTGTGCGACACACATTCTTACCACAAACCTTCATAATGATTTGGAAAGGGATGGAAGAAGGAAGACAAGGTTCTGTTAGTCTATTCCAATCAAAGGAAAAGACCTCAGTACTTGACGGGGTTTCTATAGAAACAGGTGAAATGCCCCCTGGCATAGAAGAATCTGATGTAACAAGAAGAACCTAAGCGGTATGAGTTTCACTCTCTACAGGGAGAGTGTGATAGTCCAGATGTGAAATCACGTTGACCACTTGATCAAATAATGGATCATCAACCTGAGTGATATGAGTTTCACTCTCGAATGGAAGAGTGGGAATGACTGTACTTGGAATTAGATCAATCAGTCCGTCAGTTGACGGTAGGTTGGGATAAAGTTTACGGTAACCAGTTGGAAGTTGTTTCTGTGGAACAGTAAGGTTTTCAAACAATTTTAAGGCTTCATCCATGTGAGGGAAAAGATGAGTTTGATGACTCCCTTTACATAACCTACAAGGAAACCTAACTAGTTTACCCTTTTTCCCAGGAACCTGAATATCACTGGTTGATGGATCAACGGTAAGTTGATGAGATCTTTCTGACCATACTTCCAACACCTTAGGAATACGAGGACATTTGATAAGGAAGTCGTCACCCTTGCAAAGCTTGCAAGGGAATTTGGGTTTGCGATGCATGTTGGAGGTTTCCTCAACACTACTAACACTTACAGCCATGGTTGGTTGGTTGACTTATTTCTTATCTTGCTTCTTCTTCTTCTTAGCCACCTGGTTACTAGCATCAAGGCTTTTACCAAGCGAAGAGGAAGAAATGGAGGAATATATGTTGGGCGAAGAAGGGAAAGGGTCAGCATGAGGTTGGTGATGTTGAGATGGTGAACTCTGTTGAGGTGAAGCATCCGGTTGGGGGGGGGGGGGGAATTTGAGTATTCGAGGCCAACGAAGTTGAAAATAACCATACCGGTAAACCTATTGTAAATCCAGGTAATGACAATGTAGCCATATAAGGAGGACCAACATTTCCAAAGCAAGGAAAACTATTAGGATTCTTGTTAAGAGGGATTCCTTGGTTGGTAAATTCTGGAACCGTTGCCATTAAGTTCGACTTTAGTGAATTTTATTAACAATCTAAAAATATTCACAATCCACAATTCACACCTAACAATTAAAATTCAAAATTCACACCTAAGGTCTCTAAAAAGTAAAAACAAACAAATGAACATGCGCTATCAAATCTAGGAGTCAAACCACACACAAACAATAGATTCTCGCACTAAAAACACTAGTTGGTGATGAAATCCAACATCGTAGAATTTTAATACAGAAATGGTGGTTGGAACAGATACCCCGACAACCTGCTTAATGAAACAGACCGGTGCAAGTTTCTCCACTTAAACCATCTCGAGTGAAGAGAACCCTCCGGAGAGTCCAAGTGAGACTAGTCGACATCTGCTGCAGGTACAGTGGGACCTTCCCTCCATCGTCACCTTGGGAAAGAATGATAAATTTTATGGCCACTAAGGTCACCAACTGAGACAAATGCACCCAGGGGAACAGTCTACGATCTGATATACACACAAGGGTAGAGTAACAAGCTCAATCCCCTTGAAGGCTCCTTGACATAATCCAAGTTTTACCGACAAGTGACCCCAGGCTCCTCGATAATGGTCTATCCAAGGTTTACCGTTTTTAATACGTGCACATATTCTATCTTTCCCAATGAGATAGGTACGATTACCTCACTGGTTCAGATATGATCTCGTGCTTGACTCCTTTAGGAGGAGCTTCCCAGAGCACAATTGCAACAATTGGAATTTTTCCTACCGCAAGATGCTGTTGTTTGTTTAGTTGCTTTGGAAAATTAACTACAACCTATTCCAAAGCACTAATCCTGATTTGATTGGTGGAAAGAGCCCTAAAAATGTAAAAATTACTAGATGAATTTTAATTAAGCACTATGTTATTTAGGCTGTTATTACTCAAAGGGTAAATGGATATGAAACCAATGGTGTTATGACCTTACCCAAAACAGAATGCAATCAAATATGATAATGTAATCTTTTCAATTTGATGAATCCTAACTAAAGTAAGAAGAGAGTTTCCATTCACTTCCAACAATGTAAAAATTGATAAATAAGAGAAAATATAACAAATTCTCTATTGCACTAATTTCATCAAGAAAAACTAATGCTAATCAATTCCAATTTTTTATTTTTATGTTTTTAAACAAGCATAAAAACATGTAAATTCAAATCAAAGAAACGGATCTAAATCTACGATTGATTTTTCCAGAATGTAAACTATGTAGTTGTAATCTATGCACAATTCACTTGAAAAGTATGCAAATGTAATCTATGCACATTTTTCGTTCTTATTCTGAAAATGAGAATTCTAATTATGCAAATGTGATCTATGCTAGAGAATTCTAAAACACAAGATGATTCTAATGTAATCTAAAGAACCAATCAAGTGTAAGTAAAGAAAATTGGGTGAGAGTTCCAAAGGTCAAAAAATAAAAACACTCAAAGGCGATTAACACTCAGATACAATTGCAAAAAGATGCAAAATTGTTAGAGACTGAGACAAACCTCGAAGTAATGACCAAAGGAAATCAAATTAAGAATTTCTCAGAAAAGAGACTCAAAACACCCAATTAACTTAACGGAGACTGATGAGACTATTGCTGAAAGAAATTCACACATAGGTATTTGACAATCAAGACAGGTTGGGGTAATAACAAAGAATCATGTAATTGGATTCCAGAAAACATAATTTTATTTTTTCAAAAATTTCCCAGAAGTCCGCAGTTTTTAATGGAACAACGTCCGGTACCACACTTTCTCGCACTAAAATCTGCAGAGTCTACCGCTCTGTTTTTAAACAAAAAGTGTGGAAGGCGGGAAAAGTATAGAAAAAATAAAAATACAGATTTACGATCAGGGATCCTATTGAGTCTTCTACCCAACACAGTTTTGAACGAATCAAAATCAAAAAATCTTTCAAAAGTCAAACTGAAAATGAAAAATAAAACTAAGTTCAGACTTTCCCCAGTGGAGTCGCCAATTTGTTAGACAAACAAATCCCTCTTACGCACAAGAGCGATCTCCCTAGTATCCTAAGGATATCTAGAAACAAACAGACAGATGTAGACCATTTTCTCTAGACTATTTTGCTTACAAATTATTCATTAACTACGGAGAGATACTCCTACCTGAAGTCCAACGCTTGCTCGATCTTCAATCCAGTCACTCCAGAAGCTATCGATCCAGCATGTAAGATCTGCAATCAAAGACAAGCAAACAAGATCAAAAGCATTTGCAAGATATGATAATTCAAAATAAATAATCTATCTTAATGATCAAGTAATCCAAGAATTAAATCATTCAAAAGATAGATGAACAACTCAATGAGAAAATAGAATCCATTTGTATTAACTTTGAATAAAAAGAAGAAACCTTACAACCGTGACGCCTTGATGTTCATACAGGTTCTTACGGGGTCCCAAAACATTGTTTTCCTCAGTTTGACAAGACTCCAACTCTCTGAATTAGCATGAAACTATGGCGATGAGTATGTAATATTTCTCATGCCAATGATGCCAAATGTGGAGAGTATAATTTCTTCAACAATTATCTTCTATAAGTTCAGAAGTCTCTCCATCTACCCTTGAGGCTGAAACTTGGTCTCAATTTATAACAAAAGCGAGGTAGTTTCAGTTCCAGTAAGGAAGGGATAAAACCCTCTCATAATGGGATTTTAGCTCCAAAAACCAAGGGATAGCTTCATCTATGAAGGGATAAAGGTTCATGAATGGAAGGGGTGAAGCTCAACCAGATAGCACTTCTAGAAGGCTCCAGCTGGGAGAATATTTGACCAGCTGGGCTTCTAGAACTTACTTTTCTCTTTATTTTACCTTTTAATGGGGTCTGCAGTTTTAATGAATAGAACGTGCGGGATGTACCGTAGTTTTTATAACAATTAACCGCGGTACCACAGGGAATGACTAGGAAAACTGCGGAGTTAGGCTTTTTAGGATTTTTAAGAGCTTCTTCCAGTTCCAAGACTTGATTTGGGGAACTTTATGTTTTTAGACTTCTAAGGAAGCAATAAATAGGTAATGATGAACCTATATAGACACTAAATTTCATGGTGACAAATTTCAGTGTAACAGATGGCCATTATGGTGGTCTGCAAGAAGAATATCACAGTAGAAGCCACTGCTAAACTCTTCTTTGAATGAGTGTGGGTGCACTTTTGGATACCACAGTCTATCATCTCAGATCGGGACAATAGGTTCCTCAGCACATTTTGGTCCAACCTCTGGTCAATGCTGGACACCAAGCTCACCAAGTCCACAACTTTCCATCACCAAATGGATGGCCAGACAAAGGTCTTTAATAGGATTATTGTACACATTCTGCGCATGTACAATTCAAAGCATCCACGCACATGGGATGAGATCCTCCCCTATGTACAACACAGTTATAACCGGGCTCTCCACAACTCAACTGACCACAACCCCTTTCAGGTGGGCTTGGGATTGCAACCATTATGTCCCATTGACGTAGCCATGCCATTTGCGACTACTCAAGCCGATTCGGTTCACGTCCAGTTTGAAGCTGACAAAGCGAACAACTTCACCTAGCACTTTCAGCACATCTGCCAACATTTTCATGACATATTGGATAGAGCCAATTCTAAGTACAAGCAACGGCATGATCAACATCGGGTGCCACACAAATTCCAGGTGGGTGACAAAGTCTGGCTACATTTGTAGAAGGAGCACCTCATTGAACCCCACCGCAAGCTTCGCCCTCTCCGATATGGGTCGTACACCATCACCAAGGTTGTAGGGAACAATGCCTTCGAGCTCAGTATTCCACCATTCCTTGGTCTACACCCAGTATTCAATGTGGACCGCCTTCGTCCCTACTTCCCACCTCTACTGGACACCTCTGACATTGCAGAACAACTCACATCAACAGAGTTAAACCCAGATTGCATAGAACAGACCACCACAGATTGTATCATAGACATGAAAATTAAGAACACTCACCAGTAGAAGATCCAACTGTATTGGGTTGTTAAAGCTGGCCAACTCCTGCACCAAGGAAAGTGGTTCACCAGGGACCAAGTTCAGCAGAAGTTTCCTCATCTCATGGAGGAACTCAACACAATGGGGACCATTGCTTCCTAAGGGGGGAGGAATGATCCAGGTGGATATTGATGGCCACCCGCCTATTCCACTTGGGGCTCCACCATTGTCTCTTTCAGTTTTTCAGTTTCGGCTCAATTTACTATTTTTATTCGGACAAACGATGCCCAAAAAATGTCGTTTAGGGCATCAAAACGACTCCGGAAGTTTAGGACCCAAAAAACTATTAAAAATAGTAAGTTGAGCCGAAACTGAAAACTTGAAAGAGACAATGGTGGGGCCCCAAGTGGAATAGGTAGGTGGCAACCAATATCCACCTGGATTACTCAGGTAACACCGTTGGAGGTCAGCAAGGTCGGTGACATGTCGAAGGACGTGGGTGAAGTTGGCTCTGGCATTGCCACAGAAATGAAGAGAAATCTTTGTTCAAGGGGGGCTGGAGCAATTGGTCTCAGTCCTTGTTGAATAATGTTTTTTGGCTAGTGTCTTTTGTAGTTCCATAACTCTAATTCTCTATGATATTATGAATGTTGCTTTATATTAGGGTCTTTTTGTAGATTTTATAGTTTCTATGTTTTTAGCATAAGAAGAACATGTAACCCTAGAGTTGGCAACCATTTTGAATGGGCAGATGATATCAACAATTTTGCATCAAAATTTTTGTGTAAGGGTTCAAGCCCATATCCCAAATTTTATTAATATATAAACCTTTACCAAATATATATATATATATGAAATTGATACAAATCTTAATTTTTTATGATGATTTTTTTAATAATATATTTTCCGTGATTACAAATGTTTGTAAATAAATTCTAAAAATATAAATGTAATTTTTTCTGTCATTTTTTTTTGTAAGCTTCACAAGACTATATCTTCATCATGTCCAACATATCATTGCATTGAGGAATTAAACCAGTGAATTCCCATCAAAGAGTGCCTTAACAGAGCACCTGCTCACTGTCTATCCAAGACCTCGTAGACTTCCATCATTTTTTATTACAACTTGATTTTATCTTTATTTATTAATATTATCCATTAAAGAATTTAAAACATAATTCTTTAAAACATTAAATAACAATAATCATTAAGCTTTATCAGGGGAAAATTTAAGGATGGAAATTTATCTTAAAGTTTAGCAACTTTGGCGAATTTTACTAGTCCCTAATATCCAAATTTTAAAATGTTTGGTGATAGTTTTGTAAAAATGTTTAGATTTCTAACATTTTATATCAGACAATATATAATATTTGCAACACCGATTTTTAAGGTAAAATAAATTTATACTATAAAATTTAGGCAAATTAATTTTTAGAAAAATAAAAATTGGCGATTTTTTTTATAGAAAAAGCATGTGATATTAGCTCATATTAGCCCCTAATTTTTTTTTAGCTTTATTAATTTCATGATTGATTTTATGTGGACATTTACAATTTTGTTTTTTTTGCAACGTCAATACAAGCTAGACACAACTATTTCTTTTTGTTTATCTAAAAAACTAATATATCATACTAAGTTTTGGAAGCAAAACAATTTTTATAATACTTTTGTAAAATTTTAAATTTTAAATTTACTATTTAGTTGCCAGTGGTATGATTTCTCCAACAATAAATCACAACGAGAATAAGTCTAAAACAACTCATATAATCTCTTTTTGATATACAATAAAAGCTTCTAAATTTAATAAATTAATAAATAGTCAATCATTGGAATAATGATACCTTAAACCGACCATAAAAATACATGATCCAAATTCTTTTAAAGCCATATTAAGAACATAATTAAAATCCAAGAATAGTAATCTTACGTGAATTAAAAGAAAACAGCATCTCACTTTTCTAAATCAGGGCTATCCAATTTAATAAGTTAGCCTGTGCAATACATTCCTTTATCCATAAGAATGCCATTCAACTACTCCACTTATCTTTTGTGCCAATGGATGGCAAACAACTATTCCACTTATCTGTTTTTCCATTGGAGGTCTAATAATGCTTTTCATGAAAATCTCTCATATACACATACCTTTACTCCCTCGGAAGTTATAGTGGGTCAACCCTTTTGGGTCATTGTAGTTATAAAGTATTAAATTTAATAAAGTTTCAAGTAGCTTTGGGAATATAACCGTACGACCTACTTACTGAAATAAATGGAGGCTTTGGTGAAGGATGATTAATGAGAAGAAGCAAATAGAACTGGGAAAGCTTGAAGAATAGAGGTGAGAGCTCGAAAGGTACGACCTACTTGAAGATCAAAGGAAAAAGGAGTCAAGGATCTTGTCTACAATGAGCAAAGGTGTCTCTCAGCCATGGGAATTTACATTTTTTTTTTCAATGAGTAACAACGCACAATATTTTTTAGCATGGATATCTCATCATTTGAAAGGAATTTCCCCCAAAAAAATAGACCTTTATTGTTTATACTATGTGGTTGTGTAGTCAGCTCTATGGATACTTTTATGCTTTGGTTTACATTTGATTACTTGGGGAACTATGTAAACTCCAAAAATTGCATTGCATTGATCACTAGTCAATTAACAAAATAATCCTCTATTGGTTCCAATCACTAGTATGAAAATCACATTCCATAGCACCATGAATGAATTATTGTATTGATGGGCATTTTTCTCAATCAAATAATTTTTTGATGGATGGTTAGAGTGAGTTTAGTTGCATATAACACATGTTACAATGCCTGTATTAATTGTTGGAATTGTTGGCTTGATTTGGGTTGTTGTGTATGCTTCGTACAAGGTGTAATTATTCTCCTAATGCCTTCCTTTTTATTCAACCACAAGCTTTATTCCATAGCATAATCCTAGCCACCCATATATTCTATACAAGATAACACCAACACAACAAATTGTCTACACATACAATCATCTCCTTCAATGGGTTTGTCACATTCTCAACTTGTGGATCATCTCACATCTCACACACACTCTATTTACTTATGTTTGTCTCATATTCATTGATATGAGGGTAGCTAGGCATATCACTACTTGTAGCACTCACCCCACACCTAGTACGCTCCATATGCATCCATCTTAGCCTTCCACATTGAAAAGGGGGAGGAGCTTCCATAGATTCAATAATTTTCATGAATTTATTGTAGGTTAATTACTAACCATTCATTGGGTTGCATTTGCTTGGAGTGGCCTACAAAGCTTCACAATTAGTTTTTGAAACTTTGGCACTAACTTCACATGCGGTGTATACCAATAAAAAATGCCCAACTTAGGCATCAAAGATATATAAGACTTTGGTAATGTTTGTAGAAAATTTGAATAATTGATATATTATTCACCGAGATTCTCCTGATCACACACTATTTTAGCTTCATGCATAATACAAAATCTCTTCTACCATTGATCATCACATGCGGAAATAAAATCAATTGCATGCATACATTAAAACCACAAACAATCACACATATGAACACAGTATTTAATGGGAAAGCTTAAAGCTGAAAACCCCAACTATCTGTATATTATATTTCATGGAGATCATGTAACAATCATAGTACAAATCTCCTCACAAGCTCTCAGAACTACCTCAAATTGCTACACACTATCAAGCTAGATCTAGCAAAACACATGCTCCAATCTTATTACTTGATAGCGCCTCTATTATGAATCCAATATGGAAAAACATGAGATCCAAGTTCGAATCCCACCAAGATGTACTACGCAATCCTCATTGGAAATCTCAATCAAGGTGTGTGCAAATCTTATGCACCAGTATAGTCACAACTGATAGTCACACTGCTCTTTCACCTAACCTCTCCACTGGTCTTCACTGAACTGTCCATGCACATGAGTTAACTGATGTATTCTTTAGTTGATTTATGAGTTAATAATTAGTGAATTAATTTATAATTAATTCACACCACTCATCACTAGTGTATTAATCAGTTAGACTAATCACAACTAGTTCAACTAAGTATAACTGAACACAACTCCATTAACTCCTCAATCAACTCCACCAAACTCAATCACCTGAGTTCTAACTGAAGTCCATCATGCAATAGCTCAACTAAACCCTAGGAATAGCGTAATTCCTTCTGTCAGCTGCATGTACCACATCCGTAGCTCAAACTGAAGTGCTCCAAGAGGATAAGATAATGTTTATAGTCCAAATATTATTAAGAGCTAATAATATTCGACATATCTATTTTTAGACTGATAATCTAAAAATAGATTCCGCCCAGTATGTCTAAAAATAGAAGTCCATCTATTTTTCCCGACTTGACCAACCATCCACAAATAGCAACCTGCAACTCATAGACCATGATCCATATGTCTAAAAATAGACATAGTCTAAAAATAGACTTTGCGCCAAAAATAGCTTGCGGGCCCACTTAATGAAGGCGACTTCTTTCCACTAAGCTCCATCATCTTGTTGCATTCTCAACACTCCCTCTCAACAAGATATGGATTATCTGCAACCCCTATCCTGCCTCTGTGGTATTCGAATTTGCTCCTGGTGAGCGCCTTCGTCAAGATATCAGCATCCTGATCCTCCGTAGGAATGTATGAAAGTAACATGATCCTCCGCTGCACACAATCTCTGATATGATGATACCGGATGTCAATGTGTTTGGATCTATCATGAAATACTGGATTAGCCGAGAGTTTGATGCAACTCTGGTTATCACAATAAATCATAGTAGGCTCCAAGTGTGAACCAAACAACCCGACCAGGATCTTCCTCATCCATATAGCCTCGCATGCAGCCAAACTCACTGCCATATACTTGGCCTCTGCTGAACTGAGTGCCACAGATCTCTGCTTCCTGCTGTACCAAGAAACTACTGTCGACCCGATACTGAAAATCCCTCCAGATGTGCTCTTTCTGTCCATTGGGCTCCCTGCCCAATATGCATCCGTGAAGCCACATAGCTTCACCTCATCCGACTGTCTGTACCATAATCCATATCCCGATGTACCTCTGAGATATCTCAATACATGCTTGCCTGCCTTCCAGTAGAGCTTGGTTGGCTTAACCATAACTTGTGAAAGCTGGTTAACAGCATAGCATATGTCGGGTCGTGTATTGACCAGATACATAAGCGACCCCACCAACTGTCGATAAACAGTGGCATCCACTACCTCCGCTGAAGTAGCATCCTCCTTCCTCCAACCACTAGGAAGAGGAGTATCAACAGGCTTGCAGCCATGCATGTTGAACCTCTCCAGTATCTCCCGGGCATACTTACCCTGAGAAACAAACAGTCCACCACTGCGCTGCCAAATCTCCAATCCCAGGAAATAATGAAGGAGGCCCAAGTCCTTCATCTCAAACTCTCTCGCAAGATCCTCCTTGCATGAAAGTATCAACAGCTCATCACCCGTCAAAATCAGATCATCTACATACAGTACAATGATCAGCAACTTCCCCTCCACCACAATCTGGTACAGGTTAGGATCCGCCTCACTCTTGGAGAATCCAAGTCCGGTGAAATAATTGTCTATCCATGTGTACCAAGCACGAGGTGCTTGCTTCAGCCCGTACAGTGCTCTCTTGAGTCGGCAAACATGCGACTCACTGCTGAAGATCTCGAAACCTTCAGGCTGCTCTATGTACACCTCCTCCTTAATGACTCCGTTGAGGAACGCAGTCTTCACATCCATCTGATGGATGTGCCACCCCATCTGCGCTGAGAGAGCTAGGATCGTCCGTATGGAAGAGTACCTTGCGACAGGTGCAAAGGTCTCCTCATAATCGATCCCCTCGATCTGTGAGAAGCCACGGGAAAAAAATCTTTCCTTGTACTTCTCCACACTCCCGTCAGCCGCCTGCTTCACTTTGTAGATCCATCGCGAACCCACCACTGATTTCCCCTCCGGTCGTGGGACAATCTCCCATGCATTGTTTCTGACAATCGAATCATACTTTTCCACCATGGCATCTACCCATGCGGGGTCCTCCACAGCTTCCTCGAAAGAGGATGGCTCTGTCACGACACATTTGCTCACAAGAGCCATGTATCCAGTGTACCGGTCCGGTGACTGTCTCTGTCTGCGCTGTGCTGTAGGTGGTCCTACAACCTTTTCTGCATCTTGAGCCAGTCGCTCAGCTTCTGTAGTGCGCTTCCGCCCTCTGATGGTTGGCGCTGCATGAGTGGTCTCTTCCACTCCATGAACCTCCTCTTGTGGTTGATCCACATCCCGAGGCTCATCCTTAGGAACTAATAGCTCCTCATCTGCATGCAAGTGTGGCTCCCTCTCAAGCGAACACTTCATGGCTTTCTCCTCCTGAAATTTGATATCCCGTCGCACAACAGTCTTGCGACTGTCTGGCAAATACACACGATAGTTGTGGGGTGCATCAGTGTACCCCACAAATATCCCAACCTCTGCGGTCGGATCCAGCTTCTTCCTGGCATCCTTTGTCACATGCATGTAGACAAGTGAACCAAAAATCCTCAAATGGGAAATATCAGGTCTCTTACCAGAAAACGCCTCCTCCGGTGTACTCATGCCAAGTATCTTGTGAGGACAACGGTTCTGCACATATACTGCAGTATTTCATGCCTCCGCCCACAAGTGAAGGGGTAGGCCCCGATCATGCAACATCGCCCATGCAACACCCACGATCATCTCCTGTTCTTCCGTCAAAGAACCCCGTTTCCGTTGCTGGGTTATGAGGTGCTCGGAGCTCTCTTCGATATTCCTTCGCATCAAAATTCTCAATTCCGCTGCAGATGAATTCACCACCATTGTCGCCTCCTAAGAGCCTTCACCCGCTTCCCCGATTCTTCCTCAACCAAGGCCTTGAACTCACGTGTAACTTTGAGTATGTCTCGCCTCTTCTTCGCATGAAGAAGATCCAAGACTTACGAAAATCATCAACAAATATCACATAATACCCGTGCTTTGTCGTCGAAGCTACCGAGAAAGGTCCACACACGATGTGTGAATTCTCTCAAGGATCGTCGTGGCGCGACTATCCTTCTCGTGAAAGGTGGCTTTCACAAATTTTCCCAAGGTACGCCCTTGCACTCGATTTGATCACAAGAAGAGTGCCTTTAGGAAGCCCAGTAGAAATCTGCTGCAGTATCTTCAAAGCTCCATGGTGAAGGTGGCCCAATCTCTAGTGCCACAACTCGCCATCATCCCGGCTCACCACTCCTTCAGCCTTGCATGCCATTGCTGCACATCCATCTACATGCAATTGTTAAAGGTTCTTGACTCGAACCCCTATCTTCCGGGTTTCTCCAGTTGTATTACTGTGCAGGAAAGCCTTTCCCTTGTTGAAGACAACATCATATCCCTTGTCTTCTAACACCGCCACAGAGATAAGATTCTTCTTCAATCCTGGAACATGCATCACTTCCTTCAATATGAAGGGTTTACCAGACTCCCTCAAAGGAAATGGTACCGATACCGGTTGCATCAGATCTACCATCATTGCCCATCTCGATGTGCACTCCAAGATCTTTCATCCGGTACCGCAAACAAATTCGATCTCCTCGTCATTATGTGAAAAGACGCACCACCGCTCAAGAAACCACACCGAACCCATCAAGCACTTGAGACCAAGCATGTGATCAATGAAAAATCCAGCTCAAATTGTGAGGCTAAGGCCTCTCCAGCTGCAGATCCAGCAGCCTGCTTATTTTTCTTCTTCTGCGGACAATTTGTGGCATAACGTCCGTGTTGGTGACAGTGAAAGCACTTCACCTTGGACATGTCCCGCTTCTTGCCTTTCACATCGGATTGAGAAGGATTTTTCTTTCCCTTCCCTTTCCTTGCTTTGGCAGCCAAAGCGCAATTTTCTTCATCTTCATTCTTCGATGAAGATCCATCCCTGGTACCCCGCCTTATCTCCTCTTGCACAAGATCCGACCAAAGTCGCTCCCATCCCGGCAATTTCTCCCGACCATTGACAGAGTCCCCGATAGGAGTGCCACTCCTTTGAAGCCCAAGGAGAGCCAAGCTCAACAAGTCCTTGTCATCAACAGTCACCCCCACACTTCCCAGTTCATCCCTGCATTGGATGAACTTCGTGAGCTACTTGGGCATACTGTCGCCTTTCTCCATTTTTATGTTTCTGAGTCTATCCTTGAGCGCCAACTTCCTCTGATCGCTCTTTCTTTGGAATAAATCTGCCAAATATTTCTATGTCAAGAATGGAGAAGCCTTACCATGAAGGTTGGACACTATGTGATCCTTCACACCTTCCAACAAAATCCTTCGACACTTTGCTGTCTTCTTTTGCCATGCGTCAAGTATGGCAGCATCACTAGAAGTAGGTTTTGGAATTTCTGCATCTATGAACTCCTTCAACCCATTGTCATCTAGCACCGCCTCCATCCCGTCCTTCCATGCAATATAATTCGAGCTGCCCTCAAGGGCATACTCCAATCGCAATCCGTTGAAAGACATCTCAACTTCGACACCAAGAAAACACTGCTGCAAATTCGAATTCCACCAGCACAAAACTCAACCGCTTCAATGTTTTGCAATTGCTCCAATGATCAATATAGCTCCGATACCATGTAGAAAATTTGAATAACTGATATATTATTCACCGAGATTCTCCTGATCACACACTATTTTAGCTTCATGCATAATACAAAATCTCTTCTACCATTGATCATCACATGCGGAAATAAAATCAATTG
Organism: Pinus albicaulis; assembly: GCA_034641835.2. Classification (NCBI taxonomy): domain Eukaryota; kingdom Viridiplantae; phylum Streptophyta; class Pinopsida; order Pinales; family Pinaceae; genus Pinus; species Pinus albicaulis. The sequence goes on from CM076581.1 coordinate 130,350,242, forward strand.
CATGCATACATTAAAACCACAAACAATCACACATATGAACACAATATTTAATGGGAGAGCTTAAAGCTGAAAACCCCAACTATCTGTATATTATATGTCATGGAGATCATGTAACAATCATAGTACAAAAGCTCCTCACAAGCTCTCATGCACACCCTCAATTGCTACACACTATCAAGCTAGATCTAGCAAAACACATGCTCCAATCTTTTGCCACTTGATAGCTAGCCTCTATTGCGTAATCCAATATGGAAAAACATGAGATCCAAGTTCGAATCCCACCAAGATGTACTGCGCAATCCTCATTGGAAATCTCAATCAATGTGTGTGCAAATCTCATGCACAAGTATAGTCACAACTGATAGTCACACTGCTCTTTCACCTAACCTCTCCACTGGTCTCCACTTAACTGTCCATGCACTTGAGTTAACTGATGTATTCTTTAGTTGATTTATGAGTTAATAATTAGTGAATTAATTTATAATTAATTCACACCACTCATCACTAGTGTATTAATCAGTTAGACTAATCACAACTAGTTCAACTAAGTATAACTGAACACAACTCCATTAACTCCTCAATCAACTCCACCAAACTCAATCACCTGAGTTCTAACTGAAGTCCATCATGCAATAGCTCAACTAAACCCTAGGAATAGCGTAATTCCTTCTGTCAGCTGCATGTACCACATCCGTAGCTCAAACTGAAGTGCTCCAAGAGGATAAGATAATGTTTATAGTCCAAATATTATTAAGAGCTAATAATATTCGACATATCTATTTTTAGACTGATAATCTAAAAATAGATTCCGCCCAGTATGTCTAAAAATAGAAGTCCATCTATTTTTCCCGACTTGACCAACCATCCACAAATAGCAACCTGCAACTCATAGACCATGATCCATATGTCTAAAAATAGACATAGTCTAAAAATAGACTTTGCGCCAAAAATAGCCTGCGGGCCCACTTAGTGAAGACGACTTCTTTCCACTTAGCTCCATCATCTTGTTGCATTCTCAACAATGTTTTGGAAAGACAGATATGGTGGCATTAGTTCAATAATAAGGGATAATTGTGGGTCAAATTTTAAGAGAAAACTAAAATAACAAGATCTCGTAAGAATGGATGGTCTTAGAACATGCTTGATGATTTGGAACAACACCTACAAGAACATAGGTATAGTCCATTCTCATTTTATTTATGGAATATTTGATGATCAAAATGTCAACCACATAAATTTGTATCATTGTAGTTCAAGGGGCAGATGAGGTGGGTTTTTTAATTTTTTTTACAAGAATGTTTGTATTTTTTTATTAATATTGCAATGCATGAAAAGGTGGAAAATGAGTACAAAAATGCATAATGGCTATGTATCACATATCACTATGAAAATTTTCTTTATTTATACGAAAATAGGTAAAAAATGTATGAATTTTCCTAATAAAGCTACTAGTGTAGAGCCTCACAAAATAACTTTGTAGAGAGACTGCCTTACAAAACATGAGAAGAGGGTTGGGATTACAATTTTAGTTCCAGATTCACCCATTGTTATTCTCATTTGAGTTTCTTATACTTTTGTTGTTCTTTCTCATACTGTAGTTGTCCTTGATTAACTTCATCCTCTTCAATGAAGACTAGGAAACCCTTGGAAGACTGCTTTTGTAGTGTAGTATAGCTGGCCAATTATGAAATTATATACTTCAAGATAATATTCTTTCTCTACAAGTCATTATTTTTGCTTCATGAGTCACCAATATATTAAGAACGAGGTTGTTTTCCTAATATTGAACTTTCCAATGAAACCCCTATAAGTACCTAATTTGATATAGGGAATTCCTATAATTCCTATCTTCACATTTTGAGCTCATAAAACCTACACAAAAAATTGCATTGGGAAAGGGGAAGATCTATGCCATATTATGTTAGGAAATCAATGAGAAATTAAATATTCTTGAACAAAAATGAAAATGGGGAAGCCAAAACTCTAAGAAAAGTAGGAAATATTCATGAGACCAAGAAACCCATGTGTACCAATGACCATAAAGAATTCAACAAGATAAAGAGAATAAGTTGAAATTTCGACGACTCTGAATTTACCAATATATTGATATAATCACAAATTTTTATTGATATTGGGAAACCCTTGATCGCTAGAGACCAAATAAAAGCGAGCTAGATTGAAAGAGTAAACTAAAATTTCAAAGAAGAGGGCCTTGAATTTACCACAGTGATGACAAGAAGCATCGAAGCATGAGAAGAGACCCAATGACCAATAGAAGAACATGTGTGTATTCATAATGGAGCCAAACATGAAAACCTTGAAACAAAAGCAAATAAATATGCTTACAATACACAATGGTTAAACCACCCGAAATAATCACGGTGGACCGAGAAAGTGTAAATGGATAGGTAGAAATCAGATAGGGAAATGTATTAGACATGCGATGACGACAACATGGGCCATGATATGGAGTGAAAATTGTCTCGTTAATGATGAGGGATTTGTAACATCCCCTGCTTAATATTTTTCCCTTTGTAAATAACTTGTAATTAATTAAAGGCTAAGAGAAGGGACACATATTCCAGTTGCTTGGGGAGGAAGATTTCTTTAGGAATTGGAAAAATTAAATACTTCAGCCATGGGTTTGATGGGAAGCTTAAATCAAGTGACTATGCATTAAATTTAATTGAAAATACAAGGATGGGACCAAGTGTCCTTCAGCTCCAACAACAAGCAAGAGGAGGACAAAAATTTAAAGGAAACATGGGTTTTTCTTTCTAGGCAGTTGACTATGTGCAACTGTGGAAAACAAAAACAGGGGTCGGTTGGAAAAGGAACACAATATGGATGAGATGGGGGGGACTCCCATGCATACACATAGGCAAGGGAGAACAAACTCTCTCAGATTCCCTCTCATGTGCAGATATAATGGAAGAAGGAAGCACATTCTGTTTACTCCCTCATGCATATACTTAGGAAAAAATAGAGAGGACATAGTGAGAACATTGCAAGAAAATTTCCTCCAAGGGTGGAGGTGAGAAAATAGTGAGAGAGGAGTGACTAGATTTGGTATAAAAAAAGCTATGGAGATATAGAACACTGTTACCGATGAAATAGGTAACTTGACCTCAAAACGGGAACTCTAGCTCAAAAAGACTAAAAAAACATGAAAACACACCCCAAAAACAAAAAAAGTGTATTCCAGAATGCACTTGGTTTTTTTTGAAGGTCAAATTTCAACATTTTATAAAATTATGCTAAAAACAAAATTGTTTCTTGAAAAAAGGATTGAAAAAACACCCTCAAAACAAAACCAATCGATGCTGGAATAAAAATAAAATAAAATTGTGTCATATTTTTGACATTTTTAAAAATAGAAATAACATTTTTTAATTTTTAAAATTCAAACATTAAAAAAAGCCTAAAATTTAAGAAAAACATTTTAAAGCTTAAAATTTAAAAATATATAGGAATAAAAAAACAAAAATAAAAACAAAATAAAATTTTTAATTCAAACATTTAAAAAAAACCAAAAATTTAAGAAAAAAAAATTAAAAAAATAAAAATAAAAAATTAAAGATTAAAATTTCAAAATATATAGAAAATAAATAAATAAATAAAAAATATTAAATTAAAAAAAAGAAAGAAATTATAAAAAATAAAAAATAGAAATTAAATTGAAAAAGAAAAAGAAAATGTTTATTAAATTACAAAAAAAAAAAAAATTAATTTTAAAATAAAAAAATTAAATTTAAAGAAATATATTAAATTTTAATAAATTTAAAACTAAAAAAAATAAAAAAAAATACATTATTTAAATTAAAAGTAAAAAAATGAAAAATTAATTTAAAATGAAAAATGAAAAATAAAATACAATAAAAATATTAAATTTAAAAAAATATATATTAAAAAAACAAATAAATTTAAAAAAATAAATAAAATTTAAATTATAAAAAATAAAATATATATATATATATATATATATGAACTTAAATTAAAAATATATATATTAGATTTTATTAAATTTAAAAAAAAATGTTAATATTAAAATAACAAATTAAATTTAAAAAAGAAAAATGTTAAATTTTAATAAATAAATGAATAAACAAATACATTTTGAAATAAAAAATAAATTTTAAATATAAAGAAAAAAAAGAAAAAGAAAAAACAAAACATTGTTAAAATAAAAAGTTAAAAAACTTTAAAAAACAATTAAAAATGAAAAATTGAAAAAAATAAATTAAAAAAATATATTAAATAAAAAATAAAATAAAAAAAAAATTAATTTGAAAATATTAAGTTTAATTAAAAAATAAAAAATCTAATTTTAAATACACAATTTTAATTGAAAAAAAAATATAAAAAATTTATGTAATTAAAAAAATAATAATAAAAAAATAAAAAATAAAAAAAATATTAAATTCAAATAAATAAATAAAAAAAACAAAATTTATTAAATTTTAAAAATTAAATGAAAAAACTAAACATAAAATTTAATAATAAAAAAAAAATATGAAAATTAAAAAAAAAAAATCAATTAAATAAAAAAAAAATACAAAATTTAATAAAAATTATTAACAAAGTTTAGAAAAAAAATAAAAATAAAAACAAAAAAAAATGAATAAACAAGAGAAAAAAAAAAGAAGAAGTTAAAACAAATTAAATTTCAAATATTAAAAAAAAACAAAAAATTAAATTTTTTTAATTTAAAAAAAAAATTAAAAAAAAAAAAAAAAAAGAATTTTTTGATTGTGGTGGCACTGCCAATCTGCCTCTCGCCCAGGTGGCGGCGCAAGCTGGCCGCTAGGTGGGCGGGGAGGCTGCATGTAGCCTCCCCGCCCGCCCAGTGACTGGCCTCCACTGCCATCGCGGCGGGAGGCCGATTACGTGAATCGCCCTCCCGTGGAGGGAGGGCGATTCCCGGAATCGACGTCCCGCCGCCGGAGGGCGATTCCCGGAATTGTCCTCCCGCCGCCGGCCGGAGGGCGATTCCCGGAATTGGCCTCCCGCCGCAGGAGGGTGATTCCCGGAATCGCCCTCTCGCCGCCGGAGGGCGATTCCCGGAATCGGCCTCCCGCTGCGGGAGGGCGATTCCTGGAATTGGCCTCCTGCCCAAGTGGCAGCGGAGGTCGGCCGCTTGGCGGGTGAGGAGGCTGCATGCAACCCCTCGCCCGCCTAGCGGCCGGCCTTCGCTGCCACCTAGGCGAGAGGCCGATTGGCGGCGCCACCATGATAATTTTTTTTTTATTTTTTTTTTTAATTTTAATATTTTTTTTTTCATTTGATTTTTTTTTTTTTTTTAATTTTTTTTTTTTAAATTAAAAAAAATTAAAATTATTGTTTTTTTAATTCAATTTTTTTTATTTTAAATTTAATTTGTTTTAATTTTTAATTTTTAATTTTGTTTTTAAATTTAATATTTCAGATTAATTATTTTTTAAAATTTAAAATTTATTTATTAAATTTTAATTTAATTTAAATTTTTTTTTTAATCTTTTAGTTTATTTAGTTTTTCATTTTTAAAATTTATAAATTGTTTCATTTAAAAAAAATAGTGAATTTATGTATATTTGTTTTCTAATTATTTGCACGTGGTTTTTTTTCATTTTTTTTGTTTTTTAATGATAGTTTTTTTTAATTTTAATTCTTTTATTTTAATTTTCTTTTTCAATTTTAAATTTAGTTTTTTTTTTTTTTTTAATTTGTTTTTTTGTTAATTTTAAAATTTGTATTTTTTTTCTTCTTCTAATTATTATTTTTTTAATTTAAATTTTTAAATTAAATTTTTTCTTTTTTGTATTTTATTTTATTTTTTTATCTAAATTTTAATTTTGTAATTTAAATTGTTTTTAAATTTTCTATTTAATTTTTTTTTTAAATTTTTTTGGTTAATTTTTGTTTTTTTTTCTTTAAATTATGTGTTTTTTTTTCAAATTTTGTCATTTCTTTTGATATAATTTTCGAATATTTTTGTTTTTTTTAAATTTATTTTTATTTAAATTTTTTATTTTTACGAGTTCGTTTTGTTTTTTTGTTACATTTTTATTGGTTTTTTTTATTGTTTATATATATATATATATTTATCTAAGTTTTGTGTTTTATTACCAACATGAAAATCACCACTCTAAAAAAAAAAAGGTTGATGCTGCATCAATACGTTTCAAAATTAGCATGAAAATCACCGCTCTAAAAAAAAAAGTTGATGCTGCATCAATACGTTTCAAAATTAGCATGAAAATCACTAACATTTTAAAACAAATATTCATACTTCATAAATAAAAATATTAGAGTGTAAAAAATGTGCACAAAAAAAAGGGGGTGATTCTGCATCACCACTTTTCAAAATCGGGTGCTTTTTATGCTACCAAAAAAAAGTAGGTAACAGTGCGGTTACCTATTTCATCGGTAACATTGTTATAGGAACCAGCTGAAGAACCGTCATCGAGGCTTGTTGGGTAAAAGTGTTATATAGAACATTGGCTTTGTTGTAAGGCTTAGTAACCCACTAGAAGCTTGTGGATTGATGAACCTACTGGTTTGGGAAGAGTCACTTAGGTGTTTGTGAGGGTTGTTGAACCACCTGGAGTTACCTTGGGGTTGAATCTCTAGTGCTTAACTCACTAATGAACCACCTGGAGAGGTGATCACTTACCCATTATTATCGTATCCATTGATGAACCTTCCCTTGATGTGGATTTTCTTCTACTGAAAGTGAACAGAGACTCTCTATGTCGTAGTATCTTGGTATGGATGTTATTTATGTATGAAAATTCTGAATGAATACATGTGTCATTGGTGGATGAAGTAAGTGTGGCCTTGTGGCATTCCGTTTCAGTTGTTTTGTTGGTTAAAAATTCCTCTCAAGAAGCACTCCACCTCAAGCATCAGAATTTGGCTCAAGGGTGACAACTGCAAGTAACAGTGGTTGCAGCTTGTCTATAATTAGGTGGAGTTATATTCCCACTCTTAGTTGTCGGGAAAATTGTTGTGCTACATAAGATAAGTGTTTATATGTGCTCATTTAAAAAAACAATTTGTGTGTGTCTAGCATTGGTTGAAATTTGCATTCACAATATAAAATTGGGACTCCATTCATAAAAGAGGAAGACCAACACTTTTTGCAATGATTTTTAACGATTTTTTTTTTTTTGTAATTATTTATGGATTGTATTGTAACCTTAATAATTGGTTAAATGTATGGATGCAATATCTTGTTTAATTTTTATTTGTGCTTATCGTGAGATTAGAAACTTAGTCTAGTGGTGCATATGCATCCTTTCAATATGGATAAATATGTGACTACATGTATTGGGTTGTGTTTTGCCTATTTAAGCTCAAAAGAGATAACGCGCTCTATATATATATATATATATATGATCATGCGTATACAATGGTCTATGGCCACAACTGAGTTTCGTTAAAGCTCAGGAGGGATAGAATGGAAGTGCCTGTGTATGCCTCTTATGTCATTAACTATGTATTGGATGCATAAGAAAAGGCTTCATAAACTTAATAAGTGGTCATGAAGCATAGGGCTAGAAATCTTTTAAGCCTAAAGCACAAGGGACCAGAAGGAATTGGTTTAACCCTCTTCAACCTTGTGACCAAGCATAGTGGCCAAATTATTGCGGTAGGAGAAATTTGGGCTATCGATGGGGAAGCACTCATGACCATCGAATGATGTCAAAATATTAGTAACCCAGACGTATCAAGGGGATAATCAAAGGAAATTGTATGGGTAGTATTCCCAGGATGATGTGGCAGGGGGATAAAACCTGAGAGTTCCATGTAAACTTCAGTGAGGAGGAGAAAAAACCCAAAACATTTATAACAAGAATACTATAAAATGTTGGAGTTAATCATTAAGTGGGACCCCTTCCACATCGAGGGTGCAACACCAAATGATGTCACCCCAGATCCTGGAACCTGGAGGATTGAGATGTAGGGCATAGTTGATAAGACAAGATTCACTCTCTGGGATGACATGGCAAGTGAAGCCCTTTTGGTGGGATCATTGACAAAGCGCAGTGGAACCCATAGTTATGAGGCACGTGACATGGGAGGTGTGAAGAAAGTTGAGCTCACCATGGACCCCGAACCCTAGATATTGTGAGCGAAGGGAATAATATAACACCTATGATTTAGGTCTTGGAGTGACTTTGCATGTGGTTCCATTCTATGGGGACGAGTTTCTTGTAGAAAGAATGTGTTCTCTTTCCGAACAAGAGGGAGGTTGCGTTGAGTTCAGAGCTGACACTGCTAACAGAACTCAGAATTTTGTCCCCGGAACCTTTCCACACGGAGTAGCATCGAGACTTGCTAAGATTCAACTCCCAAGGTAACGTGGTCATAGAGGGCCCTTCTTAACCATACACATCTATGCATGGGCATTGATTGGCTTTGAATGGTAGGATGTATAAGTGGGTCGACAACGTATATATATATATATATACATATATATATATATAATCCCAGACATGAATGGGTCTGTACCTGTTATGTGGCCCATGACGTGAACAACCACATGGGTGCCATTGGGCGGATCTAATGATGTGGCATAATCTGATTGGCCAAAATTTAATTGGTCATATATTTTGATCCAAATGTCGGATTGAGACAAATTTTATACCAATGGAATTGTCTCAACGAAGCGAACGTGTTGGTATCATCCATTTAGAGCTTCTTTGGAGAAAAAAAATTAAAAAATAGACCCGATTTCCATAATAGGACCTTGGGGGTTGATTCATCATAATAACTTCCCCTTTCTAACCTTTGTTTTGGGTTGGGGTTAGTAGGGGGCATGTTTTAGAGTGGTATAAAATATTCTAGGTTCAAAAATTGGACTGGAGGGGCATCATTAAAAAACTAATAAGTGAGGGTTCAACACTGGACTGGAGGGGCATTAGTGAAAAACTAATAAGCGAGGGTTCAACACTGGACTTGGGAGATCCAGTGAGGCCTTAAAGCCTTGTGTAGAGCATTAAAAATTTGATTGTTTATGTATTGATTATGTGTACTACTTGGTATATTTTATTGTGATAATTGCATGTGGCACTGTATTGATGATTTATATGATTTACTGATGCTAATGCACTAATTGAGGTGTAATGTTGCAACTAATTTTGAAACAGTGAATTTACATCAACAATCAAAGGTGATGGTGTTTATTTGGCAACTGAATTTTGTGAGAATATAATAGTTATGTGTGTATATGACAACACATAAAAGACACTAAGGATCAAAGAGATGAAGTTTAAGTACAATGTGAACAACAAAGGGTGGTACAACCTATAAACAATAGAGCAAGGAAAGAATAGTAAAATGGTGCAATATAGCTCCAACCAATCACAACATGGATGTGAAGAGGAAATATCGGTTGAACAAAAAGGAGGGGAAGACTCTACTGATTTGATGGACACATTGAGAAGCCTGACAGTAGAAATAAGGAGTTGTAAAGATGATAATGAGATGCTTGTAAGAGCACAATACAATTAAGTTGAAGTAAATGTAGTCATACTGCAAAGCTTATCAAACCTCCAAAGGCAGAGGCGACATGAGTTGGGGATCAAACATGTGAAGCCCATTGGGGCAGGAAGAAAGAACCAATGGGGAAAATGAGAGCATATCTAGAAAAATGAACCACGTTTCCAATTAAGACACCATAAAAGGAGGCACTCAGTTGAGCACTCCTAAAATGAAATCAAGCACCCATAAGCAACGACGAGGAGACTCATATAAGGCCACATTGTCATCACTATCATCATCATCATGGGAGAAGAATGGAAAAATAGTATATATCATAGTAGTTTAAAAGGGATAAGCTTCCTACCTTTGATGGAGAAGTGAGGAAATCAGAGGTTGTTGAAGCTGGCTACTGCAAATGAAGAAGTTTTTATGAATCCACGATTACTCAAAGAACATGAAAGAAAAGGGAGTCACTTTCAACATAAGAGGCAAGGATGATATATGATGGGAATATTTGAAAAATTTAAAGGGAATTAGGGAGGAATAATTATCCTGGAAAGAGTTTGAGGAGTATTTCAAGAGAAAATATATGTTTGAGAGATAATCATTAGAGAAATTTTAAGGTGTAAAATGAGCCAGTCTAAAGAATATTATAAAATAATAGAGGAATTAATAAAATCAGATTAGATTAGATTAGATCATCAAATTTTAGAGGGAAAAAAGAAAAAAACTACGTTTTTAGCTTATCTCCTATGGTTTTACTCAAATTTAAAGAAAGAACACTCATTGGATGCAAAATTTAATTCCTCATCCAAGGAGTACCCATGTTTCATATGTTTTATGGACCCTGGTACATGAAAAATGATAAATACATGAAAACCCATGATTGTAATCACATTTTTTCATGTATTTCTCATTTTTCGTGTTGTAGGGTCCATCAAAAGTATGAAACATGGGTACTCCTTGAATGAGGAATTAAATTCCACATCTAACGAGTTTTCTCGCTTGAAATTTGAGTAAAACCATAGGGAGATAAGTTGAAAATATCGGTTGAAAAAGTAGTTTATTTATTTATTTTTTTAATATTTTTAGCTTTTTACTCCAAAAATGGGGAATAATCCCCCATGGTTGACATAATCATCTTGAATCCTATTGGTTCTTATAAGTTTATTTTGGTTGTACAATTTTTTTTTGAGGCCCATTTTTACCTCAAAAGTTCTCTAATGTCAACAACAACATGAAGGAATTATATGAGCTTATATTGGGCCAAACGACAGATGATGAGTACACCACCAAATTCCTGAAACTACTAAGGTATGTTCCCCACCTTAAAGAGGATAAAGAAAAGATTCATAGGTACGTCATTGGACCTCCACAATATTTAAAGGATAAAATTTAATTTGATGAACCTAAGACATTAGAGTACACAATCCAAAAACTAAAGCATTGCTACGAGCAGTCTAGGCACAAACTTGAATATAAATCAGTTTGGAAATTCAAGGGAAATGTTGATTTTAAAGGGAAAAGGAAAAATGAAACCAAGGGAGTGAGTGTGACCCCTATTAACCAAGAAAATTAGTAGAAGTCCAACATTGCCAACAAAGGTCATTCTACTCAAGATGAAGCCAAAATTTATGAGAAGGGTCCATATAAGTGCTATAATTGTGGAGGAAATCACCCAAGGAAATATTTATCATAGCACAAGCACATTGGAACGCGACTATACAATGAACATGAGGAATAGATATTCAAGGACGTATCTCAAAGTATACTGATAATGTACACAATAGTGGATAATCGTCAAGTTGATCATCACGAAACAATTATAGAGATGGAAGTATGCTTCATGACAAAATAAATTCAAATTTGATTGACCCTGGTTCAAATTTTAGTTACATTATTCCTGTTGTTGTTGATAAATGTGCTCTAAATAAAGAAACACACAATGAGTCTTGGCTTGTTCAATGAAAAAAGAGTGGAGTATTGGGTGAAGGCTTTCCAAATTGAATTAAATGGTATTCCAACAGTTGCAAGCCCCAATATGTTTCCATTGGGAGCATATAATGTATTTTTGGGCATGTACTGGTTACATGCGCACTAAACTAAGGTTTATTGATTTGAGAAGACCACCAAATACCTAGATGACGCTGGAAAGCATAGAATATTGCATGAAAAGCTAAAACCCACTTCGTTGAGATTAATTTCAGCTATGCAAGCCAAAAGAAGCCATAGAAAATGATGCCTTTTTTTTGTGCAAATATCCAGTAGCGTTGAAGTTAATCATAGGATTGAGAATGATGACAGTGATATATTGAGGAAATACCCTATTTTGCAACAATTTTTAGATGTATTCCCTAAAGAAACTCTTGGTTTGCCTCCTCATCGAGAAGTTGACTTTTCCATTGAATTAGTGTTAGGGGTAGCTCTAGCATCTAAAGCTACATATAGAATGAGCACTCCAGAATTAGTTGAGCTAAATTTATATCTCAATGAGATGTTGGACAAGGGATGTATAAGGCCAAGTGTGTCTCCATGGGGAGCACCAATTCTGCTTATTAAGAAGAGGGATGGCACACTCAAGTTGTGCATTGATTACATGCAACTGGATAAAGTGACCATAAAAAAAAATATCCCTCGCCATGGATTGATGATTTATTAGATTAGTTAAGAGGAGTAGCAATATTATACAAGATTGATCTAAGATCGAATTATCAACAAGTGTGTATAAAGGATGAGGGCATCCATAAAACAACCTTCAAAACAAGGTATGGAATTATTAATTCGTGGTAGTGACCTTTGGGCTTACCAATGCACCTACAACATCTATGTGCCTTATGAACAACGTGCTACACCCCTATTTGGATAAATTTTTCATATTCTTCATTGATGCCATTTTAGTCTATTCAAAGACTAAGGAGGAGCATGAATAACACCTGGTTGCAGTACTACAATTATTAAGAGGACATAAGCTTTATGTAAATCTTAGTGAGGGTAACTTATTTTAGTCACAAATTCATTACTTAGGACACAATGTCTCAAGAGAGGGAGTAACAGTTGATCCCAAGACGGTCAAGTTTATCATGGAATGAACAACACCTAGAAATGTGGCTGAAGTTAGGTACTTAATTGAATAGGCCAGCTATTGTAGGAGATTTATTAAGAATCTACCCAAGATTGGTTTTCCAATTACTTCTCTGCAAAAGAAAGTGAATCAGTTCAAATGGAGAGATGGTTATGCCGCAAGCTTTAATTAGCTTAAGAACTAGTTGTTGACCAATGCACCAATATTAAGAATAATAGATCCTGAAAAGGATTTCATCATATGCAAGGATGCTTGCAAGGAGGGAATTTGTGTATTCTTGATGAAAGAAGGCCAAGCGGTTTGTTATGAATCACGAAAGGTAAATGAGAATGAGTAAAACTATGTAACTCATGGTTTGGAATTGGTTTCCATCATCCATGCACTAAAGATGTGGAGACAATACCTTCTTGGTGGAGAATTCTCTCTAATGACTATTCATCGAGAGATGAAGTATTTATTTGAACAACCCAAGTTAAATGCAAGGCAAGCAAGATGGCTGGCCACACTCAACAAATTTGACTTTGAAATCAAATATATAAAAGGAAAGGAGAGAAGGGTGGTTGATGAAATTAGTAGGAGAGTGAAACTACAACATATATTAGCTATAAATTCCTACAAAACCAATCTTGAAGAAAAGTCAAAAATGTTGGACAACAAGAAGAAAAGTATAAATAATTAAAAGGGAAGCTACAACAAAGCTCTCAAGGCAATGAAGGTAAGGACTATTTCGTTACAGAAAGAGGACTAGTTAAATTCAAAAGAAGAATTTATGTGCTAAATAATAGCAATTTGAAGAAACTCATATTAAAGGAGTTCTATGCCAAGCTTTACTCTGGCTAACTAGGTGATGGGCCTCTAAATTAGACATAAATTAAGGCCCATCTAACCTTTCTTAGGCCCATCCACCTTCCTTATGCACATGAAAAGATATATTAAATCTCTCCTTTTGCACTTAATCTTGTTTTCTTATGCTTTAATATGTTCTTAGGAAGGTTTAAAGATAATTGTATATTTGTGCCTAATATTGGTTTTTTTTGTAGAATATTGTGAGAATATTGGGAAAATTATGCAGATTTGGAGAAGGAGATAATTTAGGGACTTGATCCCTGCCATTGGAAGATCAAGATTGAAGAATAAATGAGCACAATATCAGGAAATTATTGATAAATCTTGGATATATTCAAGGGGTTTGTCCACCCTCCTTAACTATCAAAGGCAACCAAGCAACTCGAAGACCAAAGTGCACTCAATCTATGGTTTAATTGGAGTCAAAGTGGACTCAATCACTATTTTCTAGGGAACTGTTGATAGCTACCCTTGAGGATAAATAAAGCTGATCAAGAGCTAATGAGGTTCGATTCCGGTCCATTCGATTCCATTTGGAACTTTTGTTGCAAGCTATTAAGTTTTTGTTGTTTAAGACCTTCAAGATGTAATAAGATTGCATTTTTGTAATAAAATGAGTATTCAGATGAATTTTAATTAATCTAGTTCCAGAGAGTCGGGCTTGTGGGTTAGGGACCAACCCATGTGCCTCAGCTTCTCTGTTGTTATCATTATTTCCTTTCTGTCATTTAACTAGTTCTATTTCTGTCATTTAGTTAGTTTTGTTTCTGATATTTTCATTGTTGTTTATTTTTTTCTTTCAATGTGCTGCTGTAGTTTTTTTATTTTCTTATGAGAGTTCTAGAATAGAGGAAAACTTCAAAATTTGTGGATTGAGTCATCCCCTCTCATCTCCGTCCATAGAGTTCGAGGAGGGTAGACCTTCCCACAGGCCAAAAATTACTTTTTGTTCACTTTTTCTGAGTTTAGGGAAGAAATTGCATTACAAGTCAGAGTATTTCTTTCATTGCTGTATCACGCATTCATTTATTTTTCGTGCATGTATCAGCAGGGTTTTTTTTAGGAATAAGCATAAAAAGTTCCAGAGAAGTTCATTAAGCCATTCCACTTCATTTTCCAATTCCTCTCCATCTCTGTGTTACACTTCTGAGCACTGTTGCTGCCATTTCCCTCCTTCTTCTCTCCTTAACAGCTGCCGCACCCTTTTTATTCAGAAAAACCAATTAAAAGTTTTATCTCCGCCTTTCTCCTCTGTATAAATTTTAATACAATTATGTATTTCCTGGATTCTCCTCATCTAACAATTATATGCCACTGTTAAATACATAATCCTTCTACTAAAATCTTTGTAGAAATTTAGTCGCCAATTGCAAACACATGAAGAAAGATCAATAACACATAACATAGATGTTTTTTTGGGGAAAGCATAAAGCTAAAAACCCCACTATCATATATTATGTATATATCATGGATAATGAAACAATCTCATACAAAACTATAATCCAAGAGATCTCAGTGCAATATACAATCATCTCACACTGTCATACAAAAATTGGCATATTCATGCACCAATTTACTGCCTCTTGACAGCCTGCCTCCACTGCGCAATCCCTACTGATCACAATCCTGAATGAATGAGATACTACCTTGCCTTGAATTTTCAATCCTCATTGGCATCTCCAATGTGTGTGTGGTTGCATGAGTGCACCCACTAATGTCACAACAGATAGTCAAACTGTCCCTTTCACCTATCTCTCAACTGGGTCTTCACTGGATCTGACATGCATGTAGTTAACAGTAGTAAATCTTCAGTTGCATCTGAGATCACTCCATGTGAATTAATTTAATATTCATTCCTTTGATCTCACTAGTGTATCTTTAGTTACAACTAGTTACAATTAGCACAACTAAGTTTAACTCACTTAACTGAGTTAAACTACTTTACAACTCACATAACTACACATCCAACTCTGTTACAACTTTGTATCACTCATTTACAACTAAGTCCACTTGAATGTCCCACCAACCAACCTTAGAACTCGAAATTCCTTCAGCTAACTGGTTTTCCACATCGGTTAACTGAAATCAAGTGCTTCAAGAGAATAGATTAATATTTATTGTCCAATTATTATTAAGAGATAATAATAACCAACATGCATTATATTTTTAGACATGCGATCTATAAATAGACTTCTCCCATGAATCTAAAAATAGAAACTCATCTATAAATAGAATTTTATCACCATTCTAAAAATAGACTCCTGCTATAAATAAAATTTTCTCAACATTCTAAAAATAGACATACACCTAAAAATAACCTGCGGGCCCCACCTAGTGGAGGTGCTTAATTTTCACTAGGATCATCATCTTGTTGAATATCAACACTCCCTCTCAACAAGAAAGGGATTATCCTTCACCCCGATCCTGTCTCTATGGTATTCCGCTACACACAATCTCTGATATGATGATACCAGATATCTATATGCTTAGATATATCATGAAACACATGATTAATTGAGAGTTTAATGCAACTCTGATTATCACAATGAATCACTGTAGGATCTAAATGAGAACCAAACAAACCAACTAGGATCTTTCTCATCCAGATAGCCTCACATGCAACTTGACTTGTTGCCATGTATTTTTCTTCCGCTGAACTGAGTGCCACGGATCTCTATTTCCTGCTGTACCAAGAAATAGATGTAGATCCAATACTAAAGACCCCTCCCGATGTGCTCTTTTTTTCCGTTGGGCTGCCCTCCCAATATGCATCCATGAAGCCATGCAACTTCACCTCATCTGTCTGTCTATACCATAGGCCATACTCAGATGTGCCCTTGAGATATCTCAAGACATGCTTGCCCGCCTTACAAAAGAGCTTGGTAGGCTTAACCATCGCTTGACTAAGCTGGTTCACCGCATAGCATATGTTCGGTCTTTTATTTACTAAATACATTAGTGAACCCACTAAATGTCGATAGACAGTAGCATCCACTACCTCTCCAAATGTAGTGTCCTCTTTCCTCCAGTTTCATGGAAGAGGAGTATCCATGGGTTTGCAGCCCTCCATGTGAAAATTAACTAGTATCTCCCTTGCATACTTTCCTTGAGACACAAAAATTTCACCATCTCGCTGCCATATTTCCAATCCAAGGAAATAATGAAGGAGGCCCATATCCTTCATCTCAAACTCCTTTGCAAGGTCCTCCTTGCATGAGTGTATCAGCTGCTCATCACCAGTTAGTATTAAATCATCAACATAAATAACAATGATTAAAAGCTTACCCTCCACCATAATCTGGTATAAGTTTGAATCCACCTCACTCTTGGTGAAGCCAAGTCCAGTGAAATAGTTGTCGATCCGAGTGTACCAAGCATGTGGTGCTTGCTTCAGCCCATATAGCGCGCTTTTGAGTCTGCACACATGAGACTCGCTGCTGAAGATCTCAAATCCTTCAGGCTGCTCAATGTACACTTCTTCCTCAATGATCCCATTAAGGAACGTAGTCTTCACATCCAACTGATGAATGTGCCAACCCATATGCGCTGAGAGAGAAAGGATGGTCCTTATTAAAGAATACCGTGCGACAGGTGAAAAGGTCTCTTCGTAATTAATCCCCTCGATCTGTGAGAAGCCCTGAGCCACAAATATGGCCTTGTGTTTCTCAAAACTCCCATCAGTAGCTTGCTTTACTTTGTAGATCCATCTTGAACCTACCACTAATTTATTAACTGGCCTTGGAACAATTTCCCAAGCACTATTTTTGACAATGGAGTCATACTCCTCCACCATCACATATACCCATGTGGGCTCCTGCACTGCTTCCTGAAAGGAAGATGGCTCAGTCACAATACATTTTCTCATGACAAACATGTATCCATTGAATCGGTAAGGACACTGTCTCTGTCTGTGCTCTAAAGTAGGGACTCCTACATTCTGTGCCACATCAAGCTTTAGCCTCTCAGCTTTTATGGTATGCCTTCTGCCAGTTCTGATGTTTGGCTCTGCCTGAGTGGACTCCTCCACTCCATGAACCTCCTCTTGTGGCTGATCCACATCTAGAGACTCATCTTTGGGAACCAAAAGTTCCTCCTCTGCATGTAAGTCTAGCTCCCTCTCAAGCGACAACTTCATGGCTTTCTCCTCATTGAATTTTATATCCTGTCGCACCACAGTCATTCGACTGTTTGGAAAATACACACAATAATTATGGGGTGTTTCTTTGTACCCCACAAATATCCCAACTTTAGCAGTCGGTTCCAGCTTCTTCCTAGCGTTCTTGGTCACATGCATATAAACAAATGAGCCAAAAGTCTTAAAGTGAGAAACATTCGGTTTCTTACCAGTAAATGCTTCTTCAGGTGTACTCATGCCAAGTACTCTATGAGGATAACGGTTTTGCACATAAACCGTAGTGTTGCATGCTTTCGCCCACAAATTCATTGGTAGGTTTTGATCATGTAGCATCACTCATGCAACACCCATTATCATTCTGTTCTTCCTCTCCGTGACCCCATTTTTCTGTGGGTTATGAGGCGCTATGAGTTCTCTTCAAATTCCTTCTTTCCTATAGAAGTATTTGAATTCGTTCGAGACGTATTCTCTACCATTATCGCTCAGTAGAGCCTTCACTTTCTTCCCCGAATCTTTCTCAACCAATGCCTTAAACTCACAAAACTTTTAGAATGTTTGATCCTTCTTCTACATGAAGAAGATCTAGCATTTACGAGAAAAGTCATCAACAAAAATAACATAATGCCTATGTTTTGTCGTTGAAGCAACCGAGAATGGTCCACACACGTCTGTGTGAAATCTCTCTAGGATCACCGAAGCACAATTTTTCTTTTCATGAAAGGTGGACTTTGCATTCTTCCCCATGGTGCAACCTTGCACTGATCTAGCTGAGAAAGTGTTCCCATTGGAAGTCCAGTAGATATTTGCTGCATGAATTTAAAAGCTCCATGATGAGAATGGCCCAATCGCCTGTGCCATAATTCGCCCTCATCTTGGCTCACCACTTTTTCGACTTTTCCCATCATGGAAACACAGCCTTCTACCTCCAGCTTGTAGAGATTCTTGATTTGAATCACTATCCTCTTGGCTTGACCCGTTGTTTTATGTCACAGGAAATATTTTCCATTGCTGAAAACAACATCATAGCCTCTGTCCTCCAACATCGCGACTGAGACCAAGTTTTTCCTCATACCTGGAACATGCATAACATATTTCAATTGAAATGGTTTACCTAACTCCCTCTCAAAGGTAATGGTACCAATTCCGGTTACACAGTATCGTCCATCATCGCCCATCTCTATATGCATTTGGATATCTTTCTCCTCCAAGTCACTGAAAAGCTCCTTATCTCCCATCATGTGGAAGGAAGCACCACTATCAAGATACCACACTGATCCCATTGTGCTTGAAACGGTTAGTCATCAGTAATTTTTACCTGTTTAGATAACTAAATGCTTTGTACTGGATTTCTGGAAACAAAATTCAAGAATCATGTGAGTTCTGCAAATCTCACTGCCTTCATTATCCTTAAGACCAATTTTTCGCTATCCTACTACTGGGTTAGGACATGCCCATCCTATCACTCCCTGAAGACCAAATCATGGACCGATGTCCCTCACTCTCACTATGTTTGCCACCTCTGCCTATAACACTCTGTCTCTATTTGCCTAAGCCCTCTATTTTCACACCTTGGTTCGCCAAGTAACCCAAAATTTTTCCTCTACTCACCAAGTGCCTCAAGCAATGGTGATTCTAAACTCCCTTTCTAAGATCTTCAAATAAATCAAAGTTTTTTTAGTTGTCTAGGATGGCAGTGCATAAAAGTGTGTCAAAACCCTATCTTCACCTCCAAACCCTGATTCAACCTTTTCAGTCAAAGACCTATTCCAAAGGACAACCCAATAAGTCATATAAGGTCTCCTAGGTTAAGCATTGTCATGGTTCTAACTTCACTATTTTTACAGATATTCAAAGGTGAAGACAAGTGAAAACAAGGGTGAAATTATCATTATCCGAAGACATCAAAGGCCTCTAAAGGTATCTCCTTGATCAAGCATTAAGTCTGCATAAAGACAGTTTGCCCATGTTCAAGAATTTCTGTAAGAATGCTTTATAATGGTTAACAACAGAACATATGCAAAGTAAGAGGCCTAAACTCACAAATGACATTAACACAACAGAAGATATACAACAGGCCTAAAAGGTCATAAAGAGGATCATGGTCTCATGAAAAATTGTTTGTAAAAGTGTTGCCCGTCAAAGAGCCCATGCATAAGATCCTGAAGGTAGTGACACATGAGCACAACTATACACCAATCAAAGATTCAATAAACAAAAAGTCAGAAATAAAAGCCTCCTTGGTTGACTACAGGCAGAGAGTAGAAGATGATATCAGGAAATAATTTCAGGGGTTTGTTAAAGACAACATTATTTCACTGCAAAAAAGGGTCATAAAACTCCATCAAAGGGACAAAAGGTTTTCAGAGGACTTTTGAAAGCAACCCTCTAAAGTTGAAAAAATATTGAAAAGGGTATCAGTACGAAGGACACAGAACTCTAAAAAAAAAAGTCAATATCCATCAAGTAGTCAAAGAGAGATGCATAGGTTCAACATGTAAAAATGGAGAAAACAAGCATAATCACCAGTTTTCCCAGGGTTTTTGAAAAAGTGCCAGCTCCAAAAGAAATGAGAAGATAAAAAACACTGCTTCTATGACACTACCTGCAAAAGGAAAAAAATCATATTAGCAAAGGGGAGAAACAAAAATAAACCTTAGTGAAGTGGGTTTTATCTTTAATTTTTTATTAAGAGGCATAAAAACAACTCAAGCAAACATCTCCCATTCACCATTTGGTTATTTGCAAAGGAGTGAGGGTTTTCAAGTTTTTCAAATTTCCTGACAGAGTCTTCGAGCAAAATTTCCGAGTGCTGCACTCTTGAGAAATCGTGTTGCGCTCATGTGCAATACTGCGATACAAATCCCCGAAGGGCACTGAGTTCCTGTGCAGAGGCACTGCGTGCCTGTAGAAGAATCGTCGTGCAGCCTCCGCTCGACCGATAACGTGCAGACCTCTTCCCGACCGATAACGTGCTGCGCTGCTGTTCGTTCAGGAGCTGCACGACAACACGTTTAGGAGGCGCCTGTGATAAGCTCTTGTCCATTCAAGAGTTGCACGACGGCATGTTCAGGATCGCCCGGGCACACACAATGTGTGCAAGAGGTAAACTGCCACCTGAATACCCATTCAAGAGGCATGACAACGTGTTCAGGAGGTGCCCATACTGTGCTCTTGTCCATTCAGGAGCTGCACGACAACACGTTCAGGAGGCGCCCGTGCTGCGCTCCTGTCCGTTCAGACGCTGCACGACAACATGTTCAGGAGGCGCCCGACTTGCCTACAATGTGTTTTGAGCCAGGTTTTCAGCTATGGAGATATTTTGAGAGGTATTTGAGCTTTTCCCACATATTCCTATTTTTCTAAAGATAGGATTACAAAGAAAATTGAAAGTTGATTTTAGAGAAGAAAGTGAAATCCTAAAGAAAACACTTGGCCTATACACTGCTAAGCCTTGACCTAATTAGAACCTCACCATATCATTCACTATTTTCACATCCTTCCACAAGAAATGTCAATTCTTTTCAAAAGTCTTGAGGCAGGGGTGAAGGAAAAAATGCCTAGGGAAGGCAGTGTTGACATTGATGGGGCAAGTCAAAGGCCTAAAGAGTACCAGAGGAAGGGTGGGAAGCCAAATAGGTTTGAGCCTATAAGCACTGAAGAACTGATAGCCTCTCCTACTATATTTTCCTATTTTCAAGAAGTAGGATGCTATGAGTTATGTGAGAGGGTACAAAAAATCCAGAGTCACCCTCAGTTGACCAAGCTCTTTTCCCTAAACCTTCATAACCACCAAGTGCACTTAGCTAGGGTGAAGTTTGAGCTGACCACCAATGACATCTCTATGGCCACTGGAATACCTTGCATAGGATAAACATGGTTTAAACAAATGTATCTGGACCTGAGCCACTATCACCTATTCTTGAAACCAAGTTGTCATGATGGTTGCAAAACCATGTTCCCCTTTTCTCATTTACTGGATAGATATGCTCTCCTAATGAAGATCATTATGAAATAATTCACCTGTGAGGGTAGGTTCTCCAGAGTCTATTCCTATCACATAAGACTACTCATGCATTTTACCAAAACCAAGTTGCTACATTTGCCCTACTACCTTTGCAAAAGTATTTATAAAATGTCTCCATCATGCAAAAGAGGCCTCCATCCCAAAAAATGTCAAGCCTTTTTCATCATTCCCTCATCAGAATGATTGTCTCACACCAACTAGAACAACAAGGAATCCCATGGGAGGTTTTCATTGCCCATGATGATTTCATAACTCCACAGTCTATCCCTCTGCAAATTCTGCCATAATTATCTCAAATTCCTCCACACACACCTCCATCACCCTCCACTGACCTTGGTTCATCCTCTTCACATGAATCATATCCTAAAACAAACCTCCCTCTTTCACCTTCTCCTAATAAATCAGAACATGAAGATAGCAGTGAAGGAGAGGAAGATGAAAATGAAGAAATCAGTGATAGAGAGGAAGGTGAAAATGAAGAAAGCAGTGATGGAGAGGAATAAGAAAGTGATAAAGGCAGTGACAAGGAAGAAAGTGTTGATGAAGAATGAAATAGAGATGAAAGGAGTGAGCCCAATGATGAGAAAAAAGATCAAAATAGTGGGCCAAATGATGAATAAGATGACTCCAAGGATACAAGGGCAGAGGCAACTTATAATTTTGAAAACAATGAGCCTAGTGATAGTCAAAAAACAAATGACAGTCAAGGAAAAGAAGTAAACAATGAAGAAGGTGACACTAAAAATACAAAGGAAATTGGAGGGGAAGCATATAAAAGTAGTAAAGAGGAAAAATATGACAGTGAAAAAGATGGAAAAAGCAGCCAAGAAACAGAGTTTGAAAGTGATTTCAGTGGGAAAAACAATGATAACAATGGTCCAAATAATGAAGATAATGAACAGGACAGTGAAGAAGGAATCAACCAAGAAAACTCACCTAGTGAAGAATAAAATGACCATCATAGTAAGGGAAAGACTAATGAGAGTGCCAAATACAGTGACCTTACAAAGAGTGCAAACAATGATACAAAGGCTGAGTTTGACAATGAATATAGTGGGTCAAATTATGAAGAAGAGAACAGTCACAAAAATGAAGATGTACCAAGCAATGATAAAGACACCTCTAGCATTGAAAAAATAGAGGATGACAGTCCTAAGGGTCTTTGCAGAGATGCTAGCATGAGAGAAAGTGAGGATGCCTCTCAAAAGGGCAGTAAAGAGCAAGGTGAAAAAGATGCACACAAAGAGATCATACATAAGGAGAAAAGCAGTCCTACTGTCACTAATGATCAAGGTTTTCAAGTGAAACTTATTGCACCTTTCCCCCTTACCTATCAATGAGGAGAGAGGCATGTGTTTACTACCTCCAAAGGGTAAGGGGCCATGCCATACTTCTCAACTCAAGTGACTAACAGAGGTAAACAACCAGTGAAAGAGGAAGAAGACAATCATGAGGAGGAAAGAGAGTTTTAACTCATTCACATAGACAATGATGAGGAAAATGAGACAAGAATTGCAAACTCCCTTCTACAAGACAGGAATGCATAGATCAAGGAATTGGAAGTTGAATTAGAAAGGTCAAAAGATGTCATTCACTTTTTGCAGATGTAGAACAAACAAATGAGTGGCAAACAGGCCATCCATGAAGCAAGGGCGTTCAAATACCGAAAAGAGGCTCAAAGGTCACAAGTAAATTTGGAGGAGTACATGGGCACTTATGAGGAAATTAGTTATGAAGAAGGTCAAACTAGAAGGAGACCTATGACTATGGGTCTTAGGAAAGCATTGGCAAAGCAGAGAGAAGAAGAATCAACCCAAGCGCATCAATTTCCCCTCACTAAACTCCTTGCCATGGAAATTGAGCATAATAGGTAATCATGGCTTGAGAGGGCCAACATACATCTTGAGGCCAAGCTGTAGAAGTCAAACAAAGACTTGGACTTGCAAAGGAGAATGACTGAGCACTATGAATGAAGAAACCACTTTGCAAGGAAAAAAATCAAAACTACCCAAAATGAGGTCCCTGCATGAAAAGATGAAAAATACCAAGCTAGGCTTGGTATTTTGGCCCAAGCTTCTTTTCAGGTCTCCCAGGACCCATGAAGCACTCATCCACCAATTTTGGGAAGAATTGAACAACTTTTTGTTTTTTGCAAAATTTTGAGGCTAGGAGCATAGCACACCTTGTGCTGCGCTTTTTTCCAGGGAATATTCAAGAGGAGGGACTTAAATTTTTTTATTTCCCATCATTATAGGAGTATGCTCACCAATTTTCAGCTCAATTGGAGTTGTTTTGATCCCCCAAAAGGGTAAAAAAACTCATTTTTTCACCATTCTGCCCACTTTTCAGAGCATGTGTTGCGCTCCTAGAAGTCTTGGATTTTTAACTTTTTGGACAGGTTTTAGAGGTTAGATTGAAGAACTGAAGGTATCTATGGAAAGTAGACTTCAAGGGTTTTCTAACGAGCCATCACAGAGCATTTTCCGACATCCAGAAGGCCTCCAAAACAATACTGCAAGTAGACCTATTTTTCCCTGTCTCTGTGCTACGCTCCTGGCATAAATTCATTTTTGGACACAGTGAGCTGCACTCCTGTGGGTGACTGGGAAGAATGTGCGTTTGGAAAGTTTTCATATGCTTTTAAGGGCCTAAAATTCAATTTAATTACTATTTATGGCCGAAAAAGTTATTTGTTTAGATATTTTGTGCCTTGGGCCTTGCAAGGCCTCAAGGACAACTTAGGATATTTCTTGTTGGCCAATAGGCTTCAAGATAATCTCTTTGGCTTTCCTCCTCCTTTCTTATTATATATAGCATGAGGATTCATTGTAAACATTTGGACTTGATGTGTTTAAGAGAAATACATGGTTTTTGGAAGTTGAAGAACAATTTAGTGTTGTGGAGCTTGTGGATGAATTGCCTTGATTGATGGTGATGAAGGCTTGCTCGCAGGATCTCTGAGTTTAGTTAATGGTGATGTATCTCTCATATGATCATGTTTTTCTTGTTTTCCATATGTCCATATTTCTTTTTTGCAATAGCTCAGAAGAGTATAGGATGAGAAATGTTGTTTGAGGCACCTCACTCCTCCTGTTAGCTATTGTTTTCATGTTTTCTTCTGTTGGGTTAGCTTAAAGAATTATTCATTGCTCCTTAGGCCCACCTAAGATTTTATATTTCATTATTGGATTAATATTCTATTTTATAAACATGATTCATGGTAAGCCCTACTTGTTTAATGCTATCTAAACTCTATCCTGAAATATCTCTTTGATGTATTGATTGATAGGTTAAGTTAAAGAGGTCTTGTTTCGATCTTGCCCTTTGAATATGCTAATCAGTTTACTTCGAAGTTCTTTATAGTTTAATGAATGATGTTTAGGCGGCCCCTCTTCATTTATTGATGCTATTTGTCTCTTATATGTTTTCAAATCTTGAAAGTAGAATCATTGAAGTTAGATAAGTTCTCTTGCTTCCTTGTTCCACTAGATTGTTTATCTTGAATGTTTATTTGTTTAAAAGTATTGTCACTGAGTAAATGGTATGCCCTATCTCATGATTAGTATCTTTTGCTTATCAATATTAAAGACTTCCTTGTTCATAGGTATTTGACAAATGATTCTTAACTGCCCTTTGCCCTACCTTGGTTCCCAAACTTATTGTCCATTTCACCTGACACATAAACTTAAAAGATCCATTAACTACACTAGATTTTCCTTGTGATGTACCCTAATTCACTACCAAGATATCAATGACTTCATAGAATCCATTTCCCATTGATTTGATAACCTCTCACTCCACCTCTCCCATTTGATCATCTTACCCCAACCCAAAACAAACAAACAAACCGACACTTAACAACTAGCCTAAAATCAATCATTCAAAGCGAACAAGTTCACATCCTTCGCATAATAGAGAGAGCCCTCTCTGAGTCCAGGAAGGCTAGGTCCTAGGACTCCAAATAATGGTCTGCTGTTACCCTGTCATTTGGTTTACCAATATGGAAAATCATGGGATGCTAACATAATGGCGATCACGATGGGACTGAGTACATAGTAGCCTAAAAACTCTTATAGACTCTTTTAACCCTTAGCTAAACTTTGAAATCTTGTGATTTGTAAATCACCTCATCACTATCACCAACACAATGGTTATCATGATGCAACCTCTGATGTCAGTGGCAATCTAAGTATCCCTTAGGACTTCAGAAACCTTCGTCAAATCATAGAGAACTTAGCTGATAGCCTAAGAGTAGAATATAACTTTTTCACCATCCTAGCAAAATGATGACTTAGCTATAGGACACTCTTACAAACCTTAGGGCTACGTATAAAAACTCAGAAAACCCCAAAACATTTCTAGATTGTCTTTTTGTTAGTATTGGTGGTGGACCATAGACAACATATCTTCAAAAACAACTAAAAATATCCACCTGGTGACTCCACTAGCCTCCAGTAGGCCTTCTAACTTTACTAATGTCCTTAGCCTTCTAAAGGATTGTGCCGAAAAAACCCTGGGAAGTCTAGAATCCTAGTCACACATTGTGTGAGTTTAACAAACATAAAAGAGGTAAACTTTTCGAAAAAGTTGAAAAAAGTTTCAACCTCTCTAAATTTTGAGTTTGAAACTTGGCTTTGCGAAGAATCAATACCAGATCTCATCAGGACCCGAACCCTCCTACTATAGTTGATGACCTAGAAAATATTTTGTGGCAAACTTCTGAAACTAGAAACTTAGCTACTAATAGGACCATTCATAAAGCAAGCTCTATACCTGAACATATCACAGCCTTGCAAGATCCCCAGTTTGACTTGTGCCATACAAAGAACCTTTTCAGAACTAAGTCACAAAGTAGAATTGACCATACCGGTCTTGAGCCCATAGAATTGCAGCAGAGTCCTAGTGGAGAATCTTCTCCTTCCACACAACCTGATTTCCAACTTCTCCACCACTTTGGCTCTTTTCACCCCAAGTCTACTCAGAACCAATTTACTGGTCCAAGTACTTCCGCTACACCCATTCACACCTCCACTGTGCAAACCACTCCATCTCATATCACAAATACTCCACTTGTAAATCCACCATTAGCTCCTATCATGGCAGCATGGTATGCACCCCTTGTGTTACCACAACCGTTGGTACCTTTGCCAAATGATTACCAATCCAGAATCCCACATTTCACCGGGCTGAATCCACCACTACCCAATAGCATGTAGATAGAATGAATGATGCTTTTGACTACATGGAATTAGAAGAGGAAACCATGAAGATGAGGATGTTTTCCCAAAGCCTAGGAGGAGAATCTAAGAAATGGTTCAAAAGCCTAACTCCCAACAACATACACGATCTCCCTTCCCTTTACCAGACTTTCATAAACAAATGGGAAATTAAGAAAAACCCTCTTTAGATCCTCTCGGAATATATCAATCTTAAAAGAAACATGGGGGAAAGTGTTCAAGACTATTGCACTAGGTTCAATAGTGTTTACAATGCACTACCGCCAAACATGAAACCCCCATTAGGCCTAGCCTTAGCTAAATTTACGGACAGTTTTGACCCTGATATGGCCTATTAGCTAAGAGGAAGAGAACCCCTAACTTTAGAAGACATGAAAAAGGGAGCTATAAGTGTAGATGCAAACTTAATTGAAAAAAGAGCTAGGCTAATATTAGAAAATATGATAACCTACAAATATGACACCATGCCCTCCACCTCCTCATCTGATTCCAAGATTGACATCCTCCTTAGAACCATGGAAAGAATGATGGAGAGAATAAGAATAAACGAAAAAGCACCCCCTAGGGAGAACCAACCAAATCCCCAAAATAGAAACCGGAATCAGAACTTTAGAAGAGACCCACCCCAAACCAAACAAAGGGAAAATGATCAAAAAATCAGGCCACCCTTCCAAGATAACTATGTTGATGAAGGGGAAACAGATATTGAACAACCAGATGAAAATCATCTAAACCTTATAGGCTCTGATAGCAAGGGTGATGTTTTTCTCACAAAAGAAGAACAAGGTTTTTTCTCCTCAAACCAAGATGAAACAAATTATGAAGATTCCGAAGACCACGAATTGGGATTAGAATATGCCATAATGGAAGTCCATAGGAAATATGATCTTAGGAGTAAGAAAAACCAAGACAAATCCAAGAAAAACAGCTCGGACACTGCTGTTAAGAAAACCCCCGAAAACATTCTTAAAAGAACAACAGACAATAACAATACCATGGCTAAGAAAACTGATCCTAAGAAAACAGTACCTCTACTAGTGGCCCTGAGAAAAATTTGTTGACCAAAGCCTCGAATCAGAATCAACAAATTAAAAATGTGGAAAATTTTATGGCTGATAAAACTAATGTAAATATGTCCAAAATCCAAGTACCTTTCAGTTTTAAGGAGAGATTGTTAAAATCAAAATAACCATACCTCTCACTGAACTAGTAGCTCAGGATATGTACAAATCTCGAGTTCTTAAAGTTATAAACATAGGAAATGACACCAATACTCTGAATTTGATAGATGACAAACCAGAGCTGTTTTTTGGACCCGAAGTAAATGGAAAATAACAAGAAGGAGCCATTCCCCCATTCTATGTTAGCCTAAACATACACGACAAAATCTTGCATAATTCCATGCTAGACTCTGCTGCCTCTCACAACCTCATGCCAAAGGTAGTGATGGAGAGATTAGGCCTAGAAATAACCAGGCCCTACAAAGACCTATATTCTTTCGATTCAAGGAAGGTTAAGTGCTTGGGCTTAATCAAATATTTATGTGTCAATCTGACACAAATCCCTGCTAAGAGTCTGGTCATGGACATAGTAGTGGCTGACATTCCCCCCAAATATGGTATGCTTTTGTCCCGATATTGGGGAGCCAAGATTTTGGGGAACCTCCAACTTGAAATGTCCTATGCTACCATCCCGATTTTTAATCAAACAAGGAGACTCTACTGGGAATCTCACATGAATTATATGGTAAGTAGCCTAGATAGACCCAACAACACCCCTATCTATTCCATTCATTCAGACTTGGACTCATTCATCTTGTATAATAAAAATGACCTTGAAGAACAAGTGAATGAAGATCGCGAAGATCTAAGCACACTACAACAACCAAATCAGTCCCTCTATGATGAGTCTAACAGTAAAAAATATCACGATCCTGAAACACCACATGATGATAAAACTGAACTTGATTTTTTGAAAATTAAAAATGAAATGTCAGAAACAAAAATAAGTTTAGAATATGGATAATATTGCTCAAAGGAAGAACAAAACACAAAAACACAGCTTCTTCCTTTTGCCAATACAGAAGAAATGAAATGCCCTCACAAAACAAAAATCTTTGGGAATCTGGAGCAAGATAGTCTTATGTTTTTGCCTTACCTAGATACTTCATCATCCAAGAATTTTTTCTTTTCAGAAAAATTGTCAATTTCCACAAATATTGCTATGGATCCCAAAGAAGTCTTTGCTAAAGCTGATATAGAGAAATATAACATGGGTAACCTTAAGAGACCTGAAATGATTAAGTTGTCTAGAATTTTATCACTACACACAAAACAAAGAAATAAAAGGCTATGTAAAAAGTTTCAGAATGCTTATGTGTGTAGGAAGGCTAATCTAAAACCTTTTAACACAGACATTATGCTAAAAAGCCTTCCTTTCAAAAAGAATCATGAAAACCTTGAGCAGTTGAGGTCACTTAGAAAGAAGGAAAAAGGGCATAGGCTGTGTATAGACTTTAGGTACCTAGATCAACCCTTCCTAAAGAACAAATACCTTTTTACCAAGAAAGATCATATTTTAAAAAGTGTAGGGGTTTCTAACCAAATCTCATTGCATGATAGTTTTTCAGGTTACCATCAGATGATACCACTTCAGATCAATCAACTCAAATATTTGTTCAAGTTTCCTTGGGACAATTGCATGTTTAAACAAATACTTCCTGGGCTAGAGAGTGCTAGAGACACCTTCCGAAGAACTATGCCTTCAGTTTTCAATTTCTTCACTATGGTATACATGGATGACTTCATCATTTGTTTTAAAGATGATAAAAAATGCCTTGCCTACTTAAGGAAGATCTTTGACACAAACAGATTTGAGAAGCAAGGGTCAAAGAAGAAACACCAAGGAGATCATGGATTTTTTGAAAACTCTTGGAATAATCCTTATACCATGTTGTCAAATGGAGGTAACTATGTTTTCTGTTTATGAGAGCTGAATGGACAAAAAATGTTAGGAGATCCTTTTGAAGACAGGATGCTCAAACACCATTGCTGTAAAAATCCTTAGCTATAGCTTTTCACTCATTGTACATAACATTTTTTGAAGAAAAGGCCATAAATAGAAAAACAAAAAAACATAGAAAATAATAGAAAAGAGGGCAGATTCAAAAACAAGGTACAACCCCATACCCAAAAAATAGTAGTACTGAAAGTGTGCAAGCCTAAATGCCACTACTGGTGCAAAAATAATGTCTTGTTCAATCATCTAGGCTAATCATGGCTGAACATGTTTTAAATTTATTGTTGATAAGTTAGTGAAAGAGTGCTGGTCAAAACATTGGAGCTTGACTTGTCAAAGAAAATAGATTAGGAATGAAAGATACTGGTTCCACATGCTTAAATCTGAACCAAAGAGAAGGATAGGGATGCTTAGCAAATGATGAAACATAGCCCTCACACCTTCTAGTTTTGTTTTCTTATGAAAATAAAGTTTGTGTGCAGTTTTTCTTGATGCCACGACTCATGATGAATCAGATTGTCTAATTATCCTGGTTCAATTCATGCTTTAAATTTCTTGTCAAATATCTTAGAGAATGAAGTTTGTCATACTGCTTAATCTTGACAGTCAAATAGACTAGGTAGAGAATAAGAAGAGTTCACTAGCATAATCTGAACTCTTGGAAGAAATAAGTGTAGAAGTAGATAGTTTATTTCTTTGCTTTCAAAAGAAAAGATGTCAATGGGTTTGCCAGTTCAAGTGCACCCAAGGAAGAGAAAATGTTAGGAAAGTAGGTTGGGTAAGTAGAGGTGAAGTTGAGCTAATCATGCTTTCAGATTATCAAAATCACTACTTCAGGGAAAGCAGCAACAAAAGAGAAGAAGAAAATCCGCCCAACGGATGAGGCACTGGTCTTCATAAACCAAGAGATCTGAAATTCTGGACACCTCCTGAAAAGGAGCTGCCCTCCCCAAGTGGAGCCACAGTTAGTCATCAGTAATTTTTACCTATTTAGATGACTAAATGCTTTGTCCTGGATATCTAGAAACAAAATTCAAGAATCATGTGAGTTATAGAAATCTCACTGCCTTCATTATCCTTAAGACCAATTTTTCGCTATCCTACTACTGGGTCAGGACATGCCCATCCTATCACTCCCCGAAGACCAAATCATGGGCTGATGTCCCTCACTCTCACTATGTTTGCCACCTCTGCCTATAACACTCTGTCTCTATTTTCCTGAGCCCTCTATTTTCAACCTTGGTTCGCCAAGTAACCCAAACTTTTTCCTCTATTCACTAAGTGCCTCAAGCAATGGTGATTCTAAACTCCCTTTCTAAGATCTTCAGATAAATCAAAGTTTTTTTAGTTGTCTAGGATGACAATGCATAAAAGTGTGTCAAAACCCTGTCTTCACCTACAAACCCTGATTCAACCTTTTCAGTCAAAGACCTATTCCAAAGGACATCCCAATAAGTCTTATAAGGTCTCCTAGGTTATGCATTGTCATGGTTCTAAATTCAATATTTCTACATAGATTCAAAGGTGAAATCAAGTGAAAACAAGGGTGAACTTATCATTGTCCGAAGAAATCGAAGGCCTCCAAAGGTATCTCCTTGATCAAGAATTAAGTCTGCATAAAGACAGTTTTCCCATGTTCAAGCATTTCTGCAGGAATGCTTTATAATGGTTAACAACAGAACAGATGCAAAGTAAGAGGCCTAAACTCACAAATGACATTAACACAACAGAAGAGATACAACAGGCCTAAAAGTTCACAAAGAGGATCGTGGTCTCATGACAAATTGTTTGTAAAAGTGCTGCCCATCAAAGAGCCCATGCATAAGATCCTGAAGACAGTGACACATGAGCACAACTATACACCAATCAAAGATTCAATAAACAAAAAGTCAGAATGAAAAACCTCCTTGGTTGACTACAGGCAGAGAGTAGAAGATGATATCAGGAAATAATTTCAGGGGTTTGTTAAAGACAACATTATTACATTGCAACAAAGGGTCATAAAACTCCATCAAAGGGACAAAAGGTTTTCAGAGGACTTCTGAAATCAACATTCTAAAGTTGAAAAAAGATTGAAAAGGGTATCAGTACGAAGGACACATAACTCTAAAAAAAAAGTCAATATCTATCAATTAGTCAAAGAGAGATGCATAGGTTCAATATGTAAAAATGGAGAAAACAAGCATAATCACCAGTTTGCCCAGGGTTTTTGAAAAAGTTCCAGCTCCGAAAGAAATGAATAGATCAAAAAACACTGCTTCTATGACACTACCTGCAAAAGGAAAAAAAACATATTAGCAAAGGAGAGAAAAAAAAATAAACCTTAGTGAAGTGAGTTTTATCTTTATTTTTTTATCAAGAGGCATAAAGGCAACTCAATCAAACATCTCCCATTCACCATTTGGAAATATGCAAAGGAGTGAGGGTTTTCAATTTTTTCGAATTTCCTGACAGAGTCTTCGGGCAGAATTTCCGGGCGCTGCGCTCCTGAGAAATCGTGCTGCGCTCCTATGCAAGACTGCCATACAAATCCCCGAAAGGCACTACGTTCCTGTTAAAAGGCATTGTGTGCCTGTAGAATAATCACCGTGCAGCCTCCGCCCGACCGATAACGTGTTGCGCTCCTGTTCGTTCAGGAGCTGCACGACAGCAGGTTCAGGAGGCGCTTGTGCTGCGCTCTTGTTTGTTCAGGAGTTGCACGATGGCACGTTTAGGACCGCCCAGGCACACACAGTGTGTGTAGGAGGTAAATTGCCACCCGACTACCCGTTCAGGAGGCACAACAACATGTTTAGGAGGCACCCGTGCTGCGCTCCTGTCTGTTCGGGAGCTGCACGACAGCACTGTTGGGCAGTGGAAACGATATGAAATCACTGTGTATTTTCTCATTCTTTTACTATAGACAAAATCCTTTTTACCATAGAAAGGTAATTTATTATAAGAATTATGGTAGAATTGGAAAGGTTTATGTTTATTGTAAAAAGATGACTAAAGATTGCTTTTTGTTGATAAAACAGGAATTAGACGAAGTGAACAGCTGTACCAAAGGCGAGGCTGAGATGAATGCAACTGCTGCTCCACCAGCGTTAGACCAAATCCTGCCAAAGACAAGGAAATCCGAATGCATTGCCAAGAAAAGGCAGGGGACAGCTCGGCTTCAGTCAAAGTAAACCATATGATAACTAAATGAAGAGAAGCGAATCCCTCAGGATCCTTCGATCTTGAGGGATCGTTGTTCAAGCCTCATCTTATTCCTCGTCTTGTCCGCCAGGGTCTGATATATAAGGCAACGCCTTTAGTGATTAAAGGGGTTGGAAAATATTGTATTCAAAACATTTCGTCTGTAATATTGTGTTTTATTGACTCTTGATTTTAAGAGAGCGATCGATGTATTACTTTATGTTCGATTAATATCAAAGACTCGTTTCATTTCATCTCTTAAGTTTTGAAGTAGCCCAGTAGTGTTTCACTGGTGATAAGGGCCTGGATCTAGTGGAATTTCCTTGATGTTTGCATTTATAATCTTTGCTTACTGTTGTGTGAAGTCTCAATTAAGTTTATTACGATTACAAAGTTTGATTGATTGCTTTTGGATTAAATACAGATTCATTGTGAAGCATTAACGAACTGCACTGTTGTTTTATCATTTGCAAGAAGTGTATTCGCTATTTATTTACCTTGCTATCTTTATAAAGCTTTGCTATTCTATATTCAATTCTAGTTTCTGTTCTATTAGTTTATGATTCGTTATAATTGATTGTTTTGTAGTATTGGCTGTCGACAGGATTGGAGTATTGAGATTAGTTGTTTGATTGAGTTGCATTTACAATTGATGTTAAATTCATGTTGCTGTTCCATTTCTGTTTACTGTTCATTTCTGATTCATAGCTTCAGATTAGCAGATAGATTGGTTACAGTTGCTGTGTATGCATAGGAATTACGAGTTGTTGTTCCTTTCTAGCCTTTGAAGTTCCTTTTAGTTATTTTCATTAGCAAGTAGTTTGAGTTTGATTTCATTTTGATTGCTTTAAGAACAAGACCACCAATTGTAGAGGACACTGGTTACTGCTTCCAAGTTCCTAGATTGGTTATCTTTCTTTCGTGTGATTTCAGTTGCATCGATTTCTAAGGGAAGGAGTTACTGCTACTGTATCCCTGATCGATGGTTTGCAGATTGATGTAGTTAATATTTCAGAGCATTTCCATTTATGTTACTGTAATTAGATTTCTTTACAAGCATCCATTTACTCTTGTATTTAAAATTCTGTACTACATCTTCATAGCATTACTCTTCGTTAATTTCAGCCTCAGACAGAGTACACTCTTGAAATAAAAATTTGCTCCCAGATTGATGATTAATGTAGGCTAATTAGGTGTTTAAAAGATACCTTTTTATGAGCAAACATTTTGGCGCCATTGCCGGGGAGAGTGTATGCCATTTCAAAGGAGTGATGCATAGCTGATTTTCTTCTGCTTGTGAAGAATTGGGTATTAAAGACAGAATGTAAGAACCTGTGCACTGGGCAAGAAACACACTTGCTCATAGCCCGCTTTATAGCAGAATTAGGTAAGCTCTTTCTTTAGGTAGGAATGAAGGCTTGTTTTCTTGAATGAATAGACCAACTAAGAAAAAAAAAATTTCTCCTAAAATTGAAAAACCTAAGGGACCGGTGACCCTTGGGTGGACAACTTTTATTGACGAAATCCTTAAAAGGAATGAATCTCAGCCATCAGTAGGACCTAGGAGAGTTATCTCTAGACAACCTACTAGTTCCCTTCAGGTCACAGAGTCACCATCTGAAGCCTTCACTGAGATACATAGTCAAACAGAGGGAATTGAGCAAGATTCCCAAGAAATTGAGAATCCCTGCATAATTTCCCCTCAAGAATGGAAATCTAGTAATCTCCGTGAAGGAGAAGGGGAAACAGGAGAAACAGAAGAACCAAAATATCCTATTGAAATAGTCCAAACAGTAAGCAGTCCAGATAAGGGAAGTGCTGCTAAACTCATTCAAAACCAAGGTCCTGAAACACCGCAAACAGTAGGTCAACAAGGAATACTTATTGTTCCAGATCAGGGAAGTGCTGTCAAGGCCATTCCTGCTCTTTCTAGTTAGCCTAGGAATTCCTTTGAGTTCCCAAAAGGATATTGGCACATATTCGACCAAATGGCCCAGAACCAAAATCAGAACCAGCAGACACCCCAACGAACCTCTACACTACAATATCCTA
This sequence comes from Pinus albicaulis, assembly GCA_034641835.2. Classification (NCBI taxonomy): domain Eukaryota; kingdom Viridiplantae; phylum Streptophyta; class Pinopsida; order Pinales; family Pinaceae; genus Pinus; species Pinus albicaulis. The sequence continues at coordinate 130,385,281 of CM076581.1, forward strand.
TAGTAGATACTGCAGTCAATGCACCTATGAAGGCCATTCCCCTTTAACATATTCCCACATTTCATGCCTTAACACCAGAATATCCAGATGCATTTTTTTCTGAATTCGATGTGTTATGCAGGGGATATGATTATACCACCGATCCCCAAAAACTAAAACTATTTCCTTCCACATTAAAAGGGGCAGCCTTACGATGGTTTATGGGATTAGGTGGGGGTGTCATAACTGATTGGGATCAGATTAAAGCTGCGTTTTTTAAGAAGTATCAAGATTATTGCAGGTCTCAGGAACTAAACGATGAAATATTCCAAATGACAGCAAAACCAAATGAAACCTTTGAAGAATATGTAGAATGGTTTCAATACAATCTTCAGAGATCTCCTTATGCATCCTTACCCTTACTTGATAATGTGTTGAAAACTACATTAATTGGGGGAATGAAAGATCAATGGGTTGAAACATTGAATATTATGGGAAAAGGTGATATATATCAGGAAATTTATGCTAACATTATTGATTTGTGTATCGGGAGTTCGAGGGGCAACACAAGGCTAAAATCAGTAGAACGTGATATGATTACAAGAGAAAATAAGACCTCTAATGAAGGTGTGACTCGTGCAAAGATTGGAAACCTGCTGGAAGATTTTAAGACAGATATACTTGGGACTCTAACAACGCAGTTCGATATGATGCAAACCAAACAAAAGCAAGCAGAAGCAGAGCAAAATTTGGTGATATTCTGTCCTAGATGCAGGAAGAAACACAGCCACAAAGAATGCCCATTGGATGTAATCAAAGTTTGTGCCATTTGCACAAAAGATCACCCTACAGAAGGATGTCTCTCGCTTCTTGGTCTAAAAGCAGTTTATAAGGAGGCAGAAGAAGAATCAGAAGTGGTATGTCTGCTTAATCAGTGCCAAAAATGGCAGCCACGACAATCAGGTATGCTAACTGATCCATTTGTTGGGTATGTGTTATATTCTTTCCACGACTAGCCCCACGCACTGTACGTTGCGCCGGGTACAACAGGGGGGTCATAGGGGGGGCGGCAGCGCCCCGACAAATTTTTTTTTGGGATGCGGTCCCACTCATATGCGGACCCACCCATGTTTTGTGCATGAGTTTGCACATGGTTTTGGGGTACGATGGTTTTCGACCCCTGGAATTTTTTAGATCCGGTCAAGGGAACTAAGGTTATGTTCTAATCCAGGGTTAATGGATTGGGGTTTATGTATGCTTCGGCATGTATATATATGTGTTGTAACACTAAAAGGAAAATAATGAAAAATCAAGCTAGTCGTCCCAATTTGGGATCCAGGGGAAAATATTTGTGTTTATCTGTTTTATGTTTTATGCTCTTGCTATTATTTATTTTATGTTATAAGATTCGTGTGTAGATAATTTATGTTCAGGGTTAAAACCTACATTTGGTATCAGAGCTGTTTCGGCTTCAAGGGGACGCCTTTGCTGCTGAGGGTTTTTGGGTTCTGGCCTGAGGTAGACCTTGTTCAGTGGGAGATCTGCGGGATCGATTCTTGCGGTGAAAGAAGATGGCGAGCGGTGGGAAGATAGAGATCGAGAAGTTTAATGGTCAGAGCTTTGAGTTATGGAAGCTCAAGATGGAGGATCTGCTGGTGGATAAAGATCAGTGGATCGCGGTAGATCCAGGTACTAAACCAACGGCAATGTCAGATGAAGACTGGAAGAAACTGGATCGGAAGGCCAAGAGCACAATACGGTTGTGTGTGTCAGATTCAGTATTGTTGAATGTATCTGGGGAAGCTACGGAGAAGAATTTGTGGGAAAAACTTGGGACTTTGTACCAATCTAAGTCTCTGGTGAATAAGTTGTTCCTGCGGAAAAAGCTGTATAACCTGAGGATGAAGGATGGAGACTCGGTGACAGAGCATCTGAACGCCTTCAATACTATGGTAAGTCAACTATCATTTGTTGATATTAAAATCTCGGATGAAGATAAGTGCATCAGTTTGTTGTGTTCTCTACCAGACTCGTGGGATAGTCTGGTTATTGCAATAGGTAGCAACACAACTACCTTGAATTTTGATGACATTGTCTCAGCCTTGCTGTCGGAGGAAATGAGACGGAGAAATATGGAGGGTCAAAATGGATATGCCTTATCTGTACGAGGAAGGTCCCAAAATAGAAACAAGAATAAGGTTTCGAGTGGGAGATCAAAATCTAGAGGGAGATCTAAATCTCCTGGAAATTTTGTAAAGGTGTGCTGGAAATGCGGAAAGGAAGGACACTACAAAAAGGAATGCATATCTAAAGCTCCTGAGAAAGGAAAGGGATCTAATGAAGCTCCTTCTGTAGAGGCAAAAACCACCTCGGATGAAGGTGGGGATGTGTATTTGGATTCTTCTTCAAATACACATGTAGATCATGAGTCATGGTTGATTGACTCAGGTGCATCCTTTCACTTCACTTTGGCTGTGAGTGGTTCCCTGCGAGTATGAGAAATATGATGGTGGTGATGTCTTCCTAGGGGATGATAGGAAGGGCTGCATTGTCTGGACGTGGGAAAGGCTGTCAAGCTGCAAGGTGGAGAAGGACAGAACACTTCCTGTTATGCATATTCCTTCATTGGCCAGAAATCTGATTTCTGTAAGCAAGATGGATGATGCAGGTGTAAAAACAGTGTTTGAGAAAGATGCCTGCAAGATGGTTCGGGGAGCACTGGTATTAATGCGGGGAGTTCGGACTGGAACTATGTACAAGCTACAAGGTAGCACTGTTATTGATAGGTGTAATAGTTCTGTGGTTCTTGAAAGAGGAGCGGAAAGCCTAGTTGTCTCTGGAGAAAAGACCATGCTATGGCATCAAAGGCTTGGACATATTGGAGAGAAGGGCCTTCGGATACTGCATAGAAATGGTATGGTAGAAGGTATGTCTAATTTCTCTCTGGATTTTGATTTCTATGAACATTTTGTATATGGGAAGCAGAATCGGGTGAGTTTTCCTTTTGGTGCTAAGAGGGCAAACAAGATATTAGAACTTGTGCACAGTGATGTGTTTGGACCTGTGTCAGTTCCATCACTGGGAAAGTCTGTGTACTATGTTTCATTCATAGATGACTTCTCAAGGAATACATGGATATATTTCTCGAGGAAGAAATCTGAAGCTTTTGACAGATTTAAAGAATTTAAGGCTCTGGTGGAAAACCAGACAGAGAAGAAGATAAAGGCGCTGAGGACAGATAATGGTGGGGAGTTCTGCAAGAAGGAATTTGAAGAGTTCTGTAAGAAGTGTGGTATAGCATGGCAAAAGAATACTCCATACACACCTCAGCAAAACAGAGTTGCAGAAAGAATGAACAGAACACTGATGGAAAAGGGAAGAAGCATGCTCAGTGGTACCGGGTTAGGACAAGAATTCTGGGCAGAGGCAGTGGAGACTGCATGTTACTTAGTTAACAGATAACCTTCATCAGCGTTGGAGGATAAGACTCCACATGAGGTATGGACTGGTAAGAAACCCTCTCTTTCACATCTAAGGGTATTTGGATGTGATGCATATGTACATGATCCAAAGGAGAAAAGGACCAAGTTGGATAATAAATCTGAAAGGTGCATCTTTATTGGGTATAAGGATGGTTTAAAGGGTTACAAGCTTTGGAACCCAGAAACAAGGAAGGTTGTGTACAGCCGAGATGTGGTGTTTAGAGAGGTGAAAGATTCTATTACACATGAAGTCCTACCAAAGGAACCTGAGAATATAGAGTTTGAGCTAAAGGAGTATGAATCAGACTCTACAACAGAAGAAGATTCAGAAGAGGAAGAGCCGCAAACTCCAGCTTTGAGAAGATCAGCTCGGGAAAGAAGACAACTAGAAAGGTATAGTCCATTTTCTTTCTGTTCAAATTTTTCCTTAACTATAACTGATGATGATCCCAGAACTGTCAGGGAGGCAGTAGATTCAGAGGATGGAAAACTCTGGAAGGAGGCCATGGTTGATGAAATGGCATCCTTGCACAAGAATGAGGCATGGGATCTGGTGGAGTTGTCGACTGGAAGGAAGCCCATCAGGAGCAAATGGGTGTTTAAAAATAAGATGAATGTAGAAGGCAGGTGGAGAAATACAAAGCTCGGTTGGTAGAAAAAGTTTATTCCCAAGTGCCGGGAATTGATTTTGGTGATATTTTTTCTCCTGTTGCCAAGGTTACTTCTATTAGATTACTTTTATCTGTTGCTGCTGCATTTGATTTTGAGATAGAACAGATGGATGTGAAGACAACATTTCTTCACGGAGATCTAGAAGAGGAGATCTACATGAAGCAACCTGAAGGCTTTATGGTGAAGGGTAAGAAATAACTGGTGTGCAGGTTGAAGAAGTCTCTGTATGGGTTAAAACAGTCACCAAGGATGTGGTATCAAAAATTTGATACCTATATATGGGGACTTGGCTTCACCAGAAGCAAGGAGGATCACCGTGTTTATTTTAAATTAATTGGTGACTGTGTTATTTATTTGGTCTTGTATGTGGATGATATGTTGTTGATTGGAAATGACAAAGAAATTATCCAAGATTTGAAGACCCAACTGTTCTCCAAATTCGACATGAAGGATGTTGGTGCTGCAAACTATATTTTGGGCATGGAAATTAAGAGAGATCGGGCAAAGAGGAAGCTCTGGTTAAAACAGAGGAAGTATGTTGAGACTATATTGCAGAGGTTCAATATGCAGGATAGTAAACCGGTGAGTGTTCCTATTCCTGTAGGTGCAAAGCTGTCTGCTGAACAGTGTCCCAAGACACAAGAAGAAGAGGAGGATATTTCCCGTGTTCCATATGCAAGTGCAGTGGGTAGCCTGATGTATGCAATGGTCTGTACTAGACCAGACATTGCACATGGAGTGGGAGTATTGAGCAGGTTTATGTCAAACCCAGGGAAGGAGCATTGGACAGCAGTGAAGCAGGTTTTCAGATATTTACGTGGAACTAGTGATTATGGCTTGTGCTACCAGGGAAGACCAGGATTGGAAAGAATGTTGGACATTGGTGTTTTTGTTGATGCAGACTGGGCTGGAGATCTGGACCAAAGAAGATCTACAAGTGGGTATGTGTTTAGCCTATTTGGAGGTGCAGTCAGTTGGATGAGTAAAAGACAGTCTGTAGTGGCACTTTCAACTACAGAGGCAGAATACATAGCAGCCACTCATGCAAGCAAGGAAGCATTTTGGTTGCAGAGATTGTGTTCAAGTATGGGGTTGGTACAACAAGCTATAAGGATAGACCGTGATAGCCAAAGTGAAATTTTCTTGGCTAAGAACCCTGCTTATCATTCAAAGACTAAGCACATTGATGTTCAATATCACTTTGTTAGAGATATGGTTGAGGCTAAAAGGGTGTTGCTGGTAAAGGTGGACACTTTGAAGAATGTTGCAGATGCATTGACGAAGTTTGTGAGCACTCAGAAGTTCTCTTGGTGTAGAGAAACAATGGGTGTTGAATAATTGGCCCAATGACTAAGCTCTCTTGTGGCCCCCTGTGGAAAGAAAACAACAAGTTGGAGAATTTTGGGTACGTGTTATATTCTTTCCACGACTAGCCCCTCATATGCGGACCCACCCATGTTTTGTGCATGAGTTTGCACATGGTTTTGGGGTACGATGGTTTTCGACCCCTGGTATTTTGTAGATCCGGTCCAGGGAACTACGGTTATGTTCTAATCCAGGGTTAATGGATTGGGGTTTATGTATGCTTCGGCATGTATATATATGTGTTGTAACACTAAAAGGAAAATAATGAAAAATCAAGCTGGTCGTCCCAATTTTGGATCCAGGGGAAAATCTCTGTGTTTATCTGTTTTATGTTTTATGCTCTTGCTATTGTTTATTTTCTGTTATAAGATTCGTGTGTAGATAATTTCTGTTCAGGGTTAAAACCTACACCATTTTCTTCTTTTCAACCTCCTCAATACAATGCTCAGCAATATAGTGGAATGTGGCAAAATCAACCACATTTCCGCAATTGGTCACAACATCCATTCCCTACAACATCTTGGCCAAATCAAACAAATCAAACTAATTGGCCTAGTTTTCCTTTCTGCCCACCATTTTGACAAAATAATAACTATCCAACACAATGGTCCCCCTCTACTTCACAGAGTCAGGCCTGGAAGTCAAACTGGCAAATACCTACAAATCAGCCAGCCGGAACAATCCCTCTCTCTCAACCTACACTTCCAACTCCCTATACAAACCCCCAGACCAACTTAAGACCACAACTCCCAGCCCAGCACAACCCAAACCCAAACAATAGGCCAGTTCAATCTGTCCAAATAATGGAACCCCCAGAATTAGAAACTGAACTGAGGGAGTGTAATGACCTTCAATTAAGGTCTGGGCGCATAGTAGAAACAGAGAGAAACAATAATGTTCATATTGAAGATCCGTTACCTGTAGAAAAAACGTTACAAAAAGAGAAGGAGGTTCAACAACAAAATCAACAACAAGTAACAACTTCCTCTCCACCATTCCCAGAACGATTAATCATACCGCACCCATTAGAACATCTTAATTTTGATCTTCTGGGAGAATTAAAAAAATTGTGTATAAAAATCCCTCTCCTCCAAGCTATCCAAGACATTCCTATATATGCAAAAACCATTAAGGAATTATGCATAAAGAAGCCAAAGAGGAGAACAACCACCAATCCAACTGTTCAAATAGTCGGTACTTTATCTGACTTATTATCAGGAATGGAAACACCTGTAAAATATGAAGACCCAGGAAATCCCATAGTGACAGTGAAAATCCATGGGCAATCGTTTCTAAATGCCTTAGTTGATTTGGGAGCAGAAATCAATATTTTAACCACCACCACCTGTCAAAAACTTGGCATTACATCGCTAGAACCAACAACAACCTTATTGGAATTGGCCGACCGATCGGTAGTCAAACCAGAGGGTACACTACAAGATGTAATGGTATCTGTGGATTCCTGGGAATACCCTGCTGACTTCCTGGTTATCAATCCAAAGAACTGGCTAGATGGACACCCGTTAATCTTAGGTAGACCTTGGTTGGCAACTGCCAATGCTTATATTGGATGCTGACAAGGCAACATGACAATAACAAGGGGAAACTATGTCAAGAATTTAGATTTATATCCCCCAGCCCAACCAAGCCTATCAATAATCAAAACAAGAAAACAACCTGTATCATATCTTATGGAAAATATGAGATCACCTCTAACAATAGAAAATGCTCTTGATTTTAAAGATCAAACAGAGGATGATATCATCAATAGTTTTATTAATAAACCACAAATCAGATCCCATCTACAATGTCACATGATCAAGGCAGCATTTGATAACAAGGAAGAATAATATCCTTTGAAAGACATTCCTGATCAAGTAATGCCCACCACTTCTATGTACAATAGCAAGATTGTAGAAATTGAGCCGGGAAAAAATCTAAACATTAACAAAAGTTTGACTACTGAATAAGAAGAGAAGTTGGTCCAATTATTACAAAAATACAAAGTAGCCTTTGCATGGGATTATCCAGACATGAAGGGAATTGACCCCCAATTGTGTACACACCACATATATATTGAAAAAGATGCGAGACCCATTCACCAACCCCAAAGAAGACTAAACCCTCACCTTAAAAATATTGTGAAAGCTGAATTACAAAAGCTATTGGATGTTAATTTCATCTACCCAATATCTGATAGCAAGTGGGTCTCTCCATTAGTAGTGGTACCGAAGAACGAAAAGTGGAGAATATGTGTAGATTACCGTGAACTTAACAAGGCAACCCAGAAAGAACACTTTCCCCTTTCTTTCATTGACCAGGTATTAGACACATTGGCAGGAAAAAAATTATTTTCCTTCCTCGATGGCTTCAGTGGGTACAATCAAATCCAGATTGCCCCTGAAGACCAAGACAAAACTACTTTTACCTGTCCATGGGGGACATTTGCCTACGGAGTCTTACCCTTTGGCCTATACAATGCCCCTACTACATTCCAAAGGGCCATTCTCAGCATCTTTGCAGACTTAATAAATGAAGGGCTCGAAGTATATATGGATGACTTTACACCTTATGGGGATGACTTTGAGCCAGCCTTAGAAAGTTTAGAAAAGGTGTTGCAAATATGTATTGACACTAGGCTTTGTTTAAGCCATGAAAAGGTTCATATGATGATGACCGAAGGAGTTATCTTAGGGCACTATATTTCAACAGCTAGAATTCAGGTGGACCCAGCTAAAATTCAAATAATCTTTTTAATACCCACACCCACCACACAAACAGAGGTACGTAGTTTTCTTGGATTTTTTGGTTATTATAGGAGATTTATAGAACATTATTCTCAAATAGCTGCACCTTTATATGCACTAACTGGAAATGTCACATTTATTTGGACAAATAAATGTGACAATGCCTTCAACGATCTGAAAAATCTTGTTTCAACAGCCCCAGTGCTGAGGGGCCCAGATTGGAATTTGCCATTCCAAATTTCATCTGATGCCTCAGACACAACAATTAGAGCACTGCTTGTGCAGGAGGAAGACAAGAAACCATATGCAATCTATTATATTAGCAAAAATCTATCCCCTGTTGAATTAAATTATACTGTGACTGAGAAGGAATTTTTAGCTATAGTACATGTTGTAAATAAGTTTAGACATTATATAACTGGGTATCCTGTAGTACTATATACTGATCACTCTGCCATTAAATTTTTAGCAAATAAACCTGTTACAAATGGAAGAGTGACAAGATGGTTGATTTTATTGCAGGAATTTGACATTACAATCAAAGATTGACCTGGAAAAGAGAACCCTGTAGCTGATTTCCTGTCAAGAATGCCAAAGCCAACTGACACAGAAGCAGTCAAAGACCACTTCCCAGATGAACATTTGTTCATTGTTACTGTCAGAACCCCATGGTATGCTGATATAGAAAATTATTTGGCAATAGGTAAATTTCCTAAACATCTATCCCTTAATCAACGAAAGCAGATAATACAGCGTAGTACCCGATTTTCTTGGATTGGGGGATACTTATTTCACACAGGGGCATATATGAAAATAAAAAGATGCATTCGGGAGGATGAGGTATATGATATTTTGAAATTATGCCATGGTGGGAAGTGTGGCAGGAATTTTGCAGATCGTAGAACTGCCCATAAGGTTTTACGAACAGGCTATTATTGGCCTACCATATTTAAAGATGCCAAAAAAATTGTGCAGGCCTATGATAGCTGCCGAAGTGCCGGTCGCCCTAGGCAGTCTGATGAAATGCCTTTGAACCCTCAACTAGTAATTGAACCGTTTGAATGCTAGGCGCTTGATTTTGTTGGCCCTATTATCCCTCCATCAAACCAAAAAAAATACATCCTAGTTGCAACTGAGTATGTCACCAAATGGGTCGAAGCAGAGGCACTTTCAAAAGCTACAGAGGACTCTGTAATACAATTTCTTTTCCAAATCTTTGTGCGATATGGCCTCCCAAGGGATATAATCACAGATGGAGGACCGTAGTTTGTAGGTAATAAACTAGATGAAACACTACAAAACTACCACATTCAGCACAAGATTACAACCCCATACCACCCACAGGCCAATGGCCAAGTAGAGAGCATGAACAAAGTGATTGAATCTATATTAACAAAAACCGTTGCCTCACACAGATGTGATTGGGCCTACAGATTTCCAAAAGCATTATGGGCATACCGAACAACATGGAGACCCACTACGGGATATTCAACATATCAATTGGTATTTGGAAAAGAACCCATCTTTCCAATAGAATTTGAAATTCAGACATTAAGAACAACTCAAAAGGTGGGTCTAGATTTAAATGAAGCCCAAGCCAAAAGACTGCAACAAATTAATGAGTTAGATGAAATTAGGCTCTTTTCTCTTCAGCACATAGCGTTAATTCAACAATAGAGAGCAAAATGGCATGACGCCCTTATCAAAGAAAAAATCTTCCATGAAGGAGACTGGGCACTCCTATATGATTCTAGGTTTCAAGATTTCCCAGGGAAACTCCAGACACGATGGCTCGGACCCTATGAAATACAAAAAGTGCATGATAATGGCACTATTACAATAGCCACCATTGATGGATCTGGACATTCCTTTAAGGTAAACGGTCATCGAGTACGATTGTATCATAAACCGCTTACCCGAGAATCCTTTTACCAACAGTTACGGGAAGATTCTACCATGAAAATTCTGGCTGAAGGGGATAACTCCTCCTCGGCACCAGTTTATTAAATAATTTCTTTTTTAAATTTTGTACATAAATACTGGCCATTTATTTGGATTGTTTGTTTTATGGAATTCGTTGTTTTTCAAATCTCCATTTATTTCGTTTATTTTGAGTTTCTGTTGTTTGTTTCATGGAATTCTGTTTTTTTCAAAGCTCTGTTTATTTCGTTTGTTTTGAGTTTTTGCTATTCCTTTATAAAGGAACAACACTTCTGCTGTTCCTTTCGAAAGGAACAACATTTTCACAGATTTTTTCTGTTCCTTTCGGAAGGAACAACAGTTCCGCAAATTGTTTCTGCTGTTCTTTTTAAAGGAACAACACCTTTTGAGTGGATTGTCTTTTGTTTTAGATTAGAATTTTGAGGATTTTGGATGACTCTTCTAAAGGAAAACATGTTATTCATATACAATTATACAAATTAAAGTTTACTGTAATCAGCAAATCAAAAGAAATCGTTATTTTTAAGAAAATTGTTTAGTAATGATAAGAAAAAGGAAAAAGGGACATAATCAATAACATGATTTTGCTGTCTTACTACCACTGAATTAATCTGATCGATTATCCTTATCATGTTGGTTCTTCCCATATGTTATAAATTTCTTTGATTTTTATTTATGGAGTAGGAATAAGGGCATATTCATTTCTATTGAGATGTTCAGACTTCTTCCACCATCCCTACTCTTAAGGAGTGCTGAGCCATCCTTTATATATAAATAGGAAGTGCTATATGAAAAAGAAAATATTTACATATTTCACTAATAATTTTATGAGTTGGTAGATGGAGGATAGGGGGTCTCATCAAGAGCCAACCTACCATGATCATAAGGAAGTCAGTGAAGTGGCATTCCCATCATGGCCACCAAACCAGGGATATGGTCCAATGGACAATTAAAAATAAAATAAAATTGAGAAGTCCTTGGAATAGGAGGTCTCATCATGAGCCGGCCTACCCACTTTTCACTTCTTCACAGTGAATGGCATTGTAATTTATCTGGTCACCAAGCCAGCACAATGGCCTCCGTTATGACATTCAACAAGCACTTCCTCAGCATACGTAAAGGACAATGGTTCCAAGGGTGAGAAAGAAACTCTGTCAAGGTTATGGACACCTGTGGGCAACAGAGCTCTGTTGATGGTATTGGAGTCACATTTATACACATCAATAGTCATATTAAACCCTTTTTACTATATCTCTATTTAAATATCAAATGAAAGTATGAATCCTTAACCTTTGATTTCGAACCTATTATACATGAAAATCATTATAAATCGATCACATTAGTTTGAAGTGGGTAATAAACGCATATGTACTTATGTTTATCTTAAGCTGTCCCTTCTCCTTATATTTGAATAATTACAAACGATTTTATATCTATTAACGATTTATCACACGCATTGATTTCAGTAATTGTTATAATTTGATTGAATGTATCATAATTATGCCTACTTTTTCCTGCTGTACTACTGTTGTGCCACACTTGCCTCTCTCAATTGACAGTCGAGGACGACCGATCATCCTTCAGGGGGGGCGCGGATGTCTGCATGCATATAAAATCCCGATATTTCTTTACCTGTATACGAACCAAATCCCTGAATTCTAGGGAATAACCAAAATTTAACGACATTATTCCAATTCACTGTGCTGAGCTGTTCCGTTACGATCACTGTGTGTTTGGAAAGAAATAACAGTGTGCAGAGATGATGGGAGGACGACCAATTTGCAGTGAGCTACAAGTGCTAGTTGTTTCTGATGCTGCACGAGAGATTTTAGAAATATTAGGATGGATTACATATTTCACGAGGATGCAACAACCCCATGAAGTAGTGGCCACCGAATTTTTACAGAACTTGCAGGAAGGATACTCCATGGTTAGAGGAAGACAGATAACTGTATCCGATGAAATAATTACAGAGGTGTCTGGCATACCAGCACAAAGAACTATATGGACTCAGAAGAATCTCAGGCTTCAAGAAGCCATGAAGATTTTTCAGGATGACGGAAAAACATTGGTTGTCAAAGGAAAAGGAGTTCAGCCAGCATCATTGGGAGAACCATGGACGGAATTGGCCAAGATAGTGCAAGCCTATATAGCATGCGATGGAAGGAAAGACGTGGTAAGACCCCACCACCTTAAGTTATTGGCTGTATTAAAACAAAAATGCACTATAAATTTTCTTGCATTTTTAAATTCCTTACTGCATGATATTGCTCGTAGTATAAGAAAAGCTCAGCACTCAGACATGGTGGTCAGCCACCATTGCCTAATCAGATTAATAGTAAGTCATAGTCTTGTCCAACAACAGACCAGCTGGGAAGAGTTGATATTCTCCATTGATGTAGGGTTAGCCTTACCTGCCCCGAAATGGAAGATAATGGATGGCTCAATGTCTGAGCCATCAATTAATAGACAGCCCCTCTGTTCAAAAGGAAGTAGGGGAATGATAGAAGGACTTCCGGGTAGTAGTAGCCAGCCCTGGGAATTTCCCAGCTCGGAGGATGAAAAACCTCCACAATTGGAAGGAGGAAGTCCTCGTACTGATGAAGAAGAGGAAATGGAGGGAGAAATTCGCTATTCGGATGAAGAAGATATGAGTCACCACACTAGTGGTGAGAAACAAACCAGTGCAGAAGAAGAAGATAATGAAGAAGAGGAAATTGAGGGAGAAATTCGATATTCAGATGAGGAAGAAGGAAGCTATCATACCTATGAGGAGGACAAAGACAATCATAGCAGTGAAAGAGAAGGAACAGAGCCTCCTGAAAATACTACTGTAAGTTCACCACGAAGCCCTTTAAGGGAAGACCAATTGGCCCAAATTCTAGCCAGTATGAGTGAATATGTGCAGCCTCATAGCCCTTTGGACCTTAACATTGATATTAATCAGTTTCCAGAGCACTCTGCTGTCGAAAAAGAAAAATCTGAAGAAATGCTGAATGAAACAACAAACCCTAATGAAGCGATAAAGTCAGCTAGGGTTGCTTCCCCTGAACAAGAAAAAGAGAACACCGAAGTAATATCCCAACGTGAAAGTTCTCAGGGGATTGTAGAGTCAACTGAGGGTGCAATTCCCGAAGAATTTAGCCAAGGGCATATGAATATTGAAGAAGAAAACCAAGAAGAGAAATTAATTGAAGGCACGGCTAATGTGGACCAAAACCCTGTTGAGCGAACAGGTCCAGAAAAAGGAACATCCATTCCATTAAGAAAAGATAAGAAAGTAACTGAGATTGAAAATATTCGGAGGAAACGAATGAAGCTTCACAGACTCGTGGAAAAAATCAGGCAAACCATTAGGGTTCTTAGAATGAAACAAATGCCTAAGCGAGCCCCCAAGAGAAGAAGCATAGCCACCAAGCGAGCTTCGAAAAAGAGAAAAGTGGCCGCTAAGAGGAACCCCCAAGTTGCAAAAGCCATGCCTGAGCCTAATTATGGAGATACAGAACATCAAATAGCTGTTCCAACACAAGCTGTTCCAGAGGGACCCGCTTCAAGTGAAAATCTGCAATCTAGTAGTCAGCATACTTTTAGTGACCCTACCTTAGCCAGACTCCAAGAGGAGTTGGCACAAGCCCGACTGTGTTGGGGCCCTTGTTTTGTTTAAGTTTTGAATTTTCAGCCAAGACATTTTTGAACTTGGACTCTTTTGAGTTGCGGAGGAAATACACATAGCTAACGCGACCGCACCGCGCGACCAGGAGTTGCGGAGCTACCAAGGCAGTGCGGAAGCACTTGATAACTGGAGATGGAACAGAGATAAGTACAGATGAAAGAGATACAGCAGAAAACAGGAAGTAGAACAGACAGACATCAGAAGAGAAGTCGGGAAAAGCCAGAGCAAAGACGCAGAGAAGCCGCCAGTCGCGACGAGCGGGTGAATAAAAGGCGATCACCCGGCTGAAGAAGAGAGGGGTTGGTTGATCGGTTGCTGTTGAGGGATGATTGCATGCGGAAGCAGCCACAGAGGAATCAGACCTGTTCTCTCCATTGGTTCCTACTTTCTATGTTCGTCCTTTCTGTTCTTAGACCCATCTGTATCTGATTTATGAGTTATCAGAGAAGGAAGCTACGTAATCATGTAATTGGCCGAAGAATAATATAAAGAAGGATTGCTGTCTCTATGCTTTGGTTATGTGTTATGATGTGTTTACACTACTTTAAAATTTTTAAGTTGCGACTGTCTGAATACTTGATTAGTGATCTTGCATGAACATTCTGGTATATGTAATGGATTCTCTTTCTTTCTGTGGTTGCGAGTTTATTCCTCACCTGTGATCCCATCCCCTTACTCATGTTGTCGCGGCACGCCTCGGGTGAGACGCTCTGCTCTCCCAGATCAGGGTGAAAATGCCGGCGTGTTACTAGACTACACCGGACCCCTTGTTGGCCACAATCCTTTGAACCTGGGTCTTGCCCGCGAGACCTGACTTTTCGCCAACAAATGGTTCCGTTGCCGGGACCCGCATGTTCTGAGGTGATCTAGATCATGGTCTCGAGGATCTTTGAAGGAGCAATACGGCGATGGTGGGATGATCATCTTGACCATTTTATTACTCAGCAGGCGGAGCTGATCAAGAAAAAGGAGGCGGCGGTCAGGGAGCTTGTTCTTTTCTCTGACTTAGCTAGCGATACGTACGAAATTTTCTGGGGAAGGTTTCCCGCAGATCTTTACAACTGGTTGCGGAGGTTGCGAGCGAAGGCGCTCCAGGACGGCTTGCGGAAGATAAACCGCAGGTGGGCGCACGAAGATTTGGTAGCGCTGCACCGGGTAGATACTGAACTAACCCGCGCAGTGGATTTTTGGGTAAAGACCACGTTGGAAGGATACGTTGTGGAGTTTGCCGCTGAGTGCTACCAATCTTTTTCGAAGGCTGAGGCTGTGTTTCACTCAGGGCTGAGGGGAAAACTGTTGAAGGAGATTCCGCTGTGGATCAAAGCCCTAATGGTGGACGAAGGGTTGATTGAATTCCACAAAACGAGTATGGAAGCGTAAACCACCTGTACTGGGGGAAGGATTGAGGGGACCGATGCTGTGTAGACTGTAGGAGTAGGGAACGGGGGATGGACGTTGAGGCCGCATGCAAGTTGCGGGAGTCACGTGCACATCGGCGGGCACAGATCGCCGATAGGTGGCGAAGAAGGGTAATGAGAGATTTGAAGAAAAGGGAGATCGAGAGGAGAAATCAGAAGGAGGCACCTCAGAAGACAAGAAGCATGGGTTTGAATACCCGGACAGGAGACGGGACGGCAGCAGACGTACAGTGGGTGCATGGGAGCCCAATGATGCGAGAAAGAGAAGTACCGACTAGCAAGGATAATGAAAAGATGCAGCTCGAAGAAAGTTCCGATGACGAATGGCACGACGTGATGCAGCAGATGTTTCAGGATCAGACGGCACCCACCCCTCCAGGTAGCCCTACGTCCCACCTTCCGCATGGCCAGGATCCCGACCTTCCCCTGGTACTTTATCAACCTTTAAGAAATATTTTTGTTCAGTTACAAGCATTAAGTCAGTTATCTAGTAATTCAGTGGCGTCGGTAACGCCCAGTAGCAGCAGCGTTACTAGTAATAGTATTTTCCCCAGTGGGACCGTTACACAACCAGGACCTGGAGGATTTATCCTGGTTAATTCTCCGCCAGTATACATGGCTGGGTCCTTCACCCGGTACCCAGAGTTCTCTGGTCGGGGGAATGACGACGTAGAACAACACTGGTATCTGTGCGAAGCCATCTGGAGAGCTCGACAGACACCGGATGCAGGGAAGTTGATAGAGTTTCAGACCACGCTCAGAGAGAGAGCTCTGCGTTGGTTCATCAAGTGGTCCGAGGCGCACCCTAACCCTGTAATTGCGGACGTGAAGCGGGATTTTGTCCACGAATTCAAGCTTCCCCAGACAGACCAGCAGGGCCTGTCCGAGCTGTGGGAAATTAAGCAGAAGGAAGGAGAAACCGCGTGGGAGTTAATGCGGCGATTCAAGGATGCGATCGGGAAACTGAGCTACCCGATCGATCCAAACCACCAGAGGGACTGGTTCATCAAGGCTCTACTCCCCTTGACACGAACCCCTCTCACTCAGCAGAAGATTGATAATCTGCAGGATGCTTTGGAGCAGGCCATGAAGATTGAAGCCATGGCGGGATACCCCCAGGAATACAGGGGGGGGCTGGCTCCGCAAGACCCTTCGCTGATAGGGTTGCAACACCAGATCGCCAGTTTGACTGAAAAGCTCAAGGAAATTCAGCCAGCAAGACCAGCCCGACCGAATGTTTGGTGTACTCATTGCCTGGTCGAGGGGCACGTCGCAACCGAATGTCCTCGGTTGCGCGGCGCGGGAGTTGGACCCTCAGTTGCGGCTATCCAGGGGGGCCCACCACCAGGGGGTGGCACGGCAATGAACCCGCAGGGAGTATACCAGACGCAACAGGCCTTTGCGGGGTTTCCACCGCAACCGGGGTCCTCCACCCCAGAATACTGTGAAATTTGCCGAACGATAGGGCATCCTCCTCGGATGTGCCCGATATTACAGAAGTACTCCACAGTGCCGAATAATGTATACTGCGAATTCTGTGTGTCCACGACGCATAACACGGAGCAGTGCAGGGCGCTTGACGCACTTGCGGATCGACTGGATCGCCCCTCGTACAGGGTGAACGAGGCTGCGAGGGGAAGAGGTGGCGGCATGCGGGGAGGCCGAACAGGAGGACGCGGGCCGGTAAAATGCTACAACTGTGACCAGGAGGGTCATGTAGCTCGAGAGTGTCCCCTTCCGCGACGACCCTAGTGTTCCCAGTGCCGGGTCAACGCCCACGCCACTGAAGACTGCCCAGAACTCATCAAGAAGTGGGAAGAGCGGGCGCGGCAGAGGGCCACGAATCTGATAGGCTCGGAACCGCGAGGGGTCGCAACCCCTGACATGCAGAATGTTGCGATAATAACGAGAGGCGGAAAGAAGACTGGTGAGGATGCCCACGAGAAGGAGCCAGCACGCGGGGTGCGGCCGGCATCCCCAAAGAAGCTGATTAGGCCCGAGGTGCAGAAGAAGTACTTTCAGGAGGCGGTTGAGGCATTCGCCCAGTTGCGGAAAGAAGGAGGGCTGGAGGAGCCCCAGCTGCCGGAAACCGGTGATCAGAACGCCGCAGATGCTGTAGTTGCGGATTGGCTCCGGTTGTTTCTCAGGATTGTTGATGACACCGTGCTGCGGCAGCAGCTCAGGCAGGTGTTGGACGGAGCGCTGCAGGGGCGCGCAGAACCCAGAAACCTGGTAGACACTACGCCTCAATACGTGCAACGTGTCAAGCGGAACAAGCAACGAACGGGCAAAGAATTTCGACTTAACACACAGATCGCAGGATTCCAAATCAGCGACACGATGTTGGACCTAGGGTCCGACGTCAACATATTGCCACGAAAGACATGGGAGGCTCTTGGAAAGCCCCGGCTCGCCTATTCCCCAATCCAACTCAGGATGGCGAACCAGTACTGTATTCTGCCAATCGGCCGACTCGAGGGTGTCGAGGTTGATGTTGCGGGCGTGAAGACATACACCGACTTCGAAGTTATTGATATCATGGGCGATAAGGACCCCTATCCTGCTTTACTTGGCATTGATTGGGCTTTTGAGAATTATGCGATCATCGATCTCAAGAAGGAGCTGATGATTTTTGAGGATGGGGAGGTAAGGGTCACTCAGCCTCTCGACCCGTATCAGGGTCCGCAATACACAGAACCGGTGGACAGTCGGGAGGATGCTCAGATGATGGACCACCTCTATCAGATGACTGCAGGGAAGCGGGACGATTATATCAACCCGACCGCAACTGGATCTATCAGTTGGCGGAGTGTGCAGAGCTCGGAACTTGGATCCGAGCTTGCGTGGGAAGACTGGCAGCAAGGGGGATATGAGACCACCACGCGGCGATGTGCCGCCATCGCGCAGGTCCGGTGGGTGGGGACCGAGATCCGCGGGTACCCCACATTGTCAAACATGCAAGCAGTGAATACTTTTATCCTCAAGGTGGAAGACCGGGTCCCAGAGGAATGCCGGATACCCCTGTTGGATGTGGCTTTGAAGTCAACATCGGGACGATGGTGGAACAATCACCGCAACTCTCTTTTGCGATGGGAGCTGGTGGCTGATGCACTACGGGCACGCTTCAAAGAGGATGAAGGGCCCTGCATTACACTCAAACACCATGGAGCTTCAGACCCGCGACAGCACTTGCGGGCGTGCGAGGAACAGTGGCGCAGCGCGAGGTACCCTAAGGAATTGTGGGTCCACAGATTTATCCACTCCCTGGGTACAATCCCCCAGGCCTGGTATCTAGAGGAAGAGCGGAAACGGGGGACCCGCTCTTGGCAAGTAGTTGCGGAAAAGTTCGTCCAGAGCTTCTCATTCGAAGGGGAGACGGCGCAGGAATCTCAGGCCCTACAAGCCATCAAGGAGGTTCTGTTTTTCCGCCATCCCGAGCCCAATGAGGGCCCGGTGGCGTCACGCTCAGGGGTCAAGGGCGAATTGGTTTGCCAACGGGTTGACGGCGAAACAGGGGACGACAGTTTGGAGGACCTGAGGCATCTCTACTTCGACGAGAAGGAGGGCGAGCGGAGTGTCCGTGACGAGCCGACGACAGAAGGAGTCCATTTGCAGCCCCTAAAGACAAAGAAGCTGAACATAGGAACGGAGGAGAAACCGAAACTGGCAACGGTGGGCGATTACTGGGACGCGGAGACGACCAGAGAAATTTTCAGCCTCCTTCGGGAGTATGAAGATCTATTCCCGTCTTCAGTTGCGGACCTGAAGGGGATCAAAGGGGATTTGGGCGAGATGCGCATCACACTGAAACCAGGAGCCTGGCCAGTGAAGCACCGACCTTACCGGTTGAACCCACGTATCAAGGAGAAGGTCAAGATGGAGATCGACAAGATGCTGGCTGCGGGACTCATCTTTCCGGTAGAGGAAGCTGAGTGGGTAAGTCCCATTGTCATCCAGAACAAGAAGGACAAAGCAGAAATCCGTGTCTGCGTGGATTATCGGAGTTTGAATAATGCTTGCATTCATGATCCGTTTCCCACTCCATTCAGCGACGAAGTTCTAGATCACGTCGCGGGCAACGAAGATTATTCCTTTACTGATGGGTTTTCGGGCTACCATCAAGTGCGCATCGCCGAGGAAGACAAAGCGAAGACAACATTCACGACTGAGTGGGGATCATTCGCATACCACGTCATGCCGTTTGGTCTGAAGAACGCACCGGCTGTGTTTTCTCGGATTGTCATTGCTGCTTTCCGGGAGTACATTCACAAGTTCCTGGAAGTCTATATGGATGATTGGACCGTTTACAGCCTGCTGAAGAAACACGCCTCCCTGTTGCGTGTAATGTTCGATCGGTGTCGCCAGCTGCAGATTTCCCTGAACTTAAAGAAATGTATTTTTGCAGTACCATTCGGCACACTCTTGGGTCACGTGGTGTGTAAGCAGGGGGTCTGCGTTGATCCCGCCAAGGTCGCGGTTATTGTCCACATGGAGGCCCCCGAGAACGTGAAGCAGTTGTGGGCACTGCTAGGGCACACAGGATATTACAGGCGGTTTATCCGCAACTACGCCAAAATCACTGCCCCTCTGGAGAAACTGTTGCGGAAGTCCGAAGCATTTGAATGGACAGCGGAGTGCAGGACGGCACTCGACACATTGAAGGAGAAACTGGCGACGGCTCCAATACTGGTCCATCCAAATTGGGATAAGCAGTTCCATTTGCACATTGACGCGTCCGGGATTGCACTTGGCGCGGTACTGGCGCAACCCGGGGAAACGACAGTTGACCACCCGGTATACTTCGCCAGCCGACGGTTATCCAATGCGGAGAAGAATTACACCACGACCGAGCGGGAGGCGTTGGCGATGGTGTACTCTCTCCAAAAGTTCCGCCACTACCTTCTGGGCGGTAAGTTTACATTTTTCACGGACCATTCGGCATTAAAATATCTGGTCAATAAGCCTGTGTTGGAAGGAAGGATCTGCCGATGGCTTCTACTCTTTCAGGAGTTTACGTTCGATGTAATTGTCAAACCGGGCCGGCTAAATGTTGGGCCTGATCATTTATCCAGATTGGAGTCAGGGGAAAACGATGGTCCGTTAGATGATTAGCTTCCGGATGCTGATCTATTTCGAGTTGAAGCGGTCCCAGACTACCTGGCCGACATTGCCACGTATCTGACCACGGGACAGTGCCCCGAGGACTACACGCCGCTTCAGAAACGCCACTTGGTTGTCCGGGCGGCCGATTATCAATTGA
This sequence comes from Pinus albicaulis, assembly GCA_034641835.2. Classification (NCBI taxonomy): domain Eukaryota; kingdom Viridiplantae; phylum Streptophyta; class Pinopsida; order Pinales; family Pinaceae; genus Pinus; species Pinus albicaulis. The sequence goes on from CM076581.1 coordinate 130,405,818, forward strand.
TCGCAGGGCAGCTGTACAAGCTGGGCCTGGATGAGGTGTTGCGCAGGTGTGTTCTTTACCATGAGCGGGAAGCCGTGATGTGGGAATGTCACAGCGGTGTTGCGGGAGGACACGTAGGGGCTAAACCCACCGCAAGAAAGGTACTTCAAGCTGGCCTATGGTGGCCAACGGTGCATACAGACTGTAAGGCCTATGTGAAGCGTTGCGATATTTGTCAGAGGACGGGACGGCCTTCACACAGGGATGAACTTCCGCTACACCCCGTGCATGTGTTGCGGCCATTTGAGAAGTGGGCTGTCGATTTTGTAGGGCCCATTGCACCAATCGCTCGCCATTCCAAAGCTCGGTACATCATTACGGCGACTGATTATCTCACACGATGGGCTGAAGCAGCAGCGGTACGCGACTGCTCTGCTGAGACCGCTGCTCGATTCATCTTTGAGCACATCATCAGCCGTTTTGGCTGCCCTCGAAGCTTGACCAGTGATCAAGGCACGCATTTCATTAATGCCACGGTCAAGTCGCTACTGGAGACATTTATGATACAGCATCATAAGAGCAGTCCATACCACCCGCAGGCCAATGGCACGGTGGAAGCCTTCAATAAGATTCTGGAAAAGGGCTTGACAAAGATCTGCAATGCTCAGCGGGATGATTGGGATGAGCGGATACCAGCGACATTATGGGCTTACCGGACCACGGTAAAACGTTTGACAAACCAGACGCCATTCCAGCTGGTGTACGGCCGGGAAGCTGTGATTCCCGCCGAGTTCACCGTCCCCAGCCTTTTGATTGCAACGTCCCTTCACTTCTCCGAGGATGCGTCACTGAAGGAACGACTCCACGAGCTACAGGAGCTGGATGAGGCTCGGTTTCTTGCAGAATTTCACCAGAAGGTTCAGAAGGCTAGACAGAAAGCATGGCATGACCGCCACATCAAGACTAAAGCTTTCCAGGTTGGCGGCAAAGTTCTCTTGTACGACAGCCGGTTCCAGAAGTTTCCAGGCAAGCTCCAGATGCATTGGCTGGGACCGTACTTTGTTATCGAGATCCGCGACTCAGGAGCCGTTCGATTGGCACAATTAGACGGCTCAGTTCTTCCAGGATGGGTGAATGGCGCACGCCTGAAGCCCTACCAGGAGTAGGTACCTTCTCTCTTTCCATCAATAACTCTCGCAACCGAGAGCACCCGTAGCGTAGCGTAGTTGAATAACTCTCCCGCAACCGGATGAGCATAGTTAGTCATTTCCATTTCTTTACAGTCAGTCAAATAAACCGTCAGTTGCGGCATCCATACCGCAACATACCATGGTCGGAGCGGGCCAGTCTAGCGTGTCGCAACGCCAGTCCAGCGTGGCGGCGCGCCATCCCGGTAGGACGCCGCTCCCAGTCCAGCGTGTCCTGCACGAAGGATCTGTTCTCGTGCCAGCGTCAGTCCAGGTCATAACCGTCAGTCCTTTTGTCAGTCCGTAGGATAGCTCAGATTTTGGTCATAAATTCCCTTAATGGACAGTAATCATACCGTAATCATTTCCCATCAGTCGCAGTTCTCTCCGCCGTCGGGTCCGCCCATCTCCCAATGACGCCATCAGCAACTGTCAGATTACACACAGGCCTACGATTGATCGCACGATTATCGCAGGCAAGAATGATAGCAAGAATTAATTGCCGTTATGGAGTCTCATCAACCCCGCGCGTGCCAGCAGATGGCCCAATTTGCATGAAGGCTATCGGCGCCGGGATGACGGACCAATTCAGTTTGGAAGTTTCAGCGACTCCAGAGCACTCGCAGTACCAGAGCACTCAGCACTTAGCAGGAAGTTACAGACGAGTTGTCCAGGTCTATCAGAGGCGCGCCAAGATGCCAAGAGCTGTTCTCTCCGTGCCTGAACCAGCAATTGATCGCAGAATTCACCGACTTGAATCACTGGTCGGCAAGTACGACAATGCACCCTGCATGGACGCTAACTTGTCCGACCCGGCTGAGTTTCCCCATCTGCATTGGCAGACGTTCATGGAACACCATTATACACCAGGGAGCAGCTCTAACAGTCGAATGAAGGACGAATTCCGGGGTCTCCAGCAATCGACGTTGATGAATTTGCGAAGTCTTCCTGTCTTCGGCACCACCGGACCAGTTCTGCAATGCACCCGGTTCCTCCTCAGTCGGGTGCAGAACGGGTCCCTATGGTTGAACGAGGAAATTCCAATACATGCAGCAGACATTGGTCGACTTACGGGGCTCTGCCAGACTGGTGCAGATGTTTCCTCTGCGGGGCAGACAGCCTCCAAGCGCGCCCGGAAATCAGCTGAGGCGGACCTCTACACAAAGTATGGTACTCACCGGGGTGGCAAAGGTGCCAAGATAGATCTGATCAATGTACCAGCAATCCGGTTTGCTTGCTACTTGATAGCTAGCAAGACCATGCGCCATTACACCAAGGGTGAGTGCACGTTGGACACCATTTCTATTGCGGAGCACTGCGTCAAGGGGGCCCGATTGAATTGGAGTGCGTTTTTATTGAAGGAACTCTTCGCGGCCTGCGAAGACAATTACAGACGGACCACCAGTTTTATCTATGGGTACTTGCTCCTCGCATTCGCCATGTGGAAATGGCATGTTCCTCCGATACGGACACCGGCGGAGCTCACCGGGAGCCAACCGTTCGCGATGCGATATTCTCCCTGGCAAGTGTCCACAGCCCCCAGCACCAAGCAGGTGAACGCGGAGGCGTTCCGCGAATGGTATGGAAGGATGATTGATGTGGTCGCTTCTCAGCAACGGGTACCCCGGAACCTGCTGGATGAATATAGCGAACAAGTGTGGTTTGGCGTCAGCCATAACCACACTTTCATCCGGCCGGCTTGTGTCCCGCATCACACATTTCATATGGCGCCCTTGCGCTTCCAGTTGACTGATAATGTCTTCCACAGAGAGGTTTCTACATGGCCAGGGGTCGTCCAGCACTCTCGGGATGGAGTCATCCAATATAACTTTGATGGGATGCGGGCTGCACAGCAGCCTGCCGCGACCAGTGCCGGGGAGTCTTCCCAAGTTGCGGTGGCGACGACCACAGACGCAGCGGGGACCACAGACGCAGCCCTGCCCGAAGAGCTGGTCCCCGTCGTGGAGCATTTCAATGACCAGGCTCGGAGATTCAACGTGGTAACCCAGGTTGTTTCTAGTGGCGCCCCTATATTTTCTTCCTTTAGTGAATTTCGTCTTAATCGGTCACTTGGTCTCTCCACCACCGCTTCCCTCACTTCCCCCATTCCCACGCCCCTGTTCATTTCTGCCACCCCCATCATCACGACAATGGGCGAACCGGGCCCCGAACCCGATTCCTATGGGCCACCTCCATCCAAGAGGGCCCGCACCACAGATCCTGTGGTGGACCTTACGGAGGATGATCCACCAGTCACGCCGCCCACAGCTACCCTGATTCCGGAGGAACCGCTGATTGATCCAGCGGATTTCCTCAACCTTCGTTTCCCTCCCACCTCGTTCCATCCATCCACCGCCCCCTCCACCAGCAGACCACATGCCACTTCCCCCAATTTGTCCACTTCATCAGCCACTGTGTCCGATTCGTTGATCCGGGAACTCTTCGGCGGTGACCACGGGGCGGAGGTTACCTCCAGTACTGCAACTGTAGTACCACCTGTTGACCCCGTGGCCACATCCCGGGATCCCCTTGCCACTATATTTGTTCAGCCAGCCAGAGTTGGGGTTGATTCAACCGCCCCGTCCACAAAGCCAACCACGCAGCAGGACCAGCCAGAGCCCGATATGGCCACTTCGGTACAACAGCAGACGCCGGTCCACCTTCTAGAGCCTTCAGACAGAGCAGCGGCCATGGGCCAATCTTCACAAGAACAGACGCCCGAGAAGGGTGCCCCGAGCACAACGAATGCAGAATAACTGAGTCCAGCACAGTTATATCTGCTCATTCGGCGGGCGGCTTTCAAGGCCGAGAAGATTCATACGGAGCTACAGCGGCGATGCACCGAGCAGCGGAACCAGATCACGGCGCTTACTGAACAGCGCAATCAGCTGCTGCAGGAGAAGGCCTACCTCCAGGAACAGGCCAACATTGTTAATCAGGCGCTCTCCAGCGTATGGCCGGAGGCACGGGCTCACAATGCCCCACTCCCTGCTCGCATAGAAGAAGACAACATCGCTTTACAGGCTCGCCAGCTCGGAGACGTTTTCACCACCATTTGCAGAGAGAACCAGGAGTTACAGGCGACGCTAGCCGCACGGCCTACCCTACCAGATCCACCCACTGATTATTCCGGACAGGTAACTGCCAAACAGGCACAGGCAGTCAATCTACAAGAAACTCTCCATTCCATGACAGCAGCGGCTTCGGCCCTTTTACGCAGCTTGCAGGAGTGCTCCCTCGCACTGATAGTCAAAACGCAGCCCATTGCTGCTCAACTGCAACAACTCGCCACCCAAATTCGGGCGACCACGGACCAGGCCAGATTAGACCAGCTCTACGCTCAGACGGACGAGCTGGAACTTCAAATGCAGATGACCGAGGCCGCATCAGCAGCAACTAAGCACACTCTCCGGGAGATGTGGCCGCCCCTTCGCACCCATGCCGAGGCAATGCATCAGCTGGATGCCACTGCCGAGTCCCAACTCGCCACACTGTTCGGGGATGCCCCGACGCCCATCGACGAAGCTGCAGCCAACCGAATTGTTCAAGATGCTGACCTGCTTATGCAGGAATGGCAGCACGCAGTGGCAACTTTCACCGAGCTTCGAGATTCAGCACTCCGCCGGGTCCCGGAGTTGGGGCCCTTGTTTGAACCAGCAGGTGGCGGAGCACAGCAAGAAAGGGCAGTAGAAGAAGGAGCAGCAGAGCAGGGCACAGAGGCCAGCGAAGGTATGGAGGTAGAGACTGTCATTTGCGATTGACTCGCGGACGAGTCAAAGGATTGTGGTCGGGGCCTGTTGGGGCCCTTGTTTTTGTTTAAGTTTTGAATTTTCAGCCAAGACATTTTTGAACTTGGACTCTTTTTGAGTTGCGGAGGAAACACACATAGCTAACGCGACCGCACCGCGCGACCAGGAGTTGCGGAGCTACCAAGGCGGTGCGGAAGCACTTGATAACTGGAGATGGAACAAAGATGAGTACAGATGAAAGAGATACAGCAGAAAACAGAAGGTAGAACATGCAGACATCAGAAGAGAAGTCGGGAAAAGCCAGAGCAAAGACGCAGAGAAGCCGCCAGTCGCGACGAGCGGGTGAATAAAAGGCGATCACCCGGCTGAAGAAGAGAGAGAGGTTGGTTGATCGGTTGCTGTTGAGGTCATTGTTGAGGGATGATTGAATGCGAAAGCAGCCGTGGAAGACTCAGACCTGTTCTCTCCATGGGTTCCTACTTTCTATGTTCATCCTTTCTGTTCTTAGACCCATCTGTATCTGATGTATGAGTTATCAGAGAAGAAAGCTATGTAATCATGTAATTGGCCCGAAGAATAATATAAAGAAGGATTTCTGTCTCTATGCTTTGGTTATGTGTTATGATGTGTTTGCACTGCTTTAAAAATTTTAAGTTGCGACTGTCTGAATACTTGATTAGTGATCTTGCATGTACATTCTGGTATATGTAATGGATTCTCTTTCTTTCTATGGTTGCGAGTTTATTCCTCACCTGTGATCCCATCCCCTTACTCATGTTGTCGCGGCACGCCTCGGGTGAGACGCTCTGCTCTCCCAGAGCAGGGTGAAAATGCCGGCGTGTTACTAGACTACACCGGACCCCTTGTTGGCCACAACCCTTTGAACCTGGGTCTTGCCCGCGAGACCTGACTTTTCGCCAACAGACTGGAAAGGAAAAGGTTGGAAGAAGACACTGTCCCTAGGAAGAGATATTAGGAGTTGCAACAACAGATGAAGATTATCCATGAAGCAGAAGTTGAAGCTCATGAAAAGTGTCGAAAAGCAGAGGAAAAGGCTGAAAAGGTAATGAATCAATTAAAATTAGCCTACAATCGAATGGACACTCTCTGCTCATTGTACACTGATGTCTTAGCCTGTAGATGCCCTGCCAAAAAATATGCTTTATTTTTATTAGAAAGATATTTACAACTAAAGATTAAGGCAGTTAGGGCCGGGAAATCTATAGAGCTAAAAACTATAGATGACTTTGTATCATGCTGCAAAATTTATGGGGTAAAGGTACAACACCTTTTGTGTGAGTTTTATTTGCATAACCTAATACTTGAAAATGATGGTGAGTCAAACCCTAGCCGTTTTGTGGGAGATGTCCAACACCAGGCATTCATTTCCTTTGCTGTTAATCAGTTAAAATGGCTTAAAGCCTATAATTCTTTTCAGAGGCAGGAAAATGAATTAGATTTGTGGGTTAGGAGTGAACCTCAAAACCCATTTCAATTTTGGGCTAGGCAGAAGAGGTTGATGACAAAGGAAGGTGTTATCCAAGCGTTGGGGCCTGTTCATAAATCAATTATCTTGAATGGCATAGATTATTTCCTATCTATTAGAAACCAGGCTTACATAGCAGATAAGGTCCGATGGAGAATTTCCAATCAGAATGTGCAAAATAGAGAACCATTTAATTATAAAAACTTTGGGCTAGCTGCAGACTGCTTGGTTTCCTATAGTAATCTCATTTTAAAAGAAGGACCATTCTGGCTAGGGTGTAGGTTTCGAAGCCCCATTGCATGGTATACTGCAACAGACTACAAAGCCATTTATGAACTACCTGAAGGACAGACATAGCATGTTTTTGAAGCATTAGCTGCACTGCATGGTTTTAGGCCTTTTGATGACAAACCTTATCCGGCTTATTCTTTAAATGCTCTCCATGTGAACTATAGTTTTCATTACGACATGAAAAAGATTAAGCAGGGGGGTATGTTGGGCAGTGGAAAAGGTATGAAATCACTGTGTATTTTCTCATTCTTTTACTATAGACATAATCCTTTTTACCTTAGAAAGGTAATTTATTATAAGAATTATGGTAGAATTGGAAAGGTTTATGTTTATTGTAAAAATATGACTAAAGATTGCTTTTTGTTGATAAAACAGGAATTAGACGAAGTGAACAGTTGTACCAAAGGTGAGGCTGAGATGAATGCAACTGCTGCTCCACCAGCGTTAGACCAAATCCTACCAAAGACAAGGAAATCTGAACGCATTGCCAAGAAAAGGCAGGGGACAACTCGACTTCGGTCAAAGTAAACCATATGATAACTAAATGAAGAGAAGTGAATCCCTCGGGATCCTTCGATCCTGAGGGATCGCTGTTCAAGCCTCATCTTATTCCTCGTCTTGTCTGTCAGGGTCTGATATATAAGGCAACACCTTCAGTGATTAAAGGGGTCGGAAATTCTTGTATTCAAAACATTTCCTTTGTAATACAGTGTTTTATTGACTCTCGGTTTTAAGAGAGTGGTTGCTGTAATACTTTATGTTCGATTAATATCAAAGACTCGTTTCATTTCATCTCTTAAGTTTTGAAGTAGCCCAGCAGTGTTTCACTGGTACTAAGGGTCCGGATCTGGTGGAATTACCTTGCTGTTTGTATTTCTAATCTTTTCTTATTGTTGTGTGAAGTCGCAATTAAGTTTATTATGATTATAGAGTTTGATTGATTGCTGTTGGATTGAATACAGATTCATTGTGAAGCATTAACGAACTGCACTGCTATTTTATCATTTGCAAGAAGTGTATTCACTGTTTATTTACCTTGCTATATTTATAAAGCTTTGTTGTTCTATATTCAATTCTAGTTGTTGTTCTATTAGTTTATGATTCGTTATAATTGACTGTTTTGTAGTATTGGTTGTCGACAGGATTGGAGTATTGAGATTAGTTGTTTGATTGCGTTACGTTTACAATTGCTGTTCAATTCATGTTGCTGTTCCATTTCTGTTTACTGTTCATTTCTGATTCATAGCTTCATATTAGCGAATAGATTGGTTACAGTTGCTGTGTATGCATAGGAATTACGAGTTGCTGTTCCTTTCTAGCCTTTGAAGTTCCTTTCAGTTATTTTCATCAGCAAGTAGTTTGAGTTTGATTACATTTTTATTTCTTTAAGAACAAGACCACCAAATGTAGAGGACACTGGTTACTGCTTCCAAGTTCCCAGATTGGTTATCTTTCTTTCGTGTGATTTCAGTTGCATCGATTTCTAAGGGAAGGAGTTACTGATACTGTATCCCTGATCGATGGTTTGCAGATTGATGTAGTTAATATTTCAAAGCATTTCCATTTATGTTACCGTAATTATATTTCTTTACAAGCATCTGTTTACTCTTGTATTTAAAATTCTTTACTACATCTTCATAGCATTACTCTTCGTTAATTGCAGCCTCAGACAGAGTACACTCTTGAAATAAAAAGTCACTCCCGGATTGATGATTAATGTAGGCTAATTAGGTGTTTAAAAGATACCTTTTTATGAGCCAACAAGCACGTTCAGGAGGTGCTCGTGCTGTGCACCTGCCTGTTCAGAAGCTGCACGACATCACGTTCAGGAGGTGCCCGACTTGCCTACAATGTGTTTTGAGCCAGTTTTTTCAGCTATGGAGATATTTTGAGAGGTATTTGAGGTTTTCCTACATATTCCTATTTTTCTAAAGATAGGATTACAAAGAAAATTGAAAGTTGATTTTAGAGAAGAAAGTGAAATACTAAAGAAAGCACTTGGCCTATACACTGCTGAGCCTTGACCTAATTATAACCTCACCATCTCATTCACCATTTTCTCATCCTTCCACAAGAAGTGTCAATTCTTTTCAAAAGTCTTGAGGTAGGGGTGAAGGACAAAATTCCTAGGGAAGGTAGTGTTGACATTGATGGGGCAAGTCAAAGGCCTAAAGAGAAGCAGAGGAAGGGTGGGAAGCCAAATAGGTTTGAGCCTATAAGAACTGAAGAATTGATAGCCTCTCCTACTATATTTTCCCGTTTTCAAGAAGTAGGATGCTATGAGTTCTATGAGAGGGTAAAAAATATCTAGAGTCACCCTCAGTTGACCAAGCTATTTGCCCTAAACCTTCATAACCACCAAGTGCACTTAGCTGGGGTGAAGTTTGAGCTGACCACCAATGCCATATCTATGGCCACTGGAATACCTTGCATAGGAGAAAGGTGGTTCAAACAAATGTATCTAGACCTGAGCCCCTATCACCTATTCTTGAAACCAATTTGTCAATATGGTTGCAAAACCATGTCCCCCTTTTCTCATTTATTGGACAGATATTCTCTCCTAATGAAGATCTTTATGAAATACTTCACCTGTGAGGATAGGTTCTCCAGAGTCTATTCCTACCACATAAGACTACTCATGCATTTTACCAAAACCAAGCTGCTACATTTGCCCTACTACCTTTGCAAAAGTATTGAGAAAATTTCTTCCATCATGCAAAATAGGCCTCCATCCCAACAAATTTCAAGCCTTTTTCATCATTCCCTCATCAAAATTATTGTCTCACACCAACTATAACAACAAGGCGTCCCATGGGATGTTTTAATCTCCCATGATGATTTCATAACTCCACAGCCTATCCCTCTGCAAAGTCTGCCATCATCATCTCAAATTCCTCACCTCCATCACCCTCCACTAACCTTGGTTCATCCTCTTCACATGAATCATCTCCTCAAACAAACCTCCCTCTTTCACCTTCTCCTAAGAAATAAAAACATGAAGATAGCAGTGAAGGAGAGGAAGATGAAAATGAAGAAATCAGTGATAGAGAGGAAGGTGAAAATGAAGAAAGTAGTGATGGAGAGGAAGAAGAAAGTGATAAAGGTAGTGACAAGGAAGAAAGTGTTGATGAAGAAGGAAATAGAGATGAAAGAAGTGAGCCCAATAATGAGCAAAAAGATCAAAACGGTGGGACAAATGATGAAGAAGATGACTCCAAGGATACAAGGGTAGAGGCAGCTTATAATTTTGAAAACAGTGAGCTAGAAAAAGACCAAAACAGTGAGCCTAATGACAGTCAACAAAAAAAATGACAGTCAAGGAAAATAAGTAAACAATGAAGAAGGTGACACTGAAAATAAAAAGGTCATTGGAGGGGAAGCATATGAAAGCAGTAAAGAGGACAAAGATGACAGTGAAAAAGATGACAAAAGCAACCAAGACACAGAGTTTCAAAGTGATTTCAGTGGGCAAAAAAATGATAACAATGGGACAAATAATGAAGATAATGAACAGGATAGTAAAGAAGGAATCAACCAAGAAAACTCACCTAGTGAAGAAGAAAATGACCATCATAGTAAGGGAAAGAATAAAGAGAGTGCCAAAGATAGTGACCCTGCAAAGAGTGCAAATAGTGATACAAAGGCTGAGTTTGACAATGAATACAATGGGTCAGATGACGAAGAAGAGAACAGTCACGGAAATGAAGATGTACCAAGAAATGATAAAGACACCTCTAGCATTGCAAAAATAGAGGATGACAGTCCTAAGGGTCTTGGCAGAGATGCTAGCATGAGAGAAAGTGAGGATGCCTCTCAAAAAGGCAGTCAAGAGCAAGGTGAAAAAGATGCACATACAGAGATCATCCATAAGGAGAAAAGCAGTCCTAAGGTCACTAATGATCAAGGTTTTCAAATGAAACTTATTGCACCTTTCCCCCTTACCTATCAAAGAGGAGAGAGGCATGTGTTTACTGCCTCCAAAGGGCAAGGGGCCATTCCATCCTCCTCAATTCAAGTGACTAACAAAGGTAAACAACCAGTGAAAGAGGAAGAAGAGAATCATGAGGAGGAAAGAGAGTTTGAACTCATTCACATAGACAGTGATGAGGAAAATGAGACAAGAATTGAAAAATCCATTCTACAAGACAGGAATGCACAGATCAAGGACTTGGAAGTTGAATTAGAAAGGTCAAAATATGTCATTCACTTTTTGCATATGTAGAACAAACAAATGAGTGGCCAGCATGCCATCTATGGAGCAAGGGCACTCAAATATCGGAAAGAGGTTCAAAGTTCACAAGTAAATTTGGAGGAGTACATGGGCACTTATGAGGAAATTAGTGATGAAGAGGGTCAAACTAGAAGGAGAACTAGGACTATGGGTCTTAGGAAAGCATTGGCAAAGCAGAGAGAAGAAGAATCATTCCAACCACAATAATTTCCCCTCACTAAACTCCTTGCCATGGAAATTGAGCATAATAGGGAATCATGGCTTGAGAGGGCAAACATACATCTTGAGGCCAAGCTGGAGAAGGAAAACAAAGACTTTGACTTTCAAAGGAGAATGATTGAGCACTATGAACAAAGAAACCACTTTGCAAGGAAAAAACTCAAAACTGCCCAAAATGAGGTCCCGACACCAAAAGATGAAAAATACCAAGATAGGCTTGGTATTTTGACCCATGCTTCTCTGCAGGTCTCCCAGGACCCATGATGCACTCATCCACGAATTTTGGGAAGAATTGAACAAATTTTGTTTTTTGCAAAATTTTGAGGCTAGGAGCGCAGCACACCCTGTGCTGCGCTTTTTCCCAGGGCATATTCAAGAGGATATACTTACATTTTTTGATTCCCCATCATTATAGGAGTATTCTCACCAATTTTTAGCTCAACTGGAGTTGTTTTGATCCCCCAAAAGGGTCAAAAACACTCATTTTTTCACCATTTGGCCCACTTTTCAGAGCATGTGTTGCGCTCTTAGCAGTCTTGACCTTTTCTCTTTTTGGACAGGTTTCAGAGGTCATATTGAAGAAATGAAGGTTGATATGGAAATTATACTTCAATGGATTTCTAAAGAGCCATTACGGAGCCTTTTTCGACATTAAGAAGGCCTCCAAAACACTGCTACAAGAAGACCTATTTTTCCGTGTCTTTGTGCTGCACTCCTGGTATAAATTAAATTTTGGACACATTGTGCTGCGCTCCTGTGGGTGACTGGGAAGAATGTGCATTTGGAAAGTTTTCATATGCTTTTCAGGGCCTAAAAGTCAATTTAATTACTATTTATGGCCGAAAAAGATATTTGTTTAGATATTTTGTGCCTTGGGCCTTGCAAGGCCTCAAGGACAACTTAGGATATTTCTTGTTGGCCAATAGGCTTCTAGATAATCTCTTTGGCTTTCCTCCTCCTTGATTATTATATATATCATGAGGATTCATTGTAAACATTGGTACTTGATGTGTTTAAGAGAAATACATGGTTTTTGGAAGTTAAAGAACAATTTAGTGTTGTGGAGCTTGTGGATGAATTGCCTTGATTGATGGTGATGAAGGCTTTCTTGCAGGATCCCTGAGTTTAGTTAATGGTGATGTATCTCTCATATGTTAATGTTTTTATTGTTTTCCATATGTCCATATTTCTATTTTGCAATAGCTCAGAAGAGTATAGGATGAGAAATGTTGTTTGAGGCACCTCAGTCCTCCTGTTAGCTATTGTTTTCATGTTTTATTCTGCTGGGTTAGATTAAAGAATTATTCATTGCTCCTTAGGCCCACCTAAGCTTGTCTATTTCATTATTGGATTAATATGCTAGTTTATAAACATGATTCATGGTAAGCCCTGCTTGTTTAATGCTATCTAAACTATGTCTTGAAATCTCTCTTTGATGTATTGATCGATAGGTTGAGTTAAAGAGGTCTTGTTTCAATCTTGCCCTTTGAATATGCTTATCAGTTTACTTCGAAGTTCTTTATAGTTTAATGAATGATTTTTAGGCGTTCCCTATTCATTTATTGATGCTATTTGTCTCTTATATGTTTTCAAATTTTGAAAGTAGAATCATTGAAGTTAGATAAGTTCTCTTTCTTCCTTGTTCCACTGGATTGTTTATCTTGATTGTTTATTTGTTTAAAAGTATTTTCACTGAGTAAATGGTATGCCCCATATCATGATTAGTATATTTTGCTTATCAATATTAAATACCTCCCTGTTCATAGGTATTTGACAAAGGATTCTTAACTGCCCTTTGCCCTACCTTGGTTCCCAAACTTATTGTCCATTTCACCTCACACATAAACTTAAAAGATCCATTAAATACACTATATTTGCCTTGTGATGTACCCCAATTCACTACCAAGATATCAATGACGTCATAGAATCCATTTCCCATTGATTTGACAACCTCTCACTCCACCTATCCTACTTGATCATCTTACCCCAAGCCAAAACAAACAAACAAACCGACACTTAACAACTAGCCTAAAATCAATCATCCAAAGCGAACAAGTTCACATCCTTCGCATAATAGAGAGATCCATCTCTGAGTCCAGGAAGGCTAGGTCCTAGGACTCCAAAGACTGGTCTGATGTTACCCTGTCATTTGGTTTACCAATCTGCCAAATCACGGGACACTGACAAAAACCAAGCATGAAATGAAAGAGAAATCAAGTTCAAGTTGCGAAGCAAGGGCCTCACTAGCTGCAAATCCAACAACCTTCTTGTTCTTCTTTTTCTGTGGGAAGTTAGTGGTGAGATTCCCATGTTCGTGACAGTGAAAACACTTCACCTTAGACAAATCCAACTTCTTTCCTTTAGCCTCAGATTTTGAGTGAAATTTCTTCCCCTTCCTTTTCCTTACCTTGGAAGCCAAAGCACAATCCTCTTCATCATCATGCTTTGATGAAAAGCCATCTCTGGTGTTCCGCCTGAACTCCTTCTGCACTAGATCCGACCAAATTCGTTCCCAATCCGATAGTTTTTCCCGTCCGTTGATAGATTCTTGATAATTGTGCCAACTCTTAGGAAGTCCCAAGAGATCCAAGCTCACCAAATCATCATCAGCAACCGTGATGCCCACACTCCCCATTTCATCTCGACATTGGACAAAATTTGTGAGATCCTTAGGAATATTTTTTTCCCTTCTCCATCTTGATATTTCTGAGTTTATCTTTCAGCGCCAATTTCCTCTGGTCACTGCTACTTTGGAAAAGATCCGTCAAAGCCTTCCACATATCAAATGGAGTGGATTTCCCATGAAGCCTTGAAACATATGGTCTCTCACACCTTCCAACAGAATCCTCCTCGTCTTCACTACATTCTTTTGCCAGGCGTCATGTAATGCAACATCTGTCGAAGTGGGCTAGGAACATCACTGTCGATGAATTCCTTCAAGCCATTATCTTGAAGCACTGCCTCCATCCTATCCTTCCATACAATGTAGTTCAAGCTGCCCTCGAGTGCATACTCTAACCGCAAACCATTGAAAGTCATTTCGATGTTTACTCAACTGTTGCACCAAGAAATTCTTGCAGCAAATTCGAATTGTTTCCACCAACAAACTCAGATACTGCTTCAATATTGCAATCTTCTTTGCTTCGATACCATGTAGAAATTTTAATACAATTATGTATTTCCTGGATTCTCCTGATCTAACAATTATATTCCACTGATAAATACAAAATCCTTCTGCTAAAATCTTTGCAGAAATTTTAATCGCCAATTGCAAACACATGAAGAAAGATCAATCACACATAACATAGATGTTTTTACCAGGAAAACATAAAGCTAAAAACCCCACTATAATATGTTATGTATATATCATGGATCATGAAACAGTCTCATACAAAACTCTAATCCAAGAGCTCTCAGTACAATATACAATCGTCTCACACTGTCATACAAAAATTGGCATATTCATGCACCAATTTACTGCCTCCTGAAAGCCTGCCTCCACTACGCAATCCCTGCTGATCACAATCCTAAATGAATGAGATACTGCCTTGCCTTGACTGAGAAATCCTCACTGGCATCTCCAATGTGTGTGTGGTTGCATAAGTGCACCCACTAATGTCACAAAATATAGTAAAACTATCCCTTTCACCTATCTCTCAACTGGGTCTCCACTGGATCTGACATGCATGTAGTTAACAGTAGTAAATCTTTAGTTGCATGTGAGATCACTCCATGTGAATTAATTTAATATTTAATTCATTGATCTCTCACTAGTGTATCTTTAGTTACAACTAGTTACAACTAGCACAACCGAGTTTAACTCACTTAACTGAGTTAAACTACTTTACAAATCACATAACTACACATCCAACTTTGTCATAACTTTGTATCAGTCACTTAATACTAAGTCCACTTGAATGTCCCACCAACCAACCTTAGAAATTGAAATTCCTTCAACTAACTAGTTTTCCACATCAGTTAACTGAAATCAAGTGCTCCAAGAGAATAGATTAATATTTATTGTCTAATTATTATTAAGAGATAATAATAACTGACATGCATTCTATTTTTAGACATGTGATCTATAAATAGACTTCACCCATGCATCTAAAAATATAAACTCATCTATAAATAGAATTCGCTCACCATTCTAAAAATAGACTCCCGCTATAAATAGAATTTTCTCAACATTCTAAAAATAGCCCGCGGGCCCCACCTAGTGCAGGTGATTAATTTTCACTAGGATCATCATCTTGTTGAATCTCAACATCCTCGAAACTCCGACTTATCAAACTTCGTATCTCACATTTCGCAATTTCGACATTATCGCATTTCGCACTTCACAAATTTTAGCCTTATCACAATTGCAAATCACATTCCCTACTTGGTTCCCGTTAATACTTTCCGTCTCTGAACCCCGATTGTGATATTACCGTACTCTGTTGCCACGTCACCCATCACATTTCACAACCTTTTCCCTTTTTCCTTTAAAGACTTTCCACAAATCACAAATCACATTTTCTATTTGTTTCTGTTAATACTTTCTGCCTATGAACCCCTATTGCGATATTATTGTACTCTGCTGCTGCGTCACCCATCGCATTTCACATTTCGCCATTTCGACCGTATCACATTTCGCACTTCGCACTTTCCTCCCAACTGGACAACTGCTTCTCCTCCAGCTTTGCGATATTTAGATTTGCGATATATCATATCGCATATCGCACTTCCATCCTCCCATTGCAGTTCCACCATCACACTTTTCAAACCCTCCCTCTCCAAAGAATTTTTGTGATATTATGCGCTTTAATAAATTCCAAACACCTTTTTCACCTCTAAGCCTGGTTTCGAGTGGTTAGCCTTCCCTTGGCACCATTAGCCCTTGTCCCTCCAAACTGCAAGAAACATTTTTAAAGTTTAGTTAGATCATCAATAGTTGCATGGTTAGAATCATGATAACATGGTAGATAGATCATAGGATAAATAGGGTGTGTTTAGCCGATTGGCCAAGTTAAGTGTGGTTGAAATTAGCTTCTTTTCTGCCATTTCTTTTCAGAAAGTTAAAAGAGTTTCCTTTCCTGACATTTATTTTTAGAAATTTATTTTAGTTTCCTTTCTGTCATTTCCTTTATGCAATTTATTTTCCTTTCATTGAAGTGTGAAAGACTTCACTGACAAACCCTAGAAGTAGCACCCTTTCGTAGAGCGGAAGAGGATTACATGAGTAGAATGCATCTATTGTGTATATATCACTGTCACCTCCAAGTTTGTATGAACCCCGGGTTGATAAAGTAAAGTAGGGCAGCCCTTGAGAATTGCTGTAATATTCCAAAATTAGCTTGTAGCTAATTGGAATATTAATTTTTGCTTTTGTCACTTAGATAGATGAATAAGTGGGTAGGGAGACCCATAAATATCTTTAGTAGGAATAAAACCACTTCTTATGTGAATGCGGCTCATGATATTAGCTGAATAAATCACCCTTAGGTGTGAACAAAGGCTACAGCATGTGGATAGGGTCAAAGTTGACCAGATCAGCAACGTTGTTATGGAGATAGTGGAGGATTAATGGAGGACATCATAGTCAATTAGGAGTGTGTGCATGAGAGTAATTCCTTTAATGAGTGGGACCCAGGGTGAGGAAGCTCACCAAGCATAAAAGGAATAGGATGGAAACCATAGAAGACATGATTTGGATTATTGATTTTGTGGTCTTGTATGACTATTTGGACGCTTCAGATTTTTAGCAGAGTCTGTTGTGTTGTTTAGCACAATGGTGTTCCTAAGCGAGAATCCCACCCTCATCCTTGGGGGAATTCGAGTGCCAACTTAGGAGAGGTATCTTAAGTTTCATTTCCACTATCTGGCATCAGGCCAAGCTTAAACCATTCTTCCCAGCACAATCTCCTTCAATATTGTGTTGTATTACAGGGTTGCAGCAGTGGAGGGTTGAGAAACCCAATTTCTAAGCTTGTTTTCTAGTGGAGGGAGAAACCCTTCATCTAGGAGGCTAGTGAGGAAATTCTTAGAGCTTCATTCCACCATATGGAATCAGGCCAAGTAGCAACATTCACCCATAGTGCAGAATCCTCCAAAAACTGCATTATTTTGCAGTGGGAGGTCAAATACCTAAGTTCTTGACCCTGTTTTCTACTGAGGCTACCAACCCTTCACCTATTGAGTTGATTGGGTGCTATTGTAGCTGAAAGATAATTCCTTCAGCCCCATATCAGCAGTCATCTCCAGGGAGTGCGTAATTCAGTCAGCAGGGGTGCCGTGGGCAACTCAAAAAGGGCCAAAAATCCAAACTTAAAATCTGGCCAAACCATTTCTGGGTTTTCTAGGTGCTTTGATTAGAATCCGTGGTTAAAATCCCGGATCATTCTGAGCACTCCAAAAACTTTCGCACATGGTTCTTCTTCTCAGTAGCAGTAGTTTCCAACAGCAGCAGCAGTAGTATCACACATTTCTAGTGCTAGTTTTCTTTAGTGTATTTCAGATCTTGTGGCTTGAGTGCATTTCTTTTGGAGCACTGTGTACTTTATTTTGTTGTTGATTATAATGATATGACCTAGATATTTCTGCTCATATATTATGATGTCTTAATGTAATTTCTAGTTGTCGCATATTTCCGGCATTTTCCAAATTTTAGTGCTATGTTCCTGTTTTAATTTATTTGGAATGTTGCATATGTTCTATATTCCTTTCTTTTCCATTTTGGAATATTACAGTGGTAATAGAGCATAATATTGGCTCAGCTTGTGAGATATCATATCTATGTCATCAGAAGAAAAATAATCTTCTCACAGAAAGGAGAAACAAAGGCAAGACTCCATTATCAGGAGGAATGAAGGGAAAGGAGTTTTCAAGGCTTCTTCTCCAAACTATGCAGGGTATTAAAAAAAAAATCAAAGATATGAGGATGGAGAGATATATAGATTCTCCAAAGGGGTTTGTACATGAAGAAAGCTCCAAAATTTCACATTATTGGTGTGAGCTTTCAACCTCACAATCAGTCCCACAACGCTCTACCATGCCTACATTCTTAGCAAGAGAAGAGGAGGAAGGAGATACACCAAAGGAGGAGACTCTTGGTGACTATCTCCAAGAATATGAATCTCAATCTCAGAGGTTCAAAGAGCATCTAAACTTCCAAGGTTTTTGTTAGATCAAGGAGAATAGAAGACCCAATAATCACAATAGTACAAAGGATGCATGCAACATACTTTGGGTGGATTCTTTCTGCCTACTTTTGATGGGTCACCCAAGTTCACAGCTAAGGCTTGGGTAAGGAAGTTGGACACATATTTTCAGCTGCACCAAGTTTTAGAAGAGGAGGCCATTAAGGTAGCAGCGCTGCACCTTGAAGGTAAGGCTCATGATTAGTGGTTTTATGGTTTTTCTTCATTAAGTCATGCAAATATAACTACTTATGTAGATTTCACTAGGAGGTTAATGAAAATATTTGATCAAAAACATTCAGTGACATCTTTAGTTGAGATAACCAAGCCCAAGCATTCATAACCTTTGCATGAGTTGGTAGGATCCACTAGGTCAACTCCACTCCAGGATTCTATTGAGGGGGTTAGATATTTGAAAAATACCTTGTCAAGGGAAAAAACACTACTTCAACAAGAGCTCTCTTCTCAAGAGGAAGACATTGAGATTCCTCCTTCAAGAGAGGACCAAGCCACAGGGCCTCTTACTGATGGTAAGGCATCCTCCAATAATGATGAAGGGGAAGAGCTAGAAAGAGGCAACATCGTTGTAACCTCAGGAGGAGATCCATCACTAGATGGAGATGGAAATGGAGCAATTGCTCCAACTAGAGGATCCCTTGTATCGTTGCAAGAAGCTCCAAAGAATCTAACATGTGGAAACCAGGGCACAATCCAGGAGCATCATGTGTCAGTATTTATAGGCAGTGAGACTAAGCAGTGGAGGAAGTATATTCTAGCATTTTCTATAGTTTTGAGGATACACACCATGATAGATCATTCCCTTGTGTTAGGAATCTTGACACCAATGTGATGTTGGGTGTGCTGCAATTGATTACATTAGAGGAAGACACCTTAGACTATGATACTTTGCAGATGGAAGGAGAAGATAGAAAGGATGGCCAACATCAGGTGATTAGGAGCACATGTTAGCCACTGATAAATTCTGTTATACCAAGAATGTGGCTAAACTTTGTCTTCAAAACTTCAAGAGATAGTTCCCTTTCAGAACCCAACATATTTGAAGTTTTTATGAAGATAACTAACCTTTAAGTTAATATTCACTACTGTTTCCCTTTTATCCTAAAAAAATTGTTGTTTTACCAAGAAAAAACTGCTTAAAAGGCCTCATTTTTCATCATTTCTACCCCTTCTTTCCTACATAAAAATCCCTCCATAAGCCTCTTTCAACCTTAAAAATTCACTCCAAGACCCTTTTATAACCATTTAATCCCCTTCCATTTGGTTTGAAAATCCCCTTTTTCCTCTACGGAAACCTTCAAATTGGCTTAAAAATCATCATTTTGGGCCTAAATACAGTCTTTTTACATTTAAAAAGGTGTTAAGCCCCTGAGGGCTTATTTATTTAAGACCTCTGCCTCCATATGGCCAAAGCCCCACAATCGGGCGCTTAAAGCCTTAAAAACCTTTTTCGAAACCCAACTTTCCTTTTTTTTCTCATTTTCCCGATGTATTGATTTAAATGAATATAGGCCGTTGATCTCAGCAGATCAACGACCATTGGCTCATCGCATCGCAGGAATCCATCACAATCAGCAAATCGAAAATTCCTTTCTTCTCTTTCGATGTCGATCCCCCCGATTGAATCTTAGCCATTGAATCCACAAGAACCGACGGCTAAGATTTTGTAGCACTCCACCCATAAATTTTCTCCTTTACCCCCCCGATTGAGTCTTAACCATCGATTTGACTCCCAGATCCGATGGACAACCCTCCGTCGTATCGCAAAATTCTCAAGTGCCTTCCCCTTTCCTCCTCCGATTTGCGATCACCCCGATTCAAATCTAGCCGTTCGTTAGAAAGATCCAACGGCCAGGATCTAACTCGATAACCCCAAAACTTTGCATTTGGAAAATAACTCCGCCCTAAGATTGAATCTGAGTCGTCCATCATTTAAATCCTACGGTCTAGATTAAACCCGAAAATCCCAACTCCCTTGGGACCTACCTCCTGCCTCGTGAAACTCCTGTCCACTCATGAGCTGACACCTGGACTCCACTAACTCCTCAATGAGCAGTTTCCCCAGTTGTGTGCGATCCGCACCGTCAGATCTCCAACCTCCCATCCGACGGCTCATAGTCAATTTTGTATTTTTTCTGCATCCGAGGTTTAACACTAGAAAAATTATGAAAAAATTGGTTTTATAAAAACACGTGTCGTGAAACGAATCATATCGCATTTTTTTGGGCCAAATTCAAAACCACTTCGGAGCAGCGCGAAACCAACAGTTTTTTCCACTAAAACCACCTTTCCCCATTACATTGATTTTCCTCCTTTAATTATAGGCCGTCCATTGTTTCAATCTAACGGCCCAGATTACTTTGAAACCTCATATCCTTTCCCCTTCATTTTCTCCTGGAACAATTCACCAATACTTCTCCGCCGTTGATCTCTGAAGATCGACAGTTCTCATTGATTTTCCCCACCAAGCCATCTCCTATCTCCTCTGCTCCCAAATACCCCGTTCAAAGAATCCCGACCGTGATCATTCTAGATCAACGGATCTCATTTATCCTGTGTCCAAACTTAATTTTAGCCCCATTTCGTTTCCGCCAAAGGTTTTCCCCCTATTTTATTACATTTTCTTCCATTTCATTATAATGTTACCCTCTCCACATTATAAACTCCCTGATTGATCTCAGCCGTTGATCAATCTAGATCAACGGCCTGGACTTAATCTGACCCTCATCCATCCGACTGCCTCCCCATTGAAATTCATCGAGCAATCTTGATCGTAGATTGATCTGGATCGATGGCCATTATTTATTCTCACGCCCAAAGCACCCTTTGACCTATTCTTCACAGATTTTCTTAATTGTTTCTCATTTTGTGCAGCTTTTTAAGGTTTCCCCATAGTTTTAAAAGAAATCAAAAGCCGGGGATGACGATCCCCCAGGCGACCATCAATTTAGAAAATGAATATACAGGGTTTGAAAAACAATTTTAACCATGTCTCATGAACATTGGTAATATTATAAAAACCCTTCGCGCACTTGCAACACAGCAAAAACACAATCAGAGTCCAATCATTGAAGAAAATTATCATTGAAGACAGAAGATCAAAGGGTATCCGTGTTTAAAGTTTCAAGCAGAGTTCAAAGGGATTAAGGCATCAACTCAGAAAATCAAATGCCTGATCCACAGTCAACAAAGTATGAAGACCTGAAGATGAATATTAAGCCTAATTATGCCTAAAACACAGAACAAAGACTGATTTAATGTGTTTTAAGATAAAACAAGGATATATATCAGTCCGAGAAGCCTCCACTGCCACATCAGAGGCTAATTGAATCCTCTCTAGCTACCAAAAGCCACCTGCAGCCTCAATAAATCAAAAAGAAGGTCTAGTTATTTCCAGAACAGAAGATATTTGCCTAAAGATCGCTGAATAGTTATTTCAAACAAAAGAAGATATTTCAAATTGTCAGTGAAGTTATTGTAAAGGATAAATGGGCCTCGAAGTCCACCTTTTTGCCCATTAAGCCTAAAATAGCAAAATCTGAGTTAATGAAGTAGAGTTGTAATAAGACGCATTCCTGTCTTAGGCCTTGCATGATTTTCAAGGCTAGGATTTGCATTTAGTGTAGAATTTATTGCACGTCAATCCTAAAACTGTTCCACCTCCTCATTTCTTCTATAAATACTTCTGAAGAGGATGAGAAGTTGTTGGTTGGTTTATCACTAGTTGTAATACTAAAAACTCTCTGAAATAATACATAGTTTGTTGAAGTTGAAGAAGAAATTGAAGTCTTGGAAGCTTGATGATGTTGTGACATGCTTGTTCTTGAGAAGGCTCTATCATTGGATCCCTGAGCTTGGCTATTGGTGATGTATTCTGAACTGTCTATTGTTTTTCCTGTTTTCATTGTGTTTCATAATTTCTTACTACAGTAGGATAAAATGTTTAGGCTAAGAAATGGCTCCTAGAAGCACCTTAGACTTGCTTATCCTTCACTGTTCTATGTTTTCTTCTGCTGAGGTATTTTAGAGTCTTCATTATTTCTCTTTAGCCCTCATGCTTGTTTATTTCTTTAATAGTTCAAATAGTTGGTTTCAACATGATTTATGGTTTTCCATGCTTGTCTGCTGCCACTTGAAAACTGTTTTTGAAGTCTCCCTTTGAAGTACCATTGTTTGTAGTTTTCCAAAGAGGTATTTTTTGATCATACCCTTTGTTCCTGCTAGAATAGTTGTTTCAAAGGTCTTTATAGTTGTAATCATGGATGTTTAGGAGTTCCCTCTTCTATGACTGAAATTATCAGTGAATCTTTCATGTTTTCTAATTCCTTTGAAATAAAATCTTTGAGGAAATAGGGAGTTCCCTGAATCTTAGATTTCATTTTGAAAGTTGTCTTGAAGTCATTATTTGTTTAAAGTGTGGTTTGTAGAATTCATGGTTAGCCCTGTCCATCAAACGCCTCTTCATGTTCAAATTATGTTTTCAAGTTCCCTTTGTTGAGAATCAAACCTCTCTTTTCAAAATCATTAATGTTCACCTCATTCACAAAACTAAAGGATCCAGTGGCCAAGTTAGATTTTCCCTTTGATATCCCATATCCATTTGTGAGCCTGTTACCAACTTCATTTTTACTCCATTGCCCAATGAATTAGATATTTCCTCTTTCTACCTATCTTTCCTAGTCCTTTCATGTTTTTCAGTATCAATTCAACCAAACAAACAAATCAAACAACACTTGTACTTCATAACTAGTCTAAAATCAAATACTTAAAAGAAAACAAGACATATATTTGCAAAAAATTTGAGAGATCCCTCTCTGAGAATAGGAGGACTAGATCCTGGAACTCTAAAGATTGGTTTTGATGTTGCCTTGTCTTTTGATTAGCCAATCTATCAAAACACAGGACTCCAACATAATGGCGATCATGGTGGGACACACTGAGTTCATAGTTGCCTAGCAAGCTCTTATAGACTCATTAGTCTTTCAAACAACCATGGAAAGTCAGAAAAACCCAAAAATATTTCAGATTGGCTTCATAATAAACATGGTGGTGGAACCATAAAACATTTTACCTTCACAAAAGCTAAAAATTTTCCACCTGGCGACTCCACTGGCATCCAGTAGGCCTATTACTTCACTAGTCCTTGTAAAATTCTCCTGGGAATGCATTGAGAAAACAAAATCTTGTTGTTGGTGGACAACAAAGTTCAAAATCTTCCACCTGGTGACTTCACAATCCCAAAAGACCTAATGAATCCACTGGTAAAAGACTCTAAACTGGTTGAATAGACACAATGACCTCTTTCTTGATTTACAAACATGATTCCAAGAATACAGCGAAGATATGCCCCAATGAGTAGAGATCATATCCCTAGGTTTCCACATAAGATGCCCCAGGTAAATTGGGATGACAACTTGCTTGTTTTTCAGGGTGAAAAGTTTGATGACCCTCTATTACATCTCATCATATTTCATATACATGTATGGAGGTTAAAATTTGAATGGCATGAAGACTTCCTAATGAAAATTTTCATGTTAACATTAGAAGGAAAAGCTAGGGATTTGTATGAATGGTTAAGGACTGGTAGTTTGTTTTCTCTAAGAGACCTCCACATGACATTTTATTATCATTACAAGGAAAATTCCCCTTATCTATTATTAGAGGGAAGTTGTTGTAATCAATCTGAGGGCCTCATAGAATACCTTGCAGGCATTTATGAATATTTAGGAAAGTGGAAGCCTGAGGATCTCATAGCAGCCATTCATGAATTTAATACACAAAACAACTATCATAAAAACCTAAATGAATCAATTGAGGAAGAAATAAATCAAGGAACAGAAGAAATTCCTCAAGATGTTCCTGCAATCATGAAAAATGATTCATCATCCCTTATAGCTAAGGCTCAAGAAGACATCCAACCTCAAAATCAGTCTTCACAAGAGACAGAGAAATGATGTACTCCTGTTCAAAGGAACATGGAAACATCTTCCCCTGTGATAGAAAAAGAGATAGATCAGATTATTAATAAACAACCAGTCTCTGAAGCTTTTTGCAAAACAAATACTTATCCCCATTCACATAGAGAACTTTGCTGTACAGATTTCGAAAGTTCTTTTTTAGGTCAGAATAAGGAAAAGCCAACTAATAAACCAATATTCTTGATTGGTGATATGGTTTATACTAATAATTTTCCAAATTTTGATCAATCTGATGATGATGATGAGCTTCAAGCAGAAACTAATCATGCAGGGCAACCAGCAGTTGATTGGTGTCATGAATTTCACTATCATCAGCTTGAAAGAAACGGTCAACCAATCCAATCCATCAGAAATAGCTTTCACATAATTGGGAATCAACAATATATTAGTTGTAAGGTTGAGATTAAAAAGGAAGAGGAATTTCTTGAGCAAGATGAAGATAAGGAGCCTTCTCTTGAGAGGATTGAGGTAATAAAAGATACCCCTGCTCAAGAACATGATGATCTCTTCACAGAGTACAGTCTACTGAATCAAAGCATACCAGGACTACAAGAGGACAACACTGCAATATATGATGAATCCTCTAGTTCAGATAATAATGAAGATGAGGAAGTTTTTCTTTCTCAAGAGAATCTTTACCTTGATCCAGTGGAGAAAGAAGAGATAATCCTAGTTGAAACATATCTTCCAAATAATCACAACCAGGCATTGTTTCAAGATCCCTATGCTCACTTTTTGAAGGCATTTGAAGTAGGGATAAAGGTTATTAGGAGCAGTGGATTACCAAAAGCAAGAAGATTATTTAGCACTGCTGCTAAAAAACAAAAAGAATGGGAATGGCCCTGTTTGTCCAGCTTGCCCACAGAGATGAAGAAGGACCAATCATGGAATCATTTACTGGATTGGTTGTACTGGAAAAGAGAGTTCATCAGCTAAAAACATGTAAATATTCCAAGTTAGACTAGGTTTGATAGGAATTTCAAATAAAGCTCAGCTTTGAGCATTTAGTTAGTTGTTGATTTTTGTCTTGAAAGAAAAAGAAAGTTTGCTGCCCAATGGATTAATGGCACTGGTTTAATGAAAGCCAGAGATTTGCAGCTGAGGTTCTAGATACCTAAAGAACCAGTTGTCTTCCCCAAGTGGAGCCACTGTTAGCCACTGATAAATTCTGTTATACCAAGAATGTGGCTAAACTTTGTCTTCAAAACTTCAAGAGATAGTTCCTTTTTAGAACCCATCATATTTGAATTTTTTATGAAGATAACTAACCTTTAAGTTAATCTTCACTCCTGTTTCCCTTTTATCCTAAAAAAATTGTTGTTTTACCAAGAGAAAACTGCTTAAAAGGCCTCATTTTTCATCATTTCTACCCCTTCTTTCCTCCACAAAAATCCCTCCATAAACCTCTTTCGACCTTCAAAATTCACTCCAAGACCCTTTTATAACCATTTAATCCCCTTCCATTTGGTTTTAAAATCCCCTTTTTCCTCTACCGAAACCTTCAAATTGGCTTAAAAATCATCATTTTGGGCCTAAATACAATATTTTTACATTTACAAAGGCGTTAAGCCCCTGAGGGCTTATTTCTTTAAGACCTCCACCTCCATATGGCCAAAGCTGTTGGGAAAAATACTGAGAGGGGGGGGTGAATCAGTATTTTGAGCTGACTGAAATTTTTTTACTTTTTCTTTCTCTTAAACCCATACGGTACTTTACTGAACCCAACTCGCGTATACACGTGGATATCCTTAAGAAAACTTGCGTATGTCCAGAGATCTTATTATGCATTTAATTCTTTACTTAGATCATTGCATCATTCATTCATCAGATGTTTAGTAAGAAGTAAGCATGTGCAGTAATAACATAATAAACCATCACACATAAGTAACACACATGAACACCAGTATTTAAGGTGGAAACCCAATTCGAGAGAAAACCACCGCTGCTGTCATCTCTGTCTTCAATATTTACTATAAAGAAAACTTCTTACAATTGTGTACTGGTGCAGACTCATACCAGCACGCAGGCACCCACCTGCAGAAGGCTGCAACCTTCTCTCGTTCTCCAGCCACTACTGGAAGGGAGCTCCAACCCCCTCACTGAAGGCTTCGACCCTTAGCACCACCATGGACCACGTTTCATCAATTTTCAGACTGGATCCCACAGCTTCCACACACCATACCTTGTAGGCCACTCTTCATCAGATTTTTAGACTGGACCCACTCCATACATCAAACTGAAACTTATAACTCCATCAATTCATTCATTGAATCATCAACCAATCAACCAACAACTTGATCTTCAATCAACATAATTAGCAGCATATTCAAAATTCAACCAACCCAGATCTGTATGAATACATCATTGACAGATAGCAGTAAAACAACAAAACAGATCATACATTTCATTCCACACACTTCAACAAAACCCTAGATTCCATACGCGCTTTTACTTCACTGAAACTGCGTATATACGCGCTTTCACAGAGACAAACCTGCGTATACGCGCTTTTGCTGAAATTAACCTACGTATATACGCGCTTTCACTGAGATGAACATGCGTATATATCTGTAACTTTTTAGAACTATGAAGCTCTTCAGAATAGATAACTCAGATTTCACCCTTTACTTCAGCAAAGATTCGTTAGATCACAGATCTAAACATTCCATAAACAGATCTAGAAAATACATAGTCATTTCAGATCTAGTGATCCCTCTTCATAATTTTCTTCATAGCTACATTATTAATTCAGATCAATCAATAAACTGTTGCCCATTCCATGCAGAAATACTTCAGAGTGAAGTATTCATTAAAACCCAGACTTCATAATAGATATGCAGATACAAACTCAACCCTGAATAGACATTGATTCAAATAGCATACACTACTTTGCTTTACTGAATCCACGTACATACGCGCTTTCCTACACATCAACCTGCGTATACTTTTGTGTATTTTATTCTTCAAAAACCCTAACTGCCATACGCTCTTTTCATGAAGCGAACCCGCGTATATACATGCTTTTGTTGAAACCAACTAGCGTATAGATCTAAAAAAGATAAACTTTGCAGAACATACCAAATCTATAAACTTACCCAGATTTCTTCAATTTCTTCATCAGACTTGTGCCAGGCCTTCATCATTTCTTTTGCAGATCATCCTAGAGATTCATCATTTCTATATCTAGGGATCTTGAACCTTCATCATATCCATAGGTGCATCATAGATTCAGATCTATCAGAGTTGAACCATGCAAATATCTCTTAAAGAGATTTATTTATTAACAACCCTTGCACATGCACATTGTTGCACTATGATCTTCTTCTCCTTATATAGATTTAGCATTTGTCAATACCATGAGTCAAAACCACTCAACTGCTGATGGTATTCCGGGACGGGATCAAATAGATAATCCAGCGCTCAATACAGTGGGCCAATACCATGGTAATGTCCCCTGGTTTTATAAATTTAGAGCGCAAATAGGCATACGCTACTTGGTACATACTTTTCCACGTACATACGCTACTTTGCCTTTACAAACCCGCGTATGCTTTGTGACATATCTAATTCATCATTACTCTGGCACTTACTGGAATTTATTTCTTTGTTACTTCTGAACTGCTCTGTAGATACATCAGATTTATATTATTAACAAATAGGTTGCTTATCCAAAGACAACTCATCAAGTCAGTTTCCATCAAGGACAACTTCATCAAGTAGATTTCCATCAAGGACAACACATTTCATCATATAGCCAACAAAAGCCCCACAATCGGGCGATTAAAGCCTTAAAAACCTTTTCCGAAACCCAACTTTCCTTTGTTTTCTCATTTTCCTGATGTATAGATTTAAATGAATATAGGCCGTCGATCTCTGCAAATCAACGACCATCGGCTCATCGCATCATAGGAATCCACCGCAATCGAAAAATCACAAATTCCTTTCTCCTCTTCCGATGCCGATCCCCCCGATTGAATCTTAGCTGTCGAATCCACAAGAACCGACGGCTAAGATTTCATCCCACTCCACCCATAACTTTTCTCCTTTACCCCTCCGATTGAGTCTCAATCGTAGATTTGACTCCCAGATCCGATGGACAGTGCTCCATTGCATCGCGAAATTCTCAAGTGCCTTCCCCTTTCCTCCTCCGATTTGCGATCACCCTGACTCAAATCTAGCCATCTGTTAGAAGGATCCAACGGCCAGGATCTAACCCGATAACCCCAAAACTTTGCATTTGGAAAATAAATCTGCCCCAAGATCGAATCTGAGCCATCCATCATTTAAATCCTACGGTCTAGATTAAAACTGACAGGCCCAACTCCCTTCGGACCTACCTCCTGCCTCGTGAAACTCCTGTCCACTCATGAGATGACACCTGGACTCAATTAACTCCTCAATGCGTAGTTTCCCCTGTCGCGTGTGATCCGCATCGTCGGATCTCTGACCTCCCATCTGACGGTTCACAGTCAATTTTGCGTTTTTTTTGCATCCGAGGTTTAACACCAAAAAAATTACGTGAAAAAAGTGGTTTTATAAAGCCACATGTCGCGCAGCGAAGCATTTCGTGTTTTTTTGGGCCAAATTCAAAACCACTTCGGAGCAGCACGAAACCAATAGTTTTTTCCACTAAAACCACCTTTCCCCATTACATTGATTTTCCTCCTTTAATTATAGGCCGTCCATTTTTTCAATCTAACGGCCCAGATTGCTTTGAAACCTCATATCCTTGCCCCTTCATTTTCTCCCGGAACAATTCACCAATACTTCTCTGCCGTCGATCTCTGAAGATTGACGGTTCTGATTGATTTTCCCCACCAAGCCATCACCTATATCCTCTGCTCCCAAACACCCTGTTCAAAGAATCCCGACCGTTGATCATTCTAGATCAACGACTCTCATTTATCCTGCGTCCAAACTTCATTTTAGCCCCATTTTTCTTCCGCAAAGGTTTTTCCCCTATTTTATTACATTTTCTTCCATTTCATTATAATGTTACCCTCTCCACATTATAAACTCCCTGATTGATCTCAGCCGTTGATCAATCTAGATCAATGGCCTGGACTTAATCTGACCCTCATCCATCCAACCACCTCCCCATTGAAATTCATCAAGAAATCTCGATCGTCGATTGATCTGGATCGACGGCCACGATTTATTCTCACGCCCAAAGCACCCTTTGACCTATTCTTCACGAATTTTCTTAATTTTTGCTCGTTTTGTGCAGGTTTTTAAGGTTTCTCCACAGTTTTAAAAGAAATCAAAAGCCGGAGATGATGATCCCCCAGGCCACCATCAATGAAGAAAATGAATATACAGGGTTCGAACAATAATTTTAACCATGTCTAATGAACATTGGTAATATTATAAAAACCCTTCGTGCACTTGCAACACAGCAAAAACACAGTCAGAGTCCATTCGTTGAAGAAAATTAGCATTGAAGACAGAAGATCAAAGGGTATCAGTGTTTAAAGTTTTAAGCAGAGTTCAAAGGGATTAAGGCATAAACTCAGAAAATCAAATGCCTGATCCACAGTCAGCAGAGTATGAAGACTTGAAGATGAAGATTAAGCCTAATTAGGCCTAAAACACAGAACAAAGACTGATTTAATGTGTTTTAAGATAAAACAAGGATATCTATCAGTCTGAGAAGCCTCCACTGCCACATCAGAGGCTAATTGAATCCTCTCCAGCTACCAAAAGCCACCTGCAACCTCAATAAATAAAAAATAAGGTCTAGTTATTGCCAGAACAGAAGATATTTGCCTAAAGACAGTTGAATAGTTATTTCAAACAAAAGAAGATATTTCAAACTGCCAGTGAAGTTATTGTAAAGGATAAATAGGCCTCAAAGTCCACCTTTTTGCCCATTAAGCCTAGAATAGAAAAAACAGAGTTAATGAAGCAGATTTGTAATGAAATGCATTCCTGCCTTAAGCCTTGCATGATTTTCAAGGCTAGGATTTGCATTTAGTGTAGAATTTATTGCACTTCAATCTTAAAAATCTTCCACCTCCTCATTTCTTCTATAAATACTTCTGAAGAGGATGAGAAGTTGTTGGTTGGTTGATCACTAGTTGTAATAGTGAAAACTCTCTGAAATAATACATAGTCTGTTGAAGTTGAAGAAGAAATTGAAGTCTTGGAAGCTTGATGATGTTGTGACA
Organism: Pinus albicaulis; assembly: GCA_034641835.2. Lineage (NCBI taxonomy): Eukaryota > Viridiplantae > Streptophyta > Pinopsida > Pinales > Pinaceae > Pinus > Pinus albicaulis. The sequence goes on from CM076581.1 coordinate 130,436,304, forward strand.
TGCTTGTTCTTGAGAAGGCTCTATCATTGGATCCCTGAGCTTGGCTATTGGTGATGCATTCTGAATTGTCTATTGTTTTTCATATTTTCATTATGTTTCATAATTTCTTACTACAGTAGGATAAAAATTTTAGGCTAATAAATGACTCCTAGAAGCACCTTAGACCTGTTTATCCTTCACTGTTCTATGTTTTCTTCTGCTGAGGTATTTTAGAGTCTTCAATATTTCTCTTTAGTCCTCATGCTTTTTTATTTCTCTAATAGCTCAAATAGTTGGTTTTAGCATGATTTATGGTTTTCCCTGCTTGTCTCTGCCACTTGAAAACTGTTTTTGAAGTCTCCCTTTGAAGTACCATTGTTTTTAGTTTGCCAAAGAGGTATATTTTGATCATACCCTTTGTTCCTGCTAGAATAGTTGTTTCAAAGGTCTTTATAGTTGTAATCATGGATGTTTAGGATTTCCCTCTTCTATGACTACAATTATCAATGAATCTTTCATGTTTTCTAATTCCTTTGAAATAAAATCTTTGAGGAAATATGGAGTTCCTCGAATCTTAGATTTCATTTTGAAAGCTGTATTGAAGTCATTATTTGTTTAAAGTGTGGTTTGTAGAATTCATGGTTAGCCCTGTCTATCAAACGCCTCTTCATGTTCAAATTATGTTTTCAAGTTCCCTTTGTTGAGAATCAAACCTCTATTTTCAAAGTCATTAATGTTCACCTCATTCACAAAACTAAAGGATCTTGTGGCCAAGTTAGATTTGCCCTTTGATATCCCATATCCATTTGTGAGCCTGTTACCAAATTCATTTTGACTCCATTTCCCAATGAATCATATATTTCCTCTTTCTACCTATCTTTCCTAGACCTTTCATGTTATGCAGTATCAATTCAACCAAACAAACAAATCAAACAACACTTGTACTTCATAACTAGTCTAAAATCAAATACTTAAAAGCAAACAAGACATATCTTTGCAAAAAATTTGAGAGATCCCTCTATGAGAACATGAGGAATAGATCCTGGAACTCTAAAGATTGGTTCTGATGTTGCCTTGTCTTTTGATTAGCCAATCTATCAAAACACAAGACTCCAACAACACACACCCCTATCCATTTCAGGATGTTTATGCACAAAAGAAGGAGGCTGATTTTCATCGTGAGAGCTGGGAAAAATCAATCCACTCACATATATAGTCTACTCTAGACATTGATGTCTCATTACATGGAGGCATTCCACCAGGAAGGCCCTCTGATTGGGAGATGATCAAAGATTTCTCACAACATAGTACATCATTCATGGATCTAGTTGAGGAAGGAGCCTTGGGATAATCTAGCACATCACAGAGAACATATGATTGGTTCAAGGAAGGGATGAGCAATAATATGATATTTTCATTGCCATCTCTTACTCAGTTACTTGCGCTGGAAGATGGTGATTCAGGAGTGTGTGATGGCAAAAGTATGGTGTCAAAGGGATACTCCATAGCCTTAGAGAAACAGGAGATAATTCCACATAGGAGGGAGTCTTCTACATATGACAAGAGGTTATTGACACCCTTGTATGCATTGACTAAAATTTGGATGTTTTGGATTGGCCATGGCTTCCATAAAAATCAATCTAGTCTTGGGAAGAAGCAACTGCAAGGAAGGCAACAAAAGTGGGATAGCAACACTACGGCATGTGGTTCTGGAATTGAGCATGTCAAAGAGGGGATATATGAGGTGACAGGTGCTTCATTACAGAAATCAGAAACACTTTCAATAAGGAGTATAAACCCATATTGGGAGTCACAACTATTGGTGGATTATTCCAAGAACCTCTTCACATTTAAGGTTCTTTATGGGAAAGTGACAGATGGGAGGTATAGAGTGGTCAATGGAGTCATCTATTTCCAGGATCAGATCTACTTGACTAGAGACTCCAAGCTAAAGGAGAAGATTCTACATGCAACACATGAGGCACTCCTTTCCGGGCATGTAGATCTCATTGGGACTTATCACACCATCCTAGATGGATTCTATTGGGAGGATGTCAAAGAGGATGTGATCCAACATATCAGGAGGTATGTATCTTTTTTGATGAATGAGGAGGAGAGAAAACACCTTGCAAGGTTGTTACAACCACTTCCCCTTTTGACGGAGAGGTGGAAAGGCTCATCTATGGACCTCTTCACCAGCTTTCCAACCATATATGGTAAGGATTGTGTCTTGATGCTTATTGATCAACTAACCATGTATGTACATTCCTTTGCCATACATTTGCAACACATTACTCCACAAGAGAGTAAGCCTCTCTTTGGATTTCATGGTCCATTTGGCACTAAATACAGTAATGGGAATGGCCACTTTCTAGAGGACTTTGGGCAAGAATTGTTTTTCTTGTTTCACATTCAGTTAACACCTAATGTCCTTTCCTACTTCCATGCTTTTGAGAAGCTAGTGGCAGCAAGCAAGTGGTTGGATGGCCACTTATCATATCATGTTTTGAGATAGCTAGGAGAAGAACACCGTTGGTCTCACTTGAGGGACTATTGTTACCATCCAACATGTTATATGACCCTTATTCTATTTTCCTTTTGGATCCCATATGGTGATGACATTCTATTCACTATATGTGGGATGGCTTGGGAAAGAGAGGTTCTTGGAACCAAAGAGTGGGATCATGAGAGTTCGGGTGCCTTTTGGCTTCTTAAGGATCACATTATTGCAGCCTAAGATCAACAGCTCCATACCTATCATAAATGGAGAGATAGATGACATGGGTTGAACAATTTGATCTTTCATTTTCAGCTATAGAGCCCCTATAAATTGCAGAAGCAGGGGATTGATGAGTTCTTCTATTAGCTACCCAGGATGGCTCATTTTGTTTGGATGATAGCATGGGAATTGGAGTTTCTCATTGGGGTTGAGGTCCCTAACATTTGTCATCTCTCATGCCTTGAGGATGCCAATGGACAACATATAGTTTTCCTCATATATCTCCCACTTCTTCATGATGAGAGCCATTTGGTTTATCTACCAAAGGCTAACTTGCACATTTTGGAGGAGCCATTAGGAGACAGATTGATTGGAGAGCACTTGGTTTAGTGGTGGAGAATATCCAATGAGGAGGCTATAAGAGGAGGAGAATTTTTTTTTTAGTATCCATCCTTGAAGTTGCTTGAGGACAAGAAACATTTGGGAGGGGAGGACTGTAATATTCCAAAATTAGCTTGCAGCTAATTGGAATATTAATTTTTTCTTTTGCCTCTTAGATAGATGAATAAGTGGGTAGGGAGACCCATAAATCTCTTTAGTATGAGTAAAACCACTTCTTATGTGAATTTGTCTCATCATATCAGCTGAATAAATCACCCTTAGGTGTGAATAGGGCTAGAGCATGTGGACAGGGTCAAAGTTGACCAGATCAACAACGCTGTTATGGAGATGGTGGAGGATTAATGGAGGACAACTCAATAAATTAGGAGGAGTGTATGAATGAGAGTAACCCATTTAATGAGTGGGACCTAGGGTGAGGAAGCTCAGCAAGCATAAAAGGAAGAGGATGGAAACCATAGAAGACATGATTTGGATTATTGATTTTGTGGTTTTGTATGACTATTTGCACGCTTCAGTTGTTTAGCAGAGTTTGTTGTGCTGTTTAGCACAAGGGTGTTCCCAAGCAGGAATCCCACCCTCATCCTCGAGGGAATTCGAGTGCCTACTCAGGAGAGGTATCTTGAGCTTCATTTCCACTATCCGGCATTAGGCCAAGCTTCAGCCATTATTCCCAACGTAGTCTCCTTCAAGATTGTGTTGTGTTGCAAGGTTGCAATATTGGAGGGTTGAGAAACCCAATTTCTGAGCTTTTTTTTTTTTTTTTCCGCTGGAGGGAGCAACCCTTCATCTAGGGAGTTGATTGGGTGCTATTGCAGTTTATAGATCATTCCTTCAGCCCCATATCAACATTCATCTCTAGGGATTGTGTAAGTCAGTCAGCAGGGGTGCAGTGGGCAACTAAAAAAGGGCCGAAAATCCAAACTTAAAATCTGGCCAAACCATTTCTGGGTGTTTCTGGGTTTCTTGAGTAGAATCCGTGGTTAAAATCCCAGATCATTATGAGCACTCCAACAGCCTTCCACACATGGTTCTTATTCTCAATATCAGCAACAACAATAGTAGCACACATTTCCAGTGCTAGTTTTCTTCAGTGTATTTCAGCCATCTTGTGGCTTGAGTGCATTCCTTTTGGAGCACTGTGTACTTTATTTTGTTGTTTATTATAATGATATGACCGAATTGTTTCTGCTCATAGATTATGATGTCTTAGTGTAATTTCCAATTGTAGCATATTTTCGGCATTTTCCATATTTTAGTCCTATGTTCCTGTATTAATTTATTTGGAATGCTACATATGTTCTATATTCCTGTCCTTTCCATTTTGGAATATTACATTTGCAGCAATCTTGGTGCAATACCAGGGATCACCACTTTTTGGCGTTGTTTCCGGGGAGGTGTCTAGTAGATTCTTTGATTCTGTTTTAGCATTCTTTTCTGCTTTCTTTTTTCATGTTGTTTCTGAAATATTGAAAAATACAAAAAATAATGATTTTCATGCCTCATTGGAGTAGGGATACTCAGAAATTTTTAAAAAATACTTCTTCAATACCAACCCCCCCACTTGACCACGTGGTGCAGTAAGAACCACATCACCATACACTTTTGAAGGTAGAAGAGATGGATGGATATGATGACAATGAAGAAAATCTTATGGGGTTTCCCATTCAATATATGGACATTAGTGTACATATGAAGAACATCCCTCCATATTTCATTCCCAACTTCCATGGTATGAGGACAGAGGATCAATAAACATTTCTCTTTTAATTTGAGATACTTTGTAGATCTTATGGCTACTTATCACACATTCAAAAATTGAGATTATTTCTTGCAACATTCAAGGGTAGATCTCTTAAATGGTTCATGAGTCTACATACTAATTCAATAAGATCATGGAATGATATGCAAAAGATATTTCTATAAAAATATAAAAACCATGATCTTAAAGAAGAAATTTTTAGAATGAATCAAAAAGGGGATGATATCCTTGAGGATCTCATAGATAGGTTCATGTTTAATGTTAAGAGGGAAAAATTGCATCATTTAGGATTTGACACACTAAAAACCCTCTTACTTAGAACAATTAAGGATGAGTGGATTGATTTCATTAATCTCATGAGTGGAGGAGATGTATATGAATTTTCATTTGAAGAAATTTGTGAAACATGCAAGCGCATATCAAGAGGAAGGGAAAGATTAAGTAAATCACCTCAACATTGGTAAGGCAAGATGAACTTGGAAATTTTTTTTATAACTTTAAAACATAAATTCTTAGCAATCTAAGTGAACAAGTAGAAATTCTAAGAATGAAAAATTAGAAAAAATAAGATGTTGATATTTTTATCCATGCATAATCATATGCTACTAGAGGTTTTTCATCATTCCCGAGGCTTAAAGAAGTTTACCAGGAAGACATTGGAGCAAGGCAATCACCAAAGAAGCTATGTTATGTAGCTCCAAGGAGACCCTGGCATCCTAGTCAACTTGATATGATGCAAGGACCCACTTCACAATTTCAAGATTATTCACATCCATCTCAAACTAATTCGGAAACACTCCCTCTTTGGCAACCTTGGCCATCTCAACCCCAAAACCAATCTTGGAAACATGGTTAGCATGGACCTTATTGGGAAAATCCACAATATCCTCAATATTTCCCTCCATATCCTCCATACCCAACTCCATGATATCCCTACCATCCACCTCCACCACAACCACAACCTCAACCACATCCATCTCATATATCCGCCCCCACTCAACTACTTGTACCACCATTTCCAAACCCATACATTGAAGTATCTCATCTCACTTACAATGCTGAGGTACAACACTTCCAAACATATCCTCTTGATCTAGATGGTATTCATCTTAGTTCAAGCAAGCTATTGTAAAGAAGATATTTTATTAATTCTATTTAAGGACAACATCAAGAAGAAGAAGATCCAAATGAGGAGATCAAACGATCAAGGGCTGCACTTGATGAAGAGCCGACATCAGAATCAGTTGTTGAGAAGGTTTCCTCATGTTTACCAGCATTTCCTCAATGTGTTAAAGAGAACAATCAACAAAAAGAGGAAGATTTGAATGTCATAATAGAAGAGGACATCCAAGGTGATCCAACTCAGCAAGTGGACCAACGAAATCACAATTATATTGACATATGGTTCCAAACAGTCATTAACTTGCATCAACACGCTCTTCTCCAACAGTTCTTGATACAATCCCCGTCAAAGAAATTCATCTCTCATATTTAGGTACATGTCAAAGCATGTATTCCAAGTGTGCAGATGATTTTATCTATCATATTGATGTGTACATGGCTCCATTGGAAGTACTCCTATACTTGAAAAATGTTTTTTTTCAAGTACAGTAGGAAAGTGAAAAAAGAAAAAAAAGGGAAAGAATAAAATCTCAGGTGAAAACCTCTTTTGAGGCGTTTGAGATTGGCTCACTGATTGAAAACCTCCATGAGGCAGCCATTGGGTTGAAAAAAATAAGAAGAGAGAAATAATATATCCTAGGTGAAAACCTCCTTTAAGGCGCCTAGGTAGACCTACTAGTGGAAAACCTCATTGAGGCAGCTAGTAGGCCTTAAAAAAAAAAAACCTCTCCATGTATCTCTCTAATGAATGCAGGTACTCTCCAACCTTTGCAAGCATAAAAAAAGCAAGTTGGCACAAAAATAATATTTGGTCAATGCCCTGGTCAAAGGTAATCAAACTTGGACTTCCTCCTCCTATGCTCAGAAGCTCCAAAAGGACCTCAAGAAGATTATCACATGCAGCTTTAGAGCAGCTTCAGAACCACCGAAGACAACTTCAACAACCATATCAATAGCTTCAATATCACCTACAAAAACAAAAAAATGGTAAGGGTCAGATATGCAATCATCTAACCCTTTCTTCGAATCTATTTTAGCTTAAGAAAACATAAAAAAGTGTGAGAAGGAATTTTTTTTATATAGCCAAAATCAGTAGCAGAGAAACCTCAACCTTATCTAGTGACTAGCCTCAAATTTTCCACCAAGAAGAGGAACAAGACAAAAGTAAAAAAGGACTTGAGAAAGTGGGTAGTAAGCAGTTCATTGTAATGGAAGAGAAGGAGTGCCAAGGGGTAACCAAGGGTGAAATCAGTTAATAGAAAAATAACTCTGAGTTTATTTTTTCATGCAATAAAAAAAAAGAAAAAAACAAGGAAAAAATAGAAGAAAAAAGAGAAAAAAATAGAAAAAATTAAATAAAAGGTGGACCCACCAGCTCTTGGAATGAAAAATACAAATTTTCTTAAGGCATATGAGGACCTCCATGCACACCCACAAGAAGAAATGCAAGAATAATAGCAAGAAGATTAGCATGAGGAGCAACACATGGGCCAATAAACTGAAAACGAAATAAACCAACATGCAGGAAGAACCATCGGCTGCTTAGAGTATGAGCAACAATTTTAGTAGGGGGATGATGATGGGCCTCTAAATTTGACATAAATTAAGGCCCATCCAACCTTTCTTAGGCCCATCTACCTTCCTTATGCACATGAAAATAAATATTAAATCTCTCCTTCTCCACTTAATAATGTTTTCTTATGCTTTAATATGTTCTTAGGAAGGTTTAAAGGTAATTGTATATTTGTGCCTATTATTGGTTATTTTTGTAGAATATTGTGAGAATATTGGGCAAATTATGCAGATTTGGAGAAGGAGATAATTTATGGACTTTCTCCCTGCCATTGGAAGATCAAGATTGAAGAATAAATGAGCACAATACCAGGAAATTATTGAGAAATATTGAAGAGATTCAAAGGGGTTTTCCACCCTTCTTAACTATAAAAGGCAACCAAGCAACTCGAAGACCAAAGCGTATTCAATCTATTGTTTACTTGGAGTCAAAGTGGAATCAATCACTATTTGTTAGGGAGCTGTTGGTAGCTACCCTTGAGGATAAATAACGCTGATCAAGAGCTACTGAGGGTCGATTCCAGTCCATTCGATTCCATTTAGAACTTTTGCTGCAAGATATTAGACTTTTGTTGTTTAAGACCTTCAGGATGTAATAAGACTGTATTTTTGTAATGTAATGAGTATTCAGATGACTTTTCTTGATCTAGTTCAATAGAGCTGGGCTCGTGGGTTAGGGCCCAACCCATGTGCCTCAAATTCTCTGTTGTTATCATTCTTTCCTTTATGTCATTTAGCTAGTTTTGTTTATGTCATTTAGTTAGTTTTTCTTTTGATAGTTTCAATGCTGTTTAGTTTTTGCTTTCAATTTTGTTGCTATAGTTTTTTCATTTACTTATGAGAGTAATAGAATAGAGGAAAACTCAAAAAACTGTGGATCGAGCCTTACCCTCTCATCTCTGTCCATAGAGTTCGAGGAGGGTAAACCTTCCCACGGGCCAAAAATTACTTTATGTTCACTGTTTCTGAGTTTAGGGAAGAAATTGCTACCAGTCTGAGTCTTTCTTTCACTGTATTATCACGCATTCATCTATTTTTCGTGCATGGATCAGTAGGGTTGTTTGCAGGAATAAGCATAAAAATTTCCATAGAAGTTCATTAAGTCGTTTTGCTTCATTTTCCAATTCCTCTCCATCTCTGTGTTACACTTCTGAGCAATTATGTTGCACCTCCATTTACCTCCTTCTTCTCTCCTTTACAGTTGCCGCACCCTTTTTATTCACAAAAATGAATTAAAAGTTTGACCTCTGCCTTTCTCCTCGAAACTCTGACTTATTGAACTTCACATCTCGCATTTCACAATTTCGGTATTATCGCATTTCACACTTTGCAAATTTTGGCCTTAATGAAATTGCAAATCACATTCCCCACTTGGTTCCCATTAATACTTTCCATCTCCGAACCCTAATTGCGATATTACAGTACTGCACTACCACGTCACTCATCGCATTTCGCAACCTTTTCCATTTTCCCTTTAAATACTTTCCACAAATCGCAAGTCAGATTTTCTATTGGTTTTCGTTAATACTTTCCCCCTCCGAACCCCGATTGCGATATTACCGTACTCCGCTACCACATCATCCATTGCATTTCGCATTTCGCAATTTCGGCCGTATCACATTTCTCACTTTGCACTCTCCTCCCGACTACGCTATTGCTTCTCCTCCAGGTTTGTGATATTGCGAATTGCGATATCGCATATCGCATATCGCACTTCCATCCTCCTATTGAAATTCTGCCATTGCACTTTTCAAAGCCTCCCTCTCCAAAGAATTTTCGCAATATTATGTGGTTTAATAAAGTCCAAACACCTTTTTCTCTCCTCTAAGCCTCGTTTCGTGTGGTTAGCCTTCCCTTAGCATCTTTAGCCCTTTTCCCTCCAAACTAAAAGCAACATTTTTAAAGTTTAGTTAGATCATGAATAGTTGCATGGTTAGAAGCATGATAGTAGGGTAGATATATCATAGGATAAATAGGGTATGTTTAGCCGATTGGCCAAGTTAAGTGTGGTTGAAATTATTTTCTTTTCTACCATTTCTTTTTAGCAAGTTAAAATAGTTTCCTTTCCTGTCATTTCTTTTAAAAATTTAGTTTAGTTTCCTTTTTGCAATTTATTTTAGTTTCATTGAAGTGTGACAGACTTCATTGAGAAACCCTAGAAGTAGCACCCTTTTGTAGAGTGGAAGAGGATGACATGAGTAGAAAGCATATGTTGTGAATATAGCATTGTCACCTCCAAGTTTGTAGAACCCCGGGTTGATAAAGAAAAGTAGGGGATCCCCTGGGAGTTGTAGCACCCTTGGTGCACTACCAAGGCTCACCACCAGGCTACCAAAAAACATTGACAGTCATCAAGAAATTTTGTTTATCACTTGAATTAAAAAGGTAGGTGGTTGCTTTTATCTCCAAATTCATAGTGCCAAAAAATAAAAGCTAAGTACAAGCACACAATTGGCTTACTGTAGCCCATTCCCATTATGTAATGGAAGTGGTAGGTGATTTCTATGGATTTTATTACATGTCTACCGAAGACTCCAAAAAAACATAATGCAATCATGGTAGTGGCCGACAAGTTGAGCTAGGTGGCTCATTTCATGGTTGTTAAATCTATAAATTCATCTAGTGAGGTGGCTCAAGTTTTTGCAAGGGATATTTTGATATTGCATGGAGTTCCCAAGAAAATTATCTCTAATAGAGATGCCAAATTCACTTCAAAATTTTGGAGAGAATTATTTGTAGGCTTGGGAAAAGAGCTATAATTTAGCACTGCATACCATCCTTAGACCAATGGGAAAACAGAGAACAAACTTAATTATGGAAGACATGCTAAGAGTGTATGTAATGCACCAGGCCAAGAAGTGGGAGGAGTACCTTCTACTTGTGGAATTTGCATACAATAATGGATATCAAGAATCACTAAGAATGAGCACATTTGAAGCACTTTATGGGAGGAGTTGTAACACTCCTATCAACTAGAGTGATATAGTGAATAGAGTCCTTATTGGGTTTGGTATGTTGAAATACATGGAGTAGGAAACACAAGCCATCATAAGAAATTTAAAATTGGCATGGGATAGGTAGAAGAGCTACATAGGCCAAGATAGATTTCACAAAGAGTTCCAAGTGGGGGAATATGTTTTATTTCAAGTTAGACCCAATAAGAGCTCCTTAAAATTTGGGTCTTCTGCCAAGCTGGCACCACGGTTTTGTGGGCCATTTGAAGTTCTTGGAAGAATAGGGCCAATGGCATATAGTCTGGATTTTCCTCCATCAATTAGAGTGCACAATTTTTTCCATGATTCATTTCTTAAAAGATATATGCATGATGTTAATCATGTGATTTATTTTCATGTGTTATAGGTAGAACCATAGGGAGATATCCAACTGGAACCTTTATGAATCTTGGATTAGAGTCAACTCATGCTCCAAAATCAAGTAATAGAGCAAGTTAAAGTGCAGTGGATGCACTTTGGGCCTAAGGAATCCACGTGGGAAATGGATGACCAGATGCGAAATACATCCTTTCTTATTTACCGAGTAAGTAAAATGTAAATATAATGTAAATGTTGTATAGAGATGTGTACAAAAATCTCAATAAACAAAAATTATTTTTCTAAAGCATGTTTTGGTTGTATATATTTATTGAACACTAAGGACAGTGTTCCCTCTAAGGGGGAGGGGACTATAACATCCCCTAGTTAATATTTTTCCTTTTGTAAATAAATTGTAGTTAATTAACGGTTGAGATAAAGGACAAAAATTCTAGTTTCTTGGGGAGGGATATTGCTTGAAGAATTGGAAAAATTAAATATTTCATCTATAGGTTGACTAAGAATCTTAAATGATTTGACCATGCATTAAATTTAACTAAAAATATTAGGACACGCCCATGTGTCCTTTAGCTCCAACAACAAGCAAGAAGAGGACAAAAATTTAAAGGAAACATGGGTTGTTTTGTCTAGGAAGTTGACTACGTGCAATCGTGGAAAACAACAAATGGGGGTTGGATGGAAAAGGAACATATATTATGGAAGAGAAGGCGGGGGGGCACTCTCATGCATACACATAGGTAGGGGAGAATAGACTCTCTCAAATTACCTCTCATGTCTAGAGACAATGGAATAAGGGAAAACATTTTGTTTACTCTCTCTTGCATATGCTCAAATAGCAGCAGAGAGGACACATTGAGAAAACTGCAAGAAAATTTCCTCCATGGGTGGAGGTGAGAAAACAATGAGAGAGCAGTGATCATATTTGGAAAAAAGAAATATATGGAGAGATAGGAATAAGCTAAAGAACCCTCACTAATTCTTAATGGGTAAAATCATTAAAGAGAGTAATGGCTTGCATGCAAGGCTGAAGAACCCACTAGAAGCTTGTGGTTTGATGAACCTACTGGTTTGGAAAGAGTCACATAGGTGCTTATGAGGGTTTTTGAACTACCTAAAGTTTCCTTAAGGTTGAAGCTCTGGTGCTTGACTCACTGATGAACCACCTAGAGAGGCAATTTCTTATCCATTAGTAGCAGAAAATCTACATGGTTTTGTCTCCTGGAAAGGATGTTATTTATGTCAAAAAATATTGATTAAAGATGTGTGTAGCTAGTGGATAAAGGTAGTGTGGCATTGTGGCATCTTGTTTTAGTTTTTATGTTGGTTGAAATTTCCTCTTAAGAAACACTCCATCTCAAGCACTAGAATTTGGCTTAGGGGTGAAAGCTGCAAGTAATAGTGGTTGTAGCATGTCTATGGTTGGATGGAGATTTAGAGTCCCAATTTCAATTGGAAAATAATTGTGATGCATAAGATAAGTGTTTATCTTTGCTCCTTTATTTAATTGTTTTATGTTTTTTTAACATTGGTTGAGCATTGGATTCATGATATGAAATTGGGACTCCATTCATAAAAGAGGAATGCCAATACTTTGTGCAATGATTTTTAAGGAGGGAATTGTTTTTTTGTGACTATTTCTAGACGATACTGTAACCTTAATAATTTTTTAAATGTATGGGTGAAATCTCTTGTTTAAATGATCTTTGTGTTTATCCTAATATTGGAAACTTAGTTTAGTGGTGCATATGAAACCATTAAATATGGATAAATATATGTCTACATGTATTGGGTTTTGTTTTTCCCATTTAAGCTCATAAGAGATAGCGTAGTATGTATGTATATATATATATATATATATATATATATATATATATATATATATATATATATATATATATGATCACATGTGTATAGTGGTATATGGCCATGACCGAGTTTCGCTAAATTTCAGGAGGGATAGGTTGGAAGACTTCGTGTATGCCATGTATGATATTGGCTATGAATCGAAGACCTAAGCAAAGGATTTATACACTTAATAAACACTCACTAAGCACAGGGATAGGAATATTTTAAGCCCAAAACATAGGGCATCAAAAGTAATTGCTTTAAACCTCTTCAACCCTGTGACTAGACACAATGACCAAATTCTTATGGCAGGAGAATTTTGGGCCGTCGATGGGGAAGCACTCACAGCTGTCGAATGACCCAGAAAGTATCAAGTGGAGAATCAAAGGAAATTTTGGGGGTAGTATTGCTTGGATGATGTGGCAGTGGAGATAAAACCTGATATTGTGACGTACACTTCCATAGGGAGGAGAAAAACCCCAAAACTATTATACCAGGAAGGCTGTGAAATTTAGGTGTCGATCGTTAAGTGGGACCCCATCCACATGGATGGTGCAATGTTGGATGATGTCACCCTAAATATGGGATGACATGGCAAGTAAAGCCCATTTGGTGGGATCGTTGACAATGCACAATGGAACCCATAGTTATGAGGCACATGACATGGGAGGTGTGACAAAAGTTGATGTCACCTCAGACCCTAGAGATTATGAGTGAAGGGCATAGTAGGGTGCACAAGATTTAGGTACCGGGGTGACTTTTCATGTGATTTCATTCAGTGGGTACGAGTGCCTTGCGACATGAATTAGTTTTCTTGCTAGACAAGAGGGAGGTGGGGTTTAGTGTAGAGCTAGCACTTCCAATGCAACTCAGAAGTTGTCCCCAAAAGATTTATGTTGGGAGCATCATTGATACCTATTGGGATTAAACTCCTTGGGAAACGTGTCCATAGAGGGCTCACACCCTCTTAACTATACATTTATATGTATGGGTGTTGATTAGCTTGGAAGGCCGAGATGTATGAGCAAGTTGAAAACACACACACACACACACACACACACACATATATATATAATCCCAAACATGAACAGGTTGGAAAATGTTATGTGGTCCATGAAATGGACAACCATGGGAGTGCCACTTGGGGACTACATGGGTGCCATAGGGTAGATATGATGATGTGGCATAATCGAATTTCCCAAACTATAATTTTGCATATATTTTGATCCAGATATCAAATTGAGATAAATTTTACATTGATGGAGTTGTATCGATGAGGCAAACGCGTTGGTACCATCCATTTCGAGCTTCTCAAGAGAGAAAATAAAATGAAAAAATGTTAGACCCAATTTCTATAACTAGACATTGGGGTTGGGTCATCCTAGTAATTGCCTCTTTCTAAACTATTTTTTGGGCTTGGGTTAGTATGGGGTATGTTTCAGGAGCTTAATGCAAGAGCATAGACAACATGGTTATTGGTAATACAAAAACCATAGGATGATAATGATGATGATGCACAAGGGTATAAAAGGTACATGTTTAAATACATCTGATGGAAGAATGGTTGATGAACCCTATATCATAAATAGATTCCTAGAGAACTATAACGTATATTGATTGATGACCCATGTATTCCAAAGGATGGTTACTCTTTTATGTGGACTTCAAGAATTTTATGTTTTGCAGGTAAAGGTAAAGAATATTGAGGATAACGAATGAAAAATATCAACGAAGACTAAAGATGAAGACAAGGTGCAAAAAATATGAAGATTTGGACCAAGATGCATATTAAAATCACAGGTACTCATTAAGGGGGTATTATGAATGCTTAAATCCTACTTGTGATGTTTAGTGATAAATGATATAATGGGATTTGTAATTATGTATATTAATTTTAGAAAGTCTCCACATGAATGATATCTAAGGAAAAATGAGGTTACTTAGGGATGAATATTTGGTTGAGAGAGTCATGGAAAATTTTAAGGAGATAATTATGGAAATATTTGAACTAAAATTCCAGTTTTGACATAGTTGTCATGGTCACTTATTATTATTTAAGGGACCATTTGTACACAAATGAAAGATGTTTGATTGATGGATTAATGCATTTTTCCCTACTGGGGTTTTATTAAGTAAATCCTCTTAGTGTACTTTGTTTCATATTTTTGTACATGATTTTGTGTTTCTACTTCGGCTCTGATTTCACCAGAGTTCAATTATTCTTAAAAAAAAAACGGGTAGATATTTGTATTAAAAAAATCTGGATTGCAAGGTGAGAACCTTTACATATTTAAATCTTATTTTAGGGATTGAGATTGATAAAAAAGGATTAGTCCAAACCCTCAAATGTATTCCCCATGACACAAATACTTCAATCCCTTTCCAACTACATAATTTCCAAAAAAAAACTCAAAATACATACACATTTACATTCCATTTTTTAATTTGATCTAGTTTGACTTCTTGTTTTTCTTGGAGAAATTTTTTTCCTTTCTTCCAAACTTGAATCCAACCTGCATTTTCTGCAAATTCTGGCAGATTGTGCACGATATTTTCCTTGAAATCTTCCTCGTCCTCCTAATCTTCCCAAGAAACTTCCTTTTCAACGAGATTCCTTGTGATTTCTGGAGATAATCCATTTTCCATGAGGTTTTGCCTCTTTTCTACTAACACTGCATTCAGGGGGTCTTTATTGACAACAGGAGGATCCACATTGGCAAGCAAATTTTCATGCTTAGTTTCTGTTGCCACAATTTTGGATTATTTAACTAAATATTCTTCCTTTTTGTCTTTTATTTATTTATTTCCTTGAAGCTCTTCTTATTTGAATACCATATAATGGTCACCTTGTGCACCTTCCCACCATTTGGGCCTTCAAGTTTTTTTCTGATATTTTCTATTCTGAGGAAGCTTAGGGTATTTTTTAATTAGATGTCTGGTTCATAGCATTCTCTACATCAAAATGAGATATTCTCATAGTCAAGCTTTTGGACCCAAACATAGTTAGGAGCCAAAAAATGAATATTCACATGAAAGCCCTTGTGAAGTCCATCTCCACAAAAATTTGAGCATAACTAGTCTTGATTTTTTATTTTTTATTTTATTTTATTTTATTTTATTTTATTTATTATTTTTTTTTTTTTCAGAGCAACTTCAATAGAATTTTCCCAACAAGTTCCCAATGGAGGAAAGTGATCTTTGATTCTAGAAATTTAAGGTATTTGACTATCTTACCCAAACTAGGGATGAAGAAATTGATGTTGTTACTTGATCAAAAGTGGGAGACCAGTGCCGCATGTAGAGTCCAGCACTCCCCCAAAACCACGACTCAACTTCACAGGTATCCTTCTTGTATTCAATATTTAAAAAAATGACGATGAATAAACCTTGAGCAATAGGGTTAATATTTAGCTCGTTCGTCAAAAGGGGATTCCATGTCTTAGAGATCCATTTATGTAGATTGGCCAGCCATGACCAGAACCCATTAAACATGCAAACCAAACCATTATCCGAAATATTTTTCACATTCCAAAGCTTCCTCATCCACAAGGACATTAAGGGAAGAAATTTCTTGCACTACCAAAAGACCAGATCCAAACTTAAATGTAGATATTTATGAAACCGAAGAAGGGAGAGCTTGAACGACGACCATACATGAAAAAGAAGAAGATTTATTTGCCAAATCACATGAATTCACCATTGAACGATTTGCAGAAAATCCATGAAAATAGAGCGAAGATTGAGCGGCTAGGGTTTCACCCTAGCTGTCGCAAGGGTTTCCAAAGCTCCTTCCATTCCTTAGAGTTCGATTTTTTTCTTTTTAAATCTACTTCTACCATATTACCAAAATATCATGTACACTTTTAAAAGGCCCAAAGTTTAATGTTTCTTAAAAGTGAGGTGCTGACATATGTAAAAACAAATTTCATAATCAGGAATCATAATTAAAAGGTTAAGGAATTTGAAATTCATTATTCCCATATGAAGTGAATCGATTTCCTTGCATAATGGTAGTTGCTTATTTTGTTAAGGCATCAACATAACCATTATGTTTCCTTAGGATGTGAAAAATTGAAGTTAGCCAAATTTCTCAAGTTCTTGTTGGATCCTCACATAATTTCTAGCCAACTCTTGTATATAACTATTCGATTTGTAATCTTGAATTACTTTTATTATAATCTCTACATCTCCAAGGACAAACATCTTTGTGATTTGCTTCTTGTTTGCAAAGTGAAGCCACATAAACAAAGCAATACATTCTGTTGTTTGTCAAGAAAAACCACATAAAAAAAGCAAGACATTCTGTTGTTTGTCAAGAAAAACCACATAAACAAAGCAAGACATTCTGCTTAGTTATTGGCATCCTAATCCCCATGAAAAGTCAAAATATTTGTTCCATTTGGTTTATAAAAGTCCCAACTTTCCTACCTTCCCATAAATGAAATAGGTTTTCTTACAATTAGTTGAAGTTGTGATTATAAAACTTATATTTTGTAAATTATTATTATTTTTATTTTAATGGTTATTTATATAAGTTTACACATTAATATTTTATAATAATAGTTTTCTTTCATATATATTGTAAATAATTGGTTTCATTGAATTATTATTAAAAAATATAGAATAAGATAGTTTTAAGGACTTTCTTCATATTAAAAAGTTTGTTAGTCAAAACAATTTTTGTTATACTTAAATAAATAAATAAATAAATACATTCCAATGATAATTATTTACATACCTTTATTATACCTGCCGCCTGCAGGTATAATGCATCAAGTTTTGCTTGATAGTGACATTAATTCACCTGTCAGTTAAAATTTTTTATGCTCTTTACATAGTTTAACTTTAATTATGTTTATTATTTATTTATTTTTGTTATTTAAATTTATTTATCTAATTTTTCATTAGCTAATACTTTCAACATGTTATTGGAAAATGCTTTGCAATTCACGCCCAACGGTTGTACGAGGCGGACGAGTGCAGCGTTCTTGAGTTTTACAATAATACATATGTATTTTGGTTGTACCATCAAATCTTTTGTTGTACATGATGTAGTGTCCCACCACTGACTATTTCTATACAGCTCAGCTCTGGACCCATGGGAATATGCACTGGCCATTTAATAATCTAACGAAGTCATGGATTGCAGTTAAGTACAACTAAGGCACGAGTATTCATCGTATCTACAACATTACCAATGGATTTTAGTTAAATAAAATACAATGTGTCATGAAATTATGCTATCGGAGCAAACAATGTGAAAGAAACAAGAATATTTTTCTTAAAAGTATTAGAAAATAATTTAAAAATAGTGCATTGAGCTGAACATTGACTCTATGCAAGAATGACAACGATTAAGATCACGTAGAAATCATGCTAGACCTATAGTTTGTTTTTTTTAATTATTATTATTATTATCGATAGTTGTGTAATCCTTAAACCCCAATGTTTTTATGGCCACAAATTTGTATTTTAAATCTTTTCAATTTGGGTATATTGTGACGAGACATTTTCACAAATATAATTCTATAAATTCTCAATGACATTTTAACGAATATAATGTATTCTATATATTCTATGTTTAAAAAATTATTTCTATAATGTATCAAAAATATTAAAACTAGGTTTATATGGTTCAATGTTTTGTTTCATGTATAATTATATGTCACTTACGATTTAAAATTGGGGCCATGCTTCTTCCTTGGGCCAAGCCTTAGGATGCTCTCTCTTAAATTTCGTTGTGTAATAGTAACAATGGAGATTCAAAGCACTTGCTCAAACATTGAATAAAACAAATATCAACTTACACGGTGGCTCATTTGAGGTAATTAATATAAATAGATTTATTGGGAATATAACTCTAAATATGAGAGTACTATTATTTACGTTACTCTAGTTCCAATTTAAAAGCATTTTGACTAGATCATCACACATCCATTATAAATATTTTTGATGATTTATAACTATAATATATATAAATTTTAATTTATGTCACTGTACATCATTATAGTATGTATTTATTATTAAAATTGTATATAACAAATTGTAAATTTTTTCCAATATCACTAATAACTTTACACTCGGCTCGTTTCGAATACATGTTTGCTAGCTTCTCTCGAGCTTGCTTATGAGTTTGTTTGTTAAGTTTTGTTCATCCAATTTGACGATACTTAATTTACACGATGGTACTTAATGATATTGATGTTTACATTATCGCTTAGAAATTTCCTATAATTTAATCGATGAAATTATGAATCAATACAGGTATTAAATAAATATGGTATAGGTTTTTAATAGATTTTCAGTGGCTTTGATCACACAGATTAACCAGGGCATAATAGACATTGAAACCTGTGGTTTTACATTGTTATATTATAATTCGACTGTGAGGTCCAGATCCATTATTTCACAAAATCAAGTCATGCATGCCACAGGTTGCTACTCAAATCTGCAACGACAGTTTTCTGCACCTGTGCCCTGCTAAAGTGATAGTGCATCTTAATGCGCTCAATCCTCTATGTATTTTCGTATGCGGAGTTCTTTATGTGCTACCTATTTTCAATGGCGATATGCAAAAAAAAGTTGGTTGATTTTCTTATAAAAATATTATCAAATGTAAATTCATATGTTGCACAGTTGAGTGCTGTTATTATCTACTTTCAGGTATTTTCCTCTTTTTTTTTTAATTTTCTAGTCTTCAAATCACCGTTTAAGTGTTTTGTTGGTCTTTCTCGTTATTGTTATAAGCCTTGATAAAAAAAAATATGGACTCTGCCCTATGTGCAGCAAGCAGTTGAAGGTATCGTGAGGAAGTTGTGCATTTAGCTTACCTGTGGATTGTGTGGCTGGAGCAAAAAAATGGTTGCTTTCTTCGTGGAAGTCCTGAGTACAAGTATGTGTTTCAATTTTTCTGTGGTCCTAAGTTGAATTTTCATTTGTGTGTGTATTTGTGTTAGGTCCCTATATTACTAGTATAGTCCCTTATTGTTGTTAGTGTAACACCCTTATTGTTATTATTGTACCCCTCTGACCCCCATATTGTTATTATTGTGCCCTTAAATTATTATTGTTAGGTCAGCTAGGATTACATTATGGCCCCACAAGGTTTACATTGGGCCCCATGGACTCCTATATATAGAAAGGAGGTTTTGTAATTTGTATCATCCAAGAATTATTCATTCATGTAATGTATTGGAGGTTGCCCCCTCGAAGTGGCTTATTTCTAAAGCGTTGATATCTCTTTTCTTCTATTTTTTGGGCTGGTTTCACAACATTTGGTATCGAGCTTTTGAAATTCTGGGGTTTGTTGCTCCAAACGGAGTCGACGTAGATTTTCGCTATAACGTTTTTTATACGAGGTTTGGTTCGGAATCTGAAAGTTTTAGAGTGCGAAGCAATCGGCTAAGGACCATCATCGAGAAAATTTCATAAATTTCAGAGCTTGGACAACCAAAGATATGATCTGTGGAAGGTAGTGCTTTTTCAGGCTCCTGAATTTCATCTCAAAGAGGTGATCGTGGGAAAATATTCATAACTCTCTCTCTAAGAATCGGATTGGAGTTTCGTAAAAATTGGTCGCAAGTACATCTACTATAGTTTCTTTTCTATCAATTTCAGAGCTAAAAGGTGAAACAATGACACGTGGCAAGTCATACAAGTTCGTTCTACTGAACCAGTCCATAATTAGGTCATTGTGGGAGATTGGACATAACTTTGCCTTGGAGAATCCAAATCAGGTCAGACCTGTGGCATTCAAAAGATAATTTAGAGGGATACTTCAGTGCTGAATTTCAGATATTGAAAATCTGAAATAACAAAGATAATACAATTTCAATATCGAACTCCTCAAAGCTAGTAAAAGGTGTGTATTTTTTTTCCGAATTGCATAAGTCTTGTTTGAAGAATCAAGTTGAATTGATTCCAAGGGCATCTTGTAGAATAGATATCAATATTGGATTCTAAAATGGCCCCTAAAAAGAATTCAACACCCATCAAGCCTTCAGAAGGCTCTACCATGACTCATGAAGGTGAAGAATTGCAACATGATCTATCAAAATTACAAGAACAAGTGCACCAAATTTAGCTCTGCATGAAGGCTACAAAAAATGAAATGGAATTTTTGGAAAAGGAGCATGGAAGCTAAGATGGATGGCATGGAAGTGGGCATGGAAGCTAAGATGGATGACATGAAAGACAACATGGAAAACATGAAGAATGGTCTAAAAGCATACATGGAAGGCTTGATGACAAGCTTAAAACCAGAAATGATTCCTAATGGCGGAAATATAGGAGAAGAACCTCATGATGAGAACAAAATAAATGTTAATCGTGATTTCATAAACTCGAATGTTGGCGGGAAGAACCACCATATTCCAAAAATGGATATGAGGAAGTTTGATGGAAAGGATCTTGTAACATGGATACTACAGATGGAGCAATATTTTGATCTCCATAACGTGAAAAACACACAAAAGGTACGCATGCAACTTTACATTTAGAACAAAATACATTTGTATGGTATCGATGGCTTTGCTCCCGTAAAAGAATTGTCACTTGGTCAATTTTTACAGAGGAAATGATAGCACATTATGAGGATACAAAGAGCAACACCTTCTTTAGCCAATTGATAAATCTCAAACAAAAGGGCTTAGTGGGGGAGCACATTGAGGACTTCCAAAAATTGAATATAAGGGTAACTGATATTCTAGAGGAACACAAGATTGGTCTCTTCATAGGTACTTTAAAGGATAACATCCAACATGAAGTTCGCGTTTTGGAACCTGATTCATTGGAGAAGGCATTTAGGTTGGCAAGCAAAATTGAATGTAAAATTATGGCAACAAGGAAGCCTACCACTCACTTCTATAAAGAAGGAAGTGTTGCTACGCCTAGATTTCCACAACCTACAAGGTTGACACCACAAAAATTAGAATAAAAAAGAGAAAAGGGCTTTGCTACAGTTGTGATAGCAAATACACTAAAGGTCATAAGTGTGCTGAGAAAAAATTATTTTACATAGATTGTGAAGAGGAAGAAGAAAATGAACAAGAAGAGGATATACACCAGGAACCAGCCCTAGAAGAGGAAGAAATGAGTCTGACCATATCGTGTAATGCATTGGCAGGAATTACCACTCCTCAAACTCTCAATATATAAGGACATATCAAGAAGAAAAAGATAATAGTGTTGATTGATTTAGGTAGCACCCATAATTTTATTCATTGTAAGGTAGCCAAGGAATTGAATTGTTTCCTATACCCAGCACCAGAATGTCAAGTGATGGTTGCAAATGGAGGAACTATAAATTTCTCTGGAAAATGCCATAATATCAAGCTAACCATGGGGGAATATGTATTGAATAGTACAATGCTTTCCATTCCTATGGGAGGTGCTGATGTTGTACTAGGAGTACAATGGTTACAATCTTTGGGGACAGTAGCTTTTAATTTTCAAGAACTTTTCTTGAAATTTTTTTCAAAAGGAAAGGAAGTCGAATTACGAGGTATTGCGGGGAAGCCGGGAAAGATAATAAGCTCTAATGTCATGACAAAGCTTCTAAAGAAAGAACAACGAGGCGTAATTGCACAATTATGCTCACTAGAAGTTCCAACATCAAAATCATCTATTTCTGCAGATCTTCAACAAGTCTTGGACAATCATTCCAAGGTGTTTGAAACTCCCAAAGGAATCCCACCTATTCGTGATCATGATCATGCTATTCATTTGATTCCAGGAAGTGTTCCTCCAAACATCGGGCCTTATAGATATCCTTACTTCCAAAAGAGCGAAATTGATCGTATGATTGCAGAAATGTTAGAGGCGGGTATAATTCAACCCAGTCAAAGTTCATTCTCTACTCCTGTAGTATTGGTACAAAAGAAGGATGGATCATGGCGAATGTGTCCGGATTATAGGGAGCTCAATAAGCTCACCATTAAAGACAAATTTCCCATTCCTGTGATTGATGAATTATGGGATGAATTACATGGAGCAATTTATTTTACCAAGTTGGATCTTCGTTCAGGATATCATCAAATTAGAATGAAGACTGAAGATATTCCAAAAACAGCATTTCGAACTCATGAGGGTCATTGTGAATTTTTGGTCATGCCTTTTGGCCTTACCAATGCACCTTCTACATTTCAAGGGTTGATGAATTCCATTTTCAAACCCTTCCTTAGAAAATTTGTGCTAGTATTTTTTGATGATATACTAATCTACAGCAGGTCTTGGAAGGATCATGTTGAATATGTTGACAGGGTGCTCAAATTATTGCAGGAGAAACAATTATATGCAAAAACATCCAAATGTTCTTTGGAGTACAAGAGGTGGAATATCTGGGTCATATTGTATCTCACGAGGGTGTTAAGGTAGACCCTAAAAAAATTAAAGCCATTAAATAATGGAAAGTCTCCACAACCATAAAGCAGTTGCGAGGATTTCTCGGGTTAACAGGGTATTATCACAAGTTTGTTAAGAATTATGGGAGAATAGCAGCACCTCTAACAACATTATTGAAGAAAGATGAATTTTCATGGACTCCTGAAGCCACTAAGGCCTTTGAACATCTTAAAGAGGCAATGTGCTTAGCACTGATCTTAGCTACGCCAGACTTCACAAAAACCTTTATTGTGGAATGTGATGCCTCAGGAAATGGAATTGGTATTGTTTTAATGCAGGAAGGAAGACCCATTTCTTTTGAAATTTGTCTAATCAAAGGAAAGTATTTATAGAAACCTATTTATGAGAAGGAAATGTTAGAAATACTACATGCACTAAAGAAATGGCGAACTTACCTAATGGGAAGACATTTCAAGGTAAAAACTGATCATGATAGTCTTAAACACTTTTTGGAACAAAGACTATCTTCAGAAGAGTAGCAAAAATGGGTTACAAAGATGTTGGGTTATGACTTTGAAATAATCTACAAAAAAGGGAAGCTTAATGTTGTTGCAGATGCACTCTCAAGAAATAATGAAGAGGTGGAATCATTGCTTTGTGCCATTTCTATTATCCAAGTAGATTGGATAACCGAAGAAAGAGATGAATGGAAGAAGGACAAAGAAGTATGGACACTCATTCAAAATTTGCAGCAAGATCCTAGTACATCTGATACATTTAGTTGGAAAAATGATTCTTTATGGTACAATGATCACTTATATCTTTGTAATAATTCCCAACTAAAACAAAAGATTCTGTTGGAATTGCACACTTCTCCTTTAGGAGGACACTCAAGATTTTTAAAAACTTACCACAGGGTGAAGAAAGAAATTTTTTGGGATGGCCTTAAATCTGATATTCAAAATTTTGTGGTGGAATGTTTAGTTTTCCAGCAGAATAAAGGTGAGACAATTAAGACCCCGGGACTTCTACAACCTTTATCCATTCCAAGTCAACATTGGGAGGAGATTTCAATGGATTTTATCACAGGTTTACCTAAGTCTGAAGGAAAGAGTGTCATCATGGTGGTAGTTGATAGACAAGTATGCAAAATTTTGTGCATTATCTCATCCATTTAAAGAAAGTATAGTTGCTACTAAATTTATGGACACAATTCAAAAGCTACATGGAAACCCAAGGGTTATTGTGAGCGACAGACATCCCATTTTTACTGGAAATTTTTGGACGGAGTTATTTTCTTGTTTGGGTACTCAATTAGCTCATAGCTCATCTTATCATCCTCAATCTGATGGTCAAACTGAAATAGTAAATAGATGTTTGGAAGGATATCTTCGTTGTTTTGTATCTGATAAACAAACACAATGGGTCAAGTGGTTACCTCTCGCTAAATGGTGGTATAACACTTCCTTCCATATTGCAGCAAAAATGACCCATTTATGGCACTTTATGGATATCATCCATCATCCATCACATCATATTTAACAGAAAACTCTAAGGTTCAAGTAGTGGAAGATCACATCGAGCATCAATAAGAAGTACTCCAACTCTTAAAGGATAATACGAATTTGGCACAAAACCGAATGAAACAGAGCGAGATCAACATCGCAACGAGAGAAGTTTTGATGTAGGAGGCTTGGATATTTTACGACTACAACCATACAAACAAATGTCCCTCAGCGAGCTAAGAGGAAATCAATTATTGCCAAAGTACTATGGTACTTACAAGGTGTTCCAAAATATTGGTACTATGGCATACAAATTGGAGCTTCCTGCTTATTCGCGAGTGCATCCGGTTTTCCATGTTTCATGCTTAAAGAAGGTTATAGGGGAACAAATTCCAGTTCAAACAATATTTACAGAACTTGACGAGGAAGGAAAAACCATATTGGAACCTAAAGCAGTCATAGAAACAAGAACTCAACAGCTACGAAATCGATCAATTTCAGAGTATCTCATAAAATGGAAGAACTTACCCACTAAATATTCTACATGGGAGGATGAGAATTTTATATAGAAGCACCCAAAGCTACTCAAGCATTGAGTACAACACTTTTTTGAAGGAGAGGAGCATGTTAGGTCCCTATATTACTAGTATAGTCCCTTATTTTTGTTAGTGTAACCCCCTTATTGTTATTGTTTTACCCCTGTAACCCCCATATTGTTATTATTGTGCCCTTAAATTATTATTGTTAGGTCGGCTAGGATTACATTGTGGCCCCACTAGGATTACATTTATGGCCCCATGGCCCCAAAGGGACTCCTATATATAGAAAGGAGGTTTTGTAATTTGTATCATCCAAGAATTGTTCATTCATGTAATGTATTGGAGGTTGCCCCCTCGAAGTGGCTTATTTCTAAGGCATTGATATCTCTTTTCTTCTATTTTTGGAGCTGGTTTCACAAAAAATTGTCGTTGAGGGTCTGCAATAAATAGGTTAGAAAATGAAGTTTTTAGATATATCTATTCAGATAGAAATAAATAATGAAGAGAAAAAAAAATTGATCTTTTGCAACTATTCACTAAAACATCGAGGACAATGTGTATTTTATTTACGTCATTTTATAGGTTGGGATTTCAATCTCTTGGTCATTTTTTCTATTTCGACATGGTAATGCTTTGTTTGAAGACCATAATGTCTACATGACTTAGATTCTAGACTATAAGTTTAGATATTTTGTTTAACGTCTATGCTATCCTTCTCCAGAAACGAGGAAGTAGGTTTTTGAGGTTGAATTTTATTCCATTTTTCTAAACCGGCTCTCATGGCTATGGACTAGGCCCATTCGACCCAAATTCGATGGATTCTAGGTAGCTTAGCGAAAATTGCAGCTCCCTGGTCATCCTGAGCAAGAAAATGCTTGCTCAAATGCCATCGGAGGCACTCTTGCTCCGCCTGCGGTCACATGGGATGAGAATTTATATCGGGCTGGGAGTGTAATAAAATATTGAATCAACTTCACAGAATTTGAAGTCTGAGCTTGGTCTTCTGTAATTATTTTGACAACCTACTTTTCAGGGCCATTTCCGCCTCTAAATTGAATAGAGTAAAGAAAAGAAGGAATCAACACCCTGCTTGGAAATTTGCTGTTGCAAGTCCCCTGGTTGTGAGAATACAAGGAGATAGGATCGGGCATCTTCCTCTTTAATGTATAATTATAGGTGGCCATTCTTATAGCCAGAATTATAGGTTGCGAGTTGCACTTCCTTATAGCCTAGAGTTCTAGACCTGTTCTTCCAGCATGTATGATGCCATAGTTGATAAATGCTAAGTAATCTCACACACATATATATATATATATATATATATATAGGTAACAATATGGAAAACAGTAAAAACCAAAATTTTTTTAGAGACCCTAGTTGCAGATAAAAACTAAGAAAGTCCAGTCAAAAATTAAATTCTAAATAGAAGCACATACCTGCAAACTCAATTGCTAAAAGCCCTCATAATTTCCAATATAAGATTATAAATTCATATGGGTGACGAATTCTTTCCATATGAGAAAGTTCAACAATTGGGTGCCCCGTTTTCTTCTTATACATGTCCACAAATGCATTTGCAATTTATCAAGGACGGTCACCAGGTTAATAAAAAATCTCGAAATCAAATGAAAATGCCAACACCTGCGAATAAAGATGGAAAAAGGGCGATAATTCCCAAACAACTCACCAAGCATACAATTGGACTCCTGGCGCCTCGAACCATGGTCCACTATGATCACTACATCATGCTCTCTGAAACTCAATTGCTCATTTCTACTTGTAGCAGAAATTTTCACTGTTTTCTGATGGGCATTCATAGACCTAAATTTAAGCTCTATTGATCTTGACCTTAAGTTGTTAGATGGAAAAGACCTTGGTGCATCCAATAGGAGGTTGGCCTTAGACCGAATTTGTGTTGTCCTCGAGTTACTGTGAATTACGTAGTGTCAATGCTTCCGCCTATTTACAGAAAAACATAATTATTTCATCATTAAAACCGAGAGAAACCAGAATTAGTACTTACCAAAGTGGAGCAGAAACAGAACTTAGTAACATAATCCTGTGATTAAGCAAGCTGAGACAATGCCTTATCCCTGCAGCCCATTAAAAATATGGATTGTTTTGCACTGCAAGTCCAGTAGAGGCTATTGTTGCATCAACCTAATTTGCTTACACCCAGCGAATTATTTTGTTTGACTGAAAGGTGCACGAACAAGTTAATAACATCACATATGGCTCTTCCTACTACCAAGAAATTTGTTAAATGACACATTGCAGCACGTTAATCCTAATGGCTCCTTCCTTCTTTCTTTCTTGCCTCCCTCTCCCTGGACAAAATTCACATCGAATTCGATTCAGGTTGAAAATTCACATTGAATTCGATTCAGGTTGATTAAGTTGCAGATGTATCGGAACAAATGGAATGAGATGGATTGACACGTTGCTTACCACATGTGCCATAGCCAGACGACTTCTTGCAGCGCCATGTACAATGGTTCCACATAGAAAATAAATCCTGAATAGAGGCTACGTGTACTTTACAAATTTTGGATGTTGGTCGCCGCTGAAAATCAAAGTTATTGTGAGATCATGAGCGTTCCACTCAAATGCTATTGTTTTTTGGTAGCAACATCCTGTTATCCATAGTAAAATTTCAATAAGTTTGAAAGCTGTCAAGAAAACGTGTCAACTTACCAACAAACAGGATGTAGTGTGCAACAGTTGGAGAACGAAGGTATCCCTACACATTAAAAAATAAACTGATATTTAATTTTCTTTATGTAATGTTAAATTCCTAGAAGTTCTTAATCGGACCCATGACATTCCATCTCCCTTAATTTAGAGAATGAGGTATGCTACTTTATTAAGAATGATAAATGAATAGGCAATAACATAGTAGTATTAATTTTTTTTTAAGTATAATTAATTTTATTGAAGAATCTCAAACAATTGCACTAATCTTATATTAAATGGAAACTGATTTCTTCCCCAAAGTCTGCAACATAAAGTGACCAATTAACCAATATCTACTTCAATGCCACTACAGGGATAACGCATTGGGTTTTTGGTCAAACCCATATTACTTTGGCTTTGACTAAAAAAAATTGCAATTTTTTTAAAGTTTAACATTAGAAATTAGAAATTATTATTATTTTTAAATAACTTAATTTCTTTTTTTAAAATTTGATTGGCTACACAGTTTGAAATGTTATTGCAAATTACCTCG
The DNA here is from genome assembly GCA_034641835.2 of Pinus albicaulis. NCBI lineage: Eukaryota > Viridiplantae > Streptophyta > Pinopsida > Pinales > Pinaceae > Pinus > Pinus albicaulis. The sequence continues at coordinate 130,464,645 of CM076581.1, forward strand.
TGGTTCACGACTGCTTAGTACTTTTCTCATCATGGTGTCGTGCTAATGGATTGTGTTTCATGTAATGCACTGTGCGCATTGAATAAACCAGTTCGTCGAAAAGGATTGGAAGATAGCTTGTCACTTCCGTCCTTTGGTGAATGTTTTTCACGATTGGAAGCCTTTACTTTGACAAAGCAAAGGGCCCCAAAGATAATATTTAAATGTAAAACCCCCCGCCACAAGTCTTGGTGCTTCATTTTCCTAATTCTTCCACTCAAGACTGTCTTTTCATTCTATAAACAGGTGCATGGAAATTTGTCAAGCACTCATAAATTAAATTATAATAATACTAATTATTATAATAATTATATTTATATTTATTATCAAGTTAATTATAATTTTTTTAGTTAAATGTTGTTTTTTAACGTAAGTGATGTAACTATAAATTTTTTACATTTTTTAATTAAATATTGATTTTTTTAAATGTAGATTGATTTTTTTTTAATGTAGGTGAAGTAAATATAAAATGCAAATATAATTTTTTTAATTTTTTCCTATTTATATTTAGGTAGCTAATGTAAATATAATTTTTTTATTTTTTAATTATATACTGATTTTTTTAATGTAAGTGATGAAAATATAAATTTTAACTATCCCTATCCTTATTAGTTTTTGAACAATTTATTTCTTAAAGCAATTAAATATGCTATATAGTATATAAATATATTATAAAGTTATTGATTAGGTTGCCCAATTAATACATCTTCATATGTTCATAGTATGGTACTTCCAAGGAGGTATAGCACATTGGTATGGTATATGGCATAGTTTATTTCTTAAAGTATCTATCTTACTACTACATATTTTTCACTAAAGAAATATGGCTTGTGATGTGTAATTCGTTTTGGTTGATAATAAAATTATATAATTTTTTTTCACAAAATAAAAAACCATTTTCTATTATAATTTTTTTCACAAAATAAAAAACCATTTTCTATTATATTTGAGTGAATTAGCTAATTTTCACCTTTCCTCAATTCATACTTCATGACATCATATTTTCTTATACTTTTGAAAGAATAATAATTAATAATATTTATATAATTCAAATTATTAATGTTTATATAAATTATTAAAAAACAAATTTCTATATAATCAAATTTTTTTATATCTGTGATTAATATTATAAATTAAATTCTTTATATTTGTAATAAATAAATTTATGTAATTAGATAAATATAAATATATCAAAATCTATAACAAATAATTAAATGCAGAAGATGTTATTTTATAAAATTTAATAATACAATAAATTATAACTTAGAATTAATCTAATTACATAATATTTTAAATTTTAAAATATTTATATTTTATTGTTTTTATTTCCATTTAACTATCTTAAAATTTTAAGAAGTTTAATAATACAATATCAAAATCAATAACAAATAACTAAATGCAAAAAATATTATTTTACAAGATTTAACTGAATTAACTAATTTTCACCTATCCTCATTTCATACTTCATCACATCATATTTTCTTACACTTTTGAAAGAGTAATAATTAATAATATTTATATAATTCAAATTATTAATATTTATACAAATTATTAAACAACAAATTTCTATATAATTGAATTTTTTTATATCTATGATTAATATTATAAATTATATTCTTTATATTCATAATAAATAAATTTATGTAATTAGATCAATATAAATATATAAAAATCTATAACAAATAAGTAAATGCAAAAGATGTTATTTTACAAAATTTAATAATACAATGAATTATAATTTAGAATTAATCTAGTTATATAATATTTTTAAATTTAAAATATTTGTATTTTATTGTTTTTATTTCCATTTAGCTATCTTAAAATTAAAATTTTAATAATACAATATCAAAACCAATAACAAATAATTAAATGCAGAAAATATTATTTTACAAGATTTAATAATACAATCCATTATGATTTAAAATTAATCTAACTATATAATATTTTAAAATTTAAAATCTTTATATTTTACAGTTTTTTATTTCAATTTAACTATGTTAAAATTAATTAGTTCAAATTTGACATGGCTGTCTAACAAAGTTCAATGAAAACGAAATGCAATTTTGAAGTCAAAAGCGTGTTATACAAGATCTGAAAAAATTGGACCTCGTAAATCCCTTGTGTTTTCCAATGACTTTGACTTAGGTTATAACATTGATCCCCTCTTCCTCTCTAAGCTCCATTTCCTTTGTTGCCAGCACTTTTCAAATTTGATGTTTAGATTTTTTCGAATAATGAGGGACAAATTTTAATAAATAATTCACTTTTCCAACTCAAAAAAGAAAATTTTAGCGAAGTAACCCCTCTTCAAGTAATTCTAAATTGCAATTAAAAAGAACAAATGACAAATAATACAATAGGAAATACAATGTCTTGTTTTTCAAAATTTTAGTTATTTTACCTAGAGCGATTGGCTTCTATAATTCAACTTCTAGTGTTGCTTTTACTCTTCAGCTAGTTGATTTCTTTGGATAGTTGAATTGTTGTTTTTTTCTTGATGTTCTAGCGAACCTAGGTGCCACTTGCTGCATTGAGTGAAATCTATCAATTTGGAATGATGGAATATGGTGTCATTCAACTTTCAAAGTCGCTACAACAACTCATAGAAGAAGAAGAAGCTGCTAATAACAAACTAGGTTCTAGAGACAAAGCTATGGAGAAAACAACTGGTGGATACTTTGCATGTAGACCTCATATCAAGTGGTTTAGATGCAGCTTCAAATGGTGCAAATGTTGTTTTTGCATGCAACACATTTGTTAATATGCAAAGAACAATAAGTCATTGTAAAAAACCAGCATTATTTGTGTTGTTCAAATGAAAAATTTATCTCATCACGAAGGGTCATTCGAGCGAAGCAAAGAAGAAAACAAGCAATGAATACTTCAAATGTATACATCATAGCAAATCGTATAGATATGACTTCAGACGGTACAAATGTTGCTGTTGTATACAACATCTTTATTAATGTACATAGAACAATAAGTTTTTGTCAAGGGTCTTCATAGAACACATTTATTTTTCATTCAAATGAATATTTTGTCTTATCGAAAAAACTGGTGTAAGCAACAAGTTTTCAAAATATAGTGCTAAAATTATTACCTATTATATTAAGCTATCTTGCACATTGCTTAATACAATGATTTGCAATTACATGCTTTGCTACAGTAAACTTACAACTTGCATAAGGCATGAACACTTTGTTATAATGAAGTTGATGCTCATATTTATGTTTAATACTACATTCGATCAGTGGCTTAAAGTTATTGTCATCTTACACATGAAACAATAGATATTTCAAATTCTAAAAAACAAAACAATTCCCTAAATCAAAACTTTTTGTGTGAAACATGTTGCTGCCTTGCAGATGCTATTATGCCATGGTTCATATGTGAGTGTAGATACATATTCAAGGAATTCAAGGAACTCGTATTCAAGGTGTTTAGAGATGCATTCTTAATAAGTTAATCTGAAGTAATTACAAGTGTGTTATTCAGAACTAGAAGGATTAATTTTATTATATAATAGATTATAAAGGCAAAATTTACATAGCCAGATTGTACAATCACATATGTATAGAAAATTTCCATATTTTATGCTACTTAATAGCACGTAGTACATTTTACTAATCAAAACACATTCAATGTAAATTTCAATGTGGCGTGTTCTTTGTTTTGCGGTGATACTTCTAAAATACAGAGAGGTGCAAGATAGGAGCTAGTTACTTGCAACTTTTCTTCCCTTATTTTACTGTTTCAAATGAAACATACAATATCAACCTGCAATTAGTCTTCTATGCGAGTAAACATTGTCATAGACATATCTTCAATAAAGCAAAAAAATTAGTTGAACACTCTCTCATCTTTGAGAAAAAAGAATCTAACATACACAGCGCTTACTAAACAAATTACAATACGAATCTGAATAATAAATACATACAAAAAATGGTTGAAACCTTAGATGTTGAAAAGTATGATTCAACAAAAAAAAAAGCATAGTTGCTAACATTGATATCGTCTTAATGCACCATAGTCTCTTCAAACTACAACGGTTTGCATATACGGCTGAGATTGTTTGTTCAATGCATTTGAAGTGCTTCTGCACTTTCGTTACTCATCCATCGAACTGCGAAATGGAATAATAGACCATTTTCTCAATTGTCTACAATGCAATGAAACAGAAGAAAAAGAATCATACCAATATGAACTAGATCCTCTCATGTTATGTCAGCCTCATGGAATTCATGATCTTAACACATACCTTCATAAAATGCGATTTTCTGCTAGTAATAGCAATTCCCAATCTGAAGGAGGCCTATGGGGAGACACATTTTGCATACGATGGCTTTCAAAGTGGTTAAACATACCGATTGAAGTTTGGTCATTAACAATAAAAATAAGGTATTTGTTCTTCAATCATCATCTAGATACAATTCCACTGAACATTTTGTTTCATGATACAAATCCTATCATTGGACATTTTGAACCTCTATTACACAAAAGATTGCCTAGATGAAACTTTGTCCAAAATTATTACTTATCGCCTATTTGCAAATATCTTGAAAACCATTATGAATCCATTGTTGATGAAATGCAAATTCATGGATTGTACATAACAAAAAAAACTATGTCAAAATGTCCCAATAGCATGTTCAGGGCAATTTGTCATTTGATAGCACCTGAATTTGATGAACAGTCTTTGAGACTCTATGTTGTCCAATATTTCTGCAATGCACTGATGGGTAGGGATGAAGACTCATTACATTGTCTAGAAAAACACTTAACAAATGAAACTATACAAATTCAAACAATGGTTGCAGGCTGGCAACAACACCTAATTAATATGGAAATGCCATATGAAAAAGGAGCAGTTGAGGGAACATCATTTTGCTTCCAATGGACATTAATCATATTCAATGTAAACATACAAATATGGTCATTTACCAATAAAACCATTGTCAATTACTACCCATCGAAAACAACCTGTAACCGAACATATAACATATTATCATTCGAAACAAGTACATCACACATTCATTATGAACCACTACTATTAATTCAGAATACAAATCAATCCAATCCACAACATAGAATAGTACAAATGCATGAAAAAACCAAAAATAGAATAAGCTTTCGCAAACTGAAACAAATGATTTGTACAAATAGCATAGACAAAATTGGAGAAATAGAAATAGAGAAAAGAATGCAAATTGTTTGTTGCGAAAGAATACACCCATAGAAATTTGCAAAAAACAAATTGAAGACACACTTAAAACCAAATGTCCAATATGTAGCAAGTTTCAATTTCGAAAGAACATCTCAAGCATTGGACCTGAATTAGAAGAAATGTACATAAACATTTCTGGAAAAGAGAGCACATTGCATCTAAATATAATCTATAGATCTTGCAAAACAGCACTTGACAATGAAAATTTACCTCGCTTTGCAACACCTGAACAAATAAGACGTAATAAGCCATTGCAAATTGTAATAACACTTTCAGAGCTTGAAGAAAGACTTGTCGCATTAAGAATTTCTTTTGCACAAATAATACAATGTGGCTACAAGTGATCGCAAATGGGCTTAACTGGTTCAATAATCAATGTACCTGTCCACATGGACATTGTCCAAAAAGCATTGCCACAATTCATGAACAATATGATGACAATTGCTATTGCATTAAAACGACGATTAGAATACAAGAATGCATATCAAACAGGAAAAGTCAATGTGCATACTATCATGACAGAACTTAAAGAACTATGTTCTCAGAATTTATATAAAACTGAAAACATTTCCATTTATAGCAATTGGAATCATATGCTCAAATTGAACAGTGAAGATAATACATTTGACAATGAGAACATCAATAGTGAAAGTGAAACAAATAGCAGTTCGACAAGCGAAAGACCAACTGAAACCTTGGTACATGGATTGACAGGTTCACAATGCATTCATGATTTGAAAGACAAGATCATTGAAATAGCACCAGCTGAGGGGCAACAACCACTTGGAATATTCAAAGACAAACATGTCGAAAAAATAAGTTTCCCAACACTATTCTTTGGAGATGCACATGACAATGATATAGTACAAAGATTTCATTACCAAGAAATAGTAAAGTGGGAACTAATGCATTACAGTGGTGACTTTTCCTATCACATCACAAATTTGTTCTTCAAGACAATGCGAATAATCATTGAAAAAGTCATGTCATGCATTTCAATATGAATAAGGAAAGGGAAAATACAAGGAAGAAAGTTGTTAGAAAAATATGTTAAGTACAAGCCAAACTTAGAAAAATTACTGAAAAGTCACATTGGATACATAGACTTCAAACACATAAGAAATTCTCCTGGCTACTTACAACAAATGCAAAAACATATATTTGCAATGATATGGAAATTAGGTCCTCCAAATTTCTTTGTTACATTTACAAGTGCTGAGCATCGTTGGAATCCAATGGTAGAAACTCTTACTGAATTACATAGCAATAGAAACAAAAAAAAACATATTGAAACAATTGAGGAATATAGCATTGATTATCTTGTCAAAAAGGACCCGGTAACATGTACACGTTACTATAGACATAAAACAGATGCAATGAAACAATTGATCTGTCAAGATAATACATTTTTTGGAAAAATATTAGACTACTACTTTGTAACTGAGTTCCAAAATAGAGGTAGTGCACATGAACATTGTCTTTTATGGATAGAAAATGCTCCAGTATATGGAATCAATAGTAACTTAGAAATTGAAAAATTCTTGGATAACTATATAACTTGTAACACAGATCATATTGATCCAGAATTTGCAAAGATACATCAACATCATCATACCAAAAGCTGTAAAAAAAGAAAAGCATCACACTGTAGATACAAATTCCCAATGCCACCAATGAAAAGAACAAGGATTCTTGAACCAATTACTTTGCTAGATGAATCAATAAATGAAAAAGTTTTCCTATTGCAAAGCACCTTAGAACAAAAACACTATGACAAATCAACTAGCCATGAAAATTTCTTAGATGAATTGCACTTAACAGAAACTGATTACATCAAATTAATACAAAGTACATTGACACAGCCAATGGTGTTCTTGCAACGAAAACCATCAGAAATATGGAATAATAGCTTTGCATTCAATATTCCACACCTATGGAATGCAAATACATATTCTCAATATGTTCTAAATGCATATGCTGTAGCTTCATATTGCAATTCATATATGACCAAAGTTGACAGATCTATGACAAATGCATTCAAAAGGATACGACAAGAACATGAAAAGAGAAAAATTGATGTTATAAAAATGATACGATCCCTACGGAATGCTTTGCTTAATCTTCAACAAATTTCAGCTCAACAAGCAGTCCACATATCTCTCTCCCTGCCATTGCATCATAGTTCAAGAGAATGCAGCTTCATAAACACAGCACCAACAGATGAACGGACATTTATACTTAAACCAACCATTCTTCTAAAACAAATTCCAGACAACTCCGAAGACGTTATGTGCAGTTCTATAATTGATTACTATATCAATAGGCCTAATGCTATTAAGCACACATGTTTAGCTGAATTTGTATCAAAGTATAGAAAATATGGAACACCAATATCAAAAAATAAAAAATAAAAAGCAATTCGATTCATCAAATACAAAAAATACATTGACTATGAAAACTATTACAGAGAGAAACTTTTGCTATATGTTCCATTCGAAAACACTGAAGATACACTCAAGCAAGATTTTCTGACATGGAAAAGTGCATATAGATTGCATAAGAAAACAATAAAAAACAATGAAAACAAGTTCACATACAATGTGAACAAGAAATGGGGTGATTTGGAAGAATCAATCCAAGAAATTGACAACACCACTGCAACTTCTAATAACACATTAAAAAAACCTCAAATATCCAATGATCCTACTGAGAAAAATGACTTGGCTAACGATTTGCAATTTCCTCAGTGCCATCACAAAAAAAGACATCTTAACATTAGTTTTCAATTCACAGAACATCCATTTATTCTTAGAAATGAAGAATACTACAAGATTAGGAGAATGCTCAATAGAGAACAACAAGCGATTCTCAAAGACATTGCAATCAAAAAACGGAAGAACATAGACAAACCACTCTACTTATTTTTGACTGGAGGAGCCGACACTGGAAAAAAATTCACAGAAAAAGAAATATTTCAAATGCTCCTACACATTTACAATGAAAATTACAATATAGATCCTTTGAAACTAGAAGGGATTGATATTAGCATACACAGGTAAAGCTGCATATAATGCAGGTGGACTAAAAGTTCATTCTGCATTGCTAATGCCATTCAACAAATCTAGTTTTACTCCACTTAGCAATGATGTATTGGACAACTTAACAAAACTGTACAACGAATTAAAATTAGTTCTCATTGATGAAGTATCTTTGATTGGAAGTTTCTTTCTATATCAGATTGATGATTGACTAAGAAACATTAGGCATATCCAAACAAGATACTTTGGAGACATTGACATCAAATTTTGTGGCAACCTATACCAAGCACAACCTATACAAGATTCACTAATATTTGAACAACCTACAATAAGAAAGCAATGAATAACATATAACCTTTGGCAAGAACATGTAAAGTACTATGAATTGAAAATTGCATTGCGTCAAACAAATAAAATATTCATTTCCATTTTGAATAGGATACGTACAAATAATCAAACAAAATATGATTTGAATTACCTCAGTCAAAATTTTATTCGAAATGCTCCTAATGATCCTACTTTCCCCTATCTATTTTTCTGGAATAGAGATGTAGCATTGCACAACAAGAAAATGTTGTTTGTCGTTCCTAGTGATGAAATTGTAATTGATGAAATTGATTACGAAGAAGAAAACCATGGAAACATACCATCTCATGCACACATTGCAACATTTCCTTCACAAATTGTCCTAAAATTTAACATGCTAGTTGAAATATATGCAGGAAACTATGACTCACAAGACGGCCTTGTCAACAGTGTAGATGGTATCATTAAAGCATATGTAAAATTAGATAACTTCGATGTAATATGGATCAAATTCTGTGATGAACGTATTGGGCATTGACAAGCACATAGATTTGCTTTTCTATATAGCCAACAAATCTGTAAATATTGGACTCCCATATTGCGGACAACAAAGCCAATTTCTGTATTAGCAAAAACAGGAAAATTGAAAATTAGAAAACAATTCCTAGTCCAACTAGCATGTGCATGTAAAATACACAGATCACAAGGCTTAACACTAGAAAATCTCGCATTTGATCCTTTAGGAATACGGCGCCATGGATTAGTATATACAACTCTCTCTCGTGTAAGAAACATAGAATCACTATATTTTCTTAGCCCACTTAAGAATGAAAACTTCTGAATTAAACACAAAATTTCTCTTGAAATGGAACGTTTACAGAAAAACGGAAAATGGCAACAAGACTACAATTATTCATTATTAGAAACAAAAGAATACATTTCAATTATTTCTCTAAACACCCGCAGTATACAAATACATATTGATGATTTGTTAAATGACTACGATCTAATGCAATCTGACATCCTATGTTTACAAGAAACACATTTGACACAACCAATGCTACTAAAAAGACTTGAAGAATTTAGTTGCATACCATATTATAGTAAACATGGTTTGCTAATTTGTATTAAAAACCATATAAAGATTTTGAAACATATTCACTTTGTAGAGAAAAACGTTGAAGCTGCACTAGCAAATATGATTATTCATGGCATGGATATTATAGTTCTAAATGTCTATGTTGCACCATATGCAACATTGAACGATACATTGCATCTTCTTTCAAAAGCATTATGAAATACACATTCAAATCAAACAATAGCCATCGTCGGCGATTTCAACATCAATATGCTTGAAAACAACAATAAAACAAACAAACTAAGATTGTATATGTACAATTACAACCTTCATTTTCTTTTAGACACAAATAACAATCAACAAATATCAATCATTGATCACATATGGTCAAACATAACTTATAGCTATAAAAATTTCAGATTAGATGCATATTGGACCGACCATGATACTATTTGTCTCATCATCGAAGACAAAAATGCAACAGAATCATAGTGCAAATTGGAAATCAACTGTACAAATTAAATATTAGCTACTAATCCACTACCTATCAAAATCTGTGAATTGTTTTATACCAAAATGACTCTAATGGCCATCCAAAATTTCTTTGGTAGCTTTAAACTCAATCCTCGTCTCCATTGATTTTTACTCTCTAGACATCACCTGATGTGTCACCAAGGAAAAAAATATGGTTACAAATAGAAAGTCAATCGAACTGATAGAAGCCATAATGAAGAGGTATATCAGTAACATGTGCTACACCATCGCCATATCGTATCATGGATACAGGATTATCACAAGAGTATATGAAGCTGGCACCCTCCATTTGGGAAATCTGAGTGGAAATTGCAGAAGTTGCTGCATTACAAGTAGTTGCCATATCTCAAGTACTAAATATAAAATAATATATTTTAAGATATCTGGCAGCTGCCTCCTCTCTAGATCTATCCTGTCAACTCTCTTCCTGTTGAAAATGGCAACAAGAAACAGTGAAGGAGGCCTCCTGAAACATCTTTCCTGATCCTAGTTGGAAAGTGATCACCTAAACTAGGTGGGGACCACACATGTGATTTTTGTCGAAAAGTTTATTTTTAGACTATGTCTATTTTTAGACATATGGAGCATGGTCTAGGAGTTGCAGTATGCTATTCTTGGATGATTGGTCGAGTTGGTAAAAATAGATGGACCTCTATTTTTAGACGACCAATCTAAAAATGGCTATCAAGTGGCAAAGATCGGTGCATGGGATTTGCAAGATCAAGCCTGATTAGTGTGTAGCAAGTGGAGATTATATTGAGAGCCTGTGAGGAGATTTGTATGAAGATTGTTACATGATCTCTATGACATATATAATATACGGATAGTTGGGGGTTTTCAGCTTTAAGCTTTCCCATTACATACTGTGTTCATATGTGTGAATTTTTATGGTTTTAATGTGTGCATGCAATTGATTTTATTTCCGCATGTGATGATCAATGGTAGAAGAGATTTTGTATTGTGCATGAAGATAAAATAGTGTGTGATCGGGAGAATCTCGGTGGATAACATATCGATTATTCAAATTTCTACATGGTATCAGAGGCAATATTAATTGTCGAGATCTATTACGGTGATTGCAAACTTATTTCCTCGGACAGAGCCTGCATACGGGCCAGATAGCCTCCGGATTCATCTTTCTTTGGAAAGTGAAAGGTCTGGTAAAAGCCCATGCAGTCAATCTCTGATTTGGAAATAATTTTTTCTCAAGTGTAGATCGGAAGTGATTGAGTTTTAGGATAAACTCAAGAAACATAAAGATGGAGAAAGCCGGAAATATACATGCATATTGTATATAATTTTCTACATGGAATGAGAGCGAGAATTTTTGGGTGCGCGAGTTTGTAGGGAATATCTGAAAATATTTTGTGTAATATTTCAGAAACAAATAGCATATTTGGATTCCTTGCGGAAAAACACTCAAATTGAAAAAAAAAAATCGGTCGAATCGGAGCTCGGATGAGGGAGATATCATCGATTTAAAATCAGCTCTTTTGTTAGAAAATTTTGCGATGGCGGGACAATTGCAATGTGCGCGAGCCAAGAATCTACATGCACTGAGGTACAAGATGCATGAAAAGCTTTGAGGAGCAAAGCAGAGGTTAGTGACTTGGTGGTTGAGAGGGAGCCTCTCAACATGCAGCGTGAGGACAAGTCAAGAAGGTTGGGATTCGAGCAAAGAATCTCTACAGACTTGGAGTAGATGGGATGTCTACGGAGCTTCCTGCTGATGGGAAGTGCATGAAAGGCATGCAACTGATGCTTGAGAGGGAGCAAGTTTTGCATGCAAGTATTGAAGTAGATGGGATGTCTACGGAGCTTCCTGCTGATGGGAAGTGCAAGGAAGACATGCAACTGAAGCTTGAGAGGGAGCAAGTGTTGCATGCAGGCGAGAAAGACATGCAATTGAAGCTTGAGAGGGAGCAAGTTTTGCATGCAGGTGAAAGTGAACCTCGGGGTGTGGAGCAGCCACAAGAGGATCATGGAGTGGAAGAAACCACTCATGCAGGGAAATTTCACGCCAGACGGGCAGAGGGAGTGCATGCAACTATACCACCAGGTGAGAGGTGGGGCGACATGCATGATTAATCCCAAGAGGAGATTTCTGGGCAGGATTCATGAGATGGTGTGGATCTCATGAGTTGAACCTGGCTACGAGGTGCCCACAGCGCAGCAGTAGTAGATCAGTTGGATTGATGTAGGCATATCAAAGTGACAGTGTCAGATACTGGAGCGCGGATCAGAGTTGACAGCAAGTGCAAGAGTGCATGGGTGTAAAGAGTTCAACAGCGCAGTGGTTCCTGATGACATGTGCAGTAGCTAAGCAGAGGTCGAAGACTTTGATGATAGATGCTAGATGCATTAGACTGATTGAGTTGTTTGGAGCCTATTCAGTTTCAGAGGAGTTGCAGAGCAGATGCATGAGTTTGCATGGTGCATGCAAAGGGTGCATGGCACATGCATGGAGTTGCATGGTGCATGCATGAGTTTGCATTGTGCATGCAAAGGGTGCATGGTGAATGCATGGAGTTGCATGTCGCATGCATGGAGTTGCATGGCGCTTGTGAAGGTTGCAGGGCGAATGCATGGAGTTGCATGTCGCATGCAATGACAGTCCTTTCTTGTTGAGAGGGAGTGTTGAAAATGGCAACAAGAAACATTGAAGGAGGCCTCCTGAAACATCTTTCCTGATCCTAGTTGGAAAGTGATCACCTAAACTAGGTGGGGACCACACATGTGATTTTGTCGAAAAGTCTATTTTTAGACTATGTCTATTTTTAGACATATGGAGCATGGTCTAGGAGTTGCAGTATGCTATTCTTGGATGATTGGTCGAGTTGGTAAAAATAGATGGACCTCTGTTTTTAGACATTTCAGAGGTTGGCTATCAAGTGGCTAAAGGTTGTTTATGAGTTTTGCTAGATCTAGCTTGATAGTGTGTAGCAAGGGGAGGTAGTGCTGAAGAGCTTGCAAAGAGCTTTGTACTATGATTGTTACATGATCTCTATGTATAATATACGGATAGTTAGGGAGTTAGAGTTTCCATTACAAACTTACATGAAATCTTGTGTTCATATGTGTGAAATTTTATGGCTTTAATGTGTGCATGCAATTGATTTTATTTCCGCATGTGATGATCAATGGTAGAAGAGATTCTGTATTGTGCATGAAGCTAAAATAGTGTGTGATCAGGAGAATCTCGGTGGATAACATATCAGTTATTCAAATTTCTACACTTCCCAGTATAACGGTGAAGCACAGCATGGCTATAATGTTGGAGCAATACAGGGAAATTGCACTGCTCCCGTCCCAAAGTTTCTTTACTATCTTTATATTTATGTCAAGAGCAAGAGACACAAAGGCAATGTTTCTGTTGACTTTACCAATCAGCATCCCAAGATTAACAGAAAATCTGGGTGAGATGCTTTGGCTTGTATTTCTCATTCACATTTCTTCTGCCATTCTCGATTTTTGTATATAAAATCCTTATTGTATTTTCATCTCACTTTTGAATTTGACTTTTCATCTGATTTATATGTTATGAGAAATCGTAGAACAATGTATCCTCGTTATTCAGTATTGGTTTTTACTGATATATTAGTTTCAATGCTCATAAGAGTGATGAAGTTGACAAACTGCTAAGCCATAAAGCATGATGGATTTGACAAGCTTGAAACATAGCTTTTGGACTCATCGGTAAAACCTAGCTTAGTGACCAAAGCACCAATTGAACTAATTTAATTGCCAGCTAGTCAAATCTCCCAACTTGGGTTTAACTCATCAAGTTTCTGGTCCAAGTTCAACTCTTGCATCTTTTCCGCACTCAGTTTTTCACAGACCTGAGTTCAATAACTATGGTCTGCTAGATGCATTTCATGTTTTCGAAACTCAATTCTTGTAAGAATTTAGAATCTGATCTCTGCTTGTTAGCCTTTAAAAATGAATAGATATTAGTAAAAAACATTTACATCTTTTTAGTAAAAAACATATAATTATTTTAACACATAGAATTTCTTCTTTTTACATAACAATTCTATCATTTTGACTTCAAATCATGTCTTGCAAAGTTTTATTGCTTTATACAATGAACAAAAAATGCAAAGAAATTTCACAAAAATAGGCAAAGACATCCAGGTTTGTTTATTACATCTGACTCACTTACTGATCTTCAATGCATATGTATATACATATCTCTATGTTTAACTGTTTGATTCTTTCTATGAATCTATTGCAACAGTTATTGGTGTTTGGTTTACACAAAAGTGTCATGTCATGAAGTTTAAATGGATTGTAAGTCCTTCAAACAGGAAACAAAGTATTTGATATGTTTCTTTTTGAACTTTGCTAGTCAATTAGAAAGATTTAACAACCTTGACAACATCAATATATTTTTGAAACTTGCTTAAGGGTAACTTTGGTTTCTTCATGGTACCTGTATCCATTCACCTGAATATTGGCTTTGGATTTTCTTTTCTTCATGGCTGCCATTTTCTTGCACCTGAATATCAGGAAGTTGTACCTGATTCAGTGTACACCTTGGGTAAATCAAAGATGGTTGTTGAACTGAGAATGGTGAAATTTGATTAAGCAATTGGGGAAATGCCTTGGATGAATTGAATTTTTTTATTGATTATGTCTTTCTCGTATTTTCACCATTAATGTAACATTATTTCATATAGAAAAGTTTGAACCCATGCTTAAAAAAATTTCTCCACTGTATTCTTTCTCATCCCATTTTTGCAGTAGCACCCATTACCCATTAAATACTGTTAACTAGGATTTTCTGTGATGCATGTCAGAGACTATTTATTTTAAACTCACATAATTTCAAATACTATTCAGAATTCTACAGGATTATCTTGTCTTTTTAGCAACTACCATTGATTTTTTTTGAGACACAGGTAGGTTGTGTCAATTTTCCTTTCCTATGCTTGTTTTAATTAAATAAATCAAATTGGATTTTTTTTTTGTCCATAAGAAAAAATATTTATATTCAAAAAGTAAAATATAAATATGAAAAAAAATGCATTAGAAAATAAAATCTCAGCAAGAAGGAATGGTACGTGTGGTGCCGATTCCATTGACAACATGCTCGGATCACTGGATAGAGAATCTTTCTTGGCCTGGTATCTATGACCATCTTTTGCTTCTATTGCCATTAGGAAAGAAACATCTCGGTTCACTGGCCAACTTATGGGATGGGATCCACTTGACGCTAGGGATGCATGTAAGTAAAGGCTAATTAAGCTAAAGTAAATAGTCCTGGTCTAAACCGCCTACCTACAACCCTATTTTTTGCCCGAGAATCAGAGGATCCAACAACTGGTTTGAAAAAGAGAATGCCAAATACTCTTCCAAGCCCTGTTTGACAATAAACCCTGACACCCTTAAACCATAAAACCCTCTTCCACTGCAAAAAACGGACCTGCGCTGCCTTTGAAGGGCTCCTTCCCAAATACAAAGGCGAAGCCAGAGACATTGAGACATTCTGCGCACCAACATCGCCTCTTGAACTGCAAGACAACGCCATCTGTTCCATACCTGGCACAGACAATGTTGACAATATTGGCTGTGAATTACAAGAAACTAAAATAGAGGGGCTAAATTTGAATCCATGGGAATTGTCACTATGACCAATAATTCCTAGTTTGAAGTTTTATAGTTTTATAGCATCCTTTAAATTTCTGAAATTTCTGCATCTGTATCACATGGATTTACACATTTCTATAGTGCTAGACTTTCTTAGTAATTCAAATTTCTTCAAGCTCACCGTTCAATCATGTTGCATCTTCAAATTCTTACAGCTCTGAAGATCAAGCTACACTAGAGAAACAACAACAAACATCGCCTCCAACTGAATCAAACAAGTAAGTAAATTTGAAAGGAATTTTTACAGCTCCCATTGACATGAAATTTATATTAATCAGCATCGTATTTTACTTATAACTGTGTCTTTTGCCACATCAAAATCATCTATACACAGATCAAATGCATCATCTTTACTCCCAATTACAATTGAAGAACTAAACATCCGCAAGACTAGAAAAATGTTCAATGGAGATGTTATGGTCATTTATAGCACATATCTTGAAAAAGTCCACAAAGCACGACAAAAACTACGTGCAGATTTGACAGATGCTGAAGGAATCATGACAATCACATTGTCCATACCAACTAAGCTCATTCAAGAACATGGAGAAAAAATATCACCAGGAAAAGCAATATCAATTACAAATTTTAAAATCCTTCCCAAAAAAAATTATGACCACGGTGATTGTGACTGGATTCTGCTGCTAACTGAATCAAGTACCGTACATAACATACCACCAATTTGCAAATATTACAAATTCTTTCCAAATACAACAATAAAACACCTTACAGAAAACACAGAAACATATCTAATTGGAACAATTGCTGCAATTGTCACAACTGCACAGAAAATTGGTTTGAAATATACATTTCAAATTAAAGATGGAAATTTTGATGACAATAGAGCAACGGTAACATAAATTCCTTTGCATTGTTTTTATATTACTAGTTCCATCCTACATTTCAATTCTCTTTGAAAAAAAAAATAGCTTTTTGTCTTCTATTGCAGTTGCGGCTATTTGAAACATTTGCACCGCTCTACAATGAACTTGAACAAGAATTGCACAAGGGCATTTTCCATTTATGTTATTCAAAAACATAGCAAACAAGAAAGAAGTAAAGGAGAGAACACTTCGAACAACACAATCTACATTCATCAAAAAATTGAATGCAGAAGCAGTAGAAGAGCTTGGAAAATTGAGCCCTCCAATATTCTCTATAAGTACACATGAAACAATACCCCTACTTTTCCATATGCAATTTTTTTTTCCATTTCTTTCCATTTAAACATATACCACTTGTTTTAATCAGTGCATGTGGATAGAGATAAGGAAAAAGCTATTTGAATAAAAAATATTTTACCATTTGTCATTAAGTACGATGCATGGGAGTCACCAATTAAGTTATATATATTAAAATTTGTTTCCATTTTAAAATTGTTTTTTTGTTTTTTATAATTGATTTCTTTAAAATTTGATTTTATAATGTTTTATTAAATTATTATTTTAAAATTGATTAAATTTTATATTTAAAAAAATGATTTAATAATATTTTTTAATCCTCCTCTATGAACAGATAAAAGGACCATTGACAACTGCAAGCATTTACTCTACACCATTTGAACCTGTTTGTTTGGGATGCAATTCGCCAATACCAACGTGTACAGTGTTAGATGAGACAACAATTAACTGCCTTAAGTGCAATAGAAATTGTTCCTTATTCTATTCACAGTGTCTTAATTGCATGATCAGGTCTAACAACACCACCTTCCAGTGTTGCATTAGAAACAATTTTCTCTTGAAACAGTTACTTCCCAGCTTGGCACAAATGTCTTTTCAAGATTATGTTCAAAAGAAACAAGCAACCATGTATATGCTACAAGATTTCAAAATATATGGTACATTTACAATCAATGAAGACAACGAGATCCAATCTGTTGACAGCAATGCAAGCCCTACCAAATCTAGGTATTCTTCTAATTACCCTTCACCTTTCAAGTAAACATCAGATATATGCATTTTAAAATATGTTATCCAAAATACCAATATTTTTACTAATTTTTCCCTGTTCTTTGCAGCCCCAGCACTCCTACACGCATTAGCTACAACATGAACACATCGTAGTCCAGTAATCACTCCAATGTTGTTCTCAATTTTTGTACCAGATTTTGCTAATTGGATCCTCCCCACTCAAAGTCCAGCATGTCTGCAAAATTTTGCCGGAACAAGAAAGCATACAAATGCACATATGACACCCAAGTTTTTTCCAAAGCAATATTAGAAACAAAAATCACTCGTTATATTTATTATCTTTCCTCTAGCTATTTACAAAGACTTTCAGACTTATTATATGTATTTTGAAACTTAGTCCATATATCTCTAACAAACAAAATCTGTCTTTACAATTTTGACATTAAATATATAAATATTATAGACATGTTTACAGATCTCTTGAATTCATTTATAATGCGAATAGCAAGAATTTATATTTTCCAAATTTTGATTTAATTGATACGCAAAAAGTCTTGTGCCATAATAATATGTTTATTTTTTACTCCAAAATTTGCTTGAAACTAAATGGTACCATGTGTTCAAAATAGAAAATATCTAATTCATTTAGAAATATTTTAATAATTTTGACATAATTGTTAGCATCATAATACTTCTAATTTATTTATAATGATTATAAATAGTTTTGACATAGTTATTTGCTTTTCAGCTTTTTCAATACCCATAATATTTTGTCTTAGTTTAACTGTGACATCCATGAGATTATTAGCCATGTCTCGTATTAAATTATCTTAATTTGAACTCTCCTTGAGTTTGTAATTCAATTTCAGAGTTGTTTAAATTTGTTGAGATGACATATGGTGCAATAACGTTTTTCAGTTTTTAACTATATTCTTTTCTAATAATCTAGTTCTTTGTACAAACTCAACATATTTTAGCTCAGGTGATCCCTTCTTGCACATAAATTTCTTTCTTTACAATTTGTTTTTTTTAAAAATTATTTATTTATCCCACATAATTATTAAGAACAATTTTCTAATGGAATTCATTTAGGGTTTATTGTGAGATCTACAATGAGATAAACTCTTCGATTTTCAACTTATTTACCTCATCTTTCAGCTTCAGATTTCAATCTCTTGGTCATTTTTCCTGTTTCAACATGCTAATGCTTTGTTTGAAAACCATAATCTCTACATGACTTAGGTTCTAGACTATAACCTTAGATATTTTGTTTAACGTCTTTCATAGCATAGATCATTTACGACACTGTTCCTTATTGGTTTTATTTTCAACTTTAATACTAGTTTGATTTTGGACTTTAATATTATATATACTGCTTTCCATCATTTTTGTTTTAAACTTATAAGTACTGGACAATATAAACTACTTGTACTAATACATATATTTTTAATAATTTTAGTGTTTCTAATTTATTTAATAAATTATTTTACACTTATTTAATAAATAGTATTATGTGAGAATTGTGTTCAATGATTTTTATAATTATTATCTTTTAAGTACTTTTATATTCTAATTATGGTTAATAATCTTACCATTATTATATTCTAATTAATTGTCATATTGTTATTATGTTTTAATTAATTAATATTACAATTTATATTAAATAAATTTATTTTTTAGAATTTATACTCATCACTATTATTGTAACTTAGAAATATTAGAAATGTCTTTTTAAACGTTAAATTTAATTTTAAAAACCAAAATATAAAAAACCAACAACAAATTATATAATTTTAAATGATAGATTTAATTTTATTTTTTTTAATAAATTAGTACAATTATATAAATTCACATTGCAACAGATTTCTATGTCTACATTAAGCGGCAGGTAGTAGCTACTTTGTAGCCTTGTTTAATATTCAGATATATTGTTTACTCATAATTTTTTATTTAAAAAAATTATATCTTCTAAATACTATGAAAGTAATTATAGCAATATTAAAATAGATAATTGAGACAAAACACGAACACTAAATAAAGAGTGAATGAGGAAAATAATTTGTTGAAAAAGGAAGTTTTTATGCTTCTCCGTCAAACCCTCGAATCTAATCGAGCAAGTGAGATAATGGGACTAATCCCAAATGCTTTATGCTTAAATCCAGGGAGGAGTTTTAGAATTTACTGGTTTATTTACAACAAAGAAAATCAATATAATCACCTTGTATATTCTTTCTCGAAACAAATTTTGAAAGCTTGTTTCGAAAGCCACAAAATATCGCAGTTGTAGGTGGGAATTGGTGGAAGATCGTTAGATATACCCAATGTGTGTGCTAAAGGGATCTGTGTGAATGAAAATGGGGAAGGTAGGAGAACAAGCTCAGGTTAGAGGGGATGGCACGCTGGTTGTGGTTTGAGTGAGGAACTTTGGTCTTCCACATGGCCGTTTTTCATTCCTCCGCTTCGAACTACTCTAAGGTTTACAGTTTTGAGGAAATATTGGGCTAAGTTTTCAGTTTTTCATTGTTATCGTTTAACGAGGCAGAACATGGGAAAATGTCTTTGGAATCACCTCAACCACGTATATATTATTGCTACTGGTCAGGGAAACAACGCTGCAGATAACCATTACTCATCAATGTGGGAAAAGTGGATTCAATCATTATTCATCACTAAACCTTGTAAAAGTTTTGAGGTGCAAATTTGCCACCATGAGTGGAATATCTGCGGATGCATTTGTTGTTGTTGTTGTCAGTAATAAAACACTTGATGGTTATGTCATTTTTTGGGTGGAACATGGGGTCTGTGAATTTGATCTACGAGTTTCTAATACCAAATGAGATAAGGATCACGATCTAGACTCTTGTGGGACTTTAGTTTGAGATCTTGCTCTATGTGACCAAAACCCTAGTTTTATTTTTCTGACGGTTTTCTAGGACTCTCCAGTGACTCCCTTGGCTAGTTAGCAGTGCTCAGGATTTTCAAACTGATTTTTGGGTAGGAGGTTCCAGGTTGGCCCTACTGGAGGGCGGCATATAATACCTAGAGTCTCCATCATTTTAATGATCCTGCATGTTTTTTATTGAGAGTTATATTCTCTGACTGATTTGGAGGCTAACTGTCCTCTTTCAGATGGGGTAGGTTTTATCGGATCACGTATTGGGGTGGTCGATCACTTCCGATTAATTACCTGCTTTTACTTCTACATCCCTCTACTCTATTTTTGGGTGGCTAACACATTAGGGACTGGGGATCATTCATTTCCTTTCAGAATATCAGGTTGACAAATTTTAATTCTGATGACGGATTTGGCTGACCAACATTATTGAGGGGGCACAGATGGCGGGTCTCGATTCCTACCTAGCGTAATTGACTGCTGACTCCAATACCAACACTTTCCTACATGAAATGGAGGTGGCGGAAGGGGGTGGGACATCTATCTCTCAGCCTAATGCACATAATTCATTGTTTCTCTTTCTGGGAGAAGGAATACCTTCAAAGGGTGATGAGGATTCTTCTTGTGAGTACAGACTCCCTCCATCTATTGGATTGAAACACAGTGGGCACGGTGGGTGCCATATGCCCTCTTCACATAACAACAAACCTTTCAAACCTGCGGCGGAGGGCTGAATCCTTAGCTTCGGTCACGACGTTATGTGGGATCATTCATCGAGTCTCCAATCGCGGGCTTTGGTGGGACATTAGTTTTATGACAAGGATAGAAAGGATAACATGGCATAGTGACTCAATGATGCTTGGATCAAGCTGCTATGATACCCACCTAAGACCTGCAAATTACTCAATGGTTGGTAAAACTTTCATTTCATGAATCCTGAGGATGTCGGGGAGGTCATCCGGAGGCCATGGGTGTTGGGGCGCTATTTCCTGGCACTTCATAGGTGGTACATTGGTTTCAATCCAACCCGAGACACTCCTTAGAATCACCTCATTTGGGTGAAACTGTTGGGTCTTCCCTTGGAGTTCTGGATGATTCATGTCTTCACCACCATTGGGAACAACATTGGTAAATGTCGATTTGTCAATCGTAAAAGTCTAGGGGTATTTGATAAGTGGGTGGTGTGGGTACTGGTCGAGTTATCCTTCTTCGGCGACCTCCCTCCACCCATCGACTTAGCATGGGAGAATTTATTCCACAGACAACATATTGATTATTGGCAGGTTCCATTTTGATGCCACCTCTGTCATCAAACGAGGCACCTGATGAGAACCTGTCAGTGGTGGAAGCCCAGGATGCATGCGACACATCACATACATGACGTCATCCATCAGGAGGTTCTCGTGCCACAAATGGGGATCTTTTCACCGACGAACCACGTTCATGGTATGTCATATCTTGATACTCTCTCTCCTTCTAATTGTAACGCACATATTGTAAATGGGGGGATTGAGTCTGTACTCGAGGAGGGGTCACAACCACATAGGAGGTCTTTGTCTCTTCATGAGGGGGGATGGTGCCCGACTAAGTTAGGGAGCTGCACTGCTTCACCGAGGGATGTATTCAGGACCCTTCTTCAGCTTCCCGACCTCTCATAGCTTAATGGCCAGCGGACCTGAGGGCCTGACATTTCGGCTCTTGATCCTCCCTCCCCCACACATCCTTTGATTGATAACTTTGAGCCGCCTCCAGACCCCTATCCTTTGAAATATCCTGGTCATCAACTACTGTTGTCTCCACATAACTCTATTAGTAGCAATCTGAGTTTCATGCTCCATAATACAGATGCCAACTCAACCCCTCTGTTGGTACACACTTCTCGTCCCTCATGTCCCACCATTGTCATCAGCCCATCGTCTACCTCCAATGTTACCATCAGAAAATGGAAGGTTCGTTCTCGACTCAAGAAAAAATCCATGTCACATGGGGTTACTGAAATGGGTTTACATTCGGGAAATTTCTAGGATGTTCCAGTTCCCTTGTATTCAATAGGGTCCTTAGTGCATTGGAGCCTGCTAAAACCGGTTCCTGATGATCTGCTGCTCTCTAAATTTACGGGGGTTGGGGAGGAGGGACAAATTTGTCTCTCTGTGAGATTTCTGTCAGAAGTTGGCTCCTTTTTTATTTTCATTCAAGAAACCATGGCAGTGGCTAACAAGTCGTTATCTTCTTCTGTGCTATGTTTCTAGCATGGCACATGGTGGCGAAGGATGCTGAGGGGAGATCTTTAGGCTTGGCGTTGATTTGGGTTCCTAGATGGGCGGCCTTGAAATCTTTTAGATTTTTTGGTGGCATTATTTTGTCAGGTCATATAAGGGGACATAAGAACAGGGTTCGTTTGGTTAATTTATATGCTTTGTATTGTGATCAAGGACAATTTTGGAAGAGAATGGAGGATTGCATGATTCTCTCATTAGATAACTTAATCATTGTTGGTGATATGAACTGCACACTGGACGTGGGGGATATATGGGGTGCTCATTGTAGATGAGACCCATTTTCTGACTACATTATGGACTTAGTCAGAGACGTGGATATAAAGGACATGAAATTGGAGAAATACTACCCAACCTGGTATAATGGCCGTAAAGGGAAACTGTGGTGAATAGGATATGTTAATTAGAACACCTTATTCTGGTTGTTTTCAATTTACATGTATTCCAATGAAGTCATATTGAATAATACTTAATTTCTTTTCAATCTCTACTTAATTCCACATTTCTTCCACTTTCATAATTCACTTAAAATCCTAAAAGATCCAGTTAATGCAACCTAGCTTGACCCGTGGTAACTCTTTCAAATATTGATGCAAATTTAGTTATATATTTTTGAATCCATATCCCAATGGGAATATAGCCATTTAATCAATCAAATAATCAAAATCAAACAAACAATCAAGTACAATAACTAGCCTAAAATTCATTAAAAACAAAGTTAAATTTTAGAGAGAGATCCCTCTCTGAAACTGGTAGGGCTAGATCCCAACTTCCAAAGTGGTTTTGATGTTTCCCTCTATGTTTTTTAGTGTCCCATGATTAATCAGATTGGTAGACCAAATGCACAGGGTAACATCAAACCAGTATTTGGAGTCCTAGGACCTAGCCTTCCTAGACTCAGAGAGGGTTCTTTATTGTTTGAAAAGGGTGTGAAATTGTTTGCTTTAGATGGTTGATTTTAGGCTAGTTGTTAAGTGTAGGGGTTGTTATTTTTTTTGGTTGGGTAAGATGAACAGGTAGAATAGGTGGAGTGAGAGGTCTTCAAATCATTGGGCTATGGAGTCAATGAAAGTCATGGATATCTCAACAATGAACCAGGGTGCATAACAGGGAAAATCTAGCATAGTCAAATGGATCCTTTAAAGTATGTGTGGAATGAAATGGACATTAAGTTTGTGAGCATAGTAGGTGTGTAAGGGCAATGAATAATCCTTAAAAAAATACTTTTAAACAAGATGGTCTCAAATACTAATCAACATAAGGGTATAATCATAAACAGGGAAAACCAATAACTTTTAGATTATACTTAGGCAAATAAGCATTCAAGATGAACAATTCCAATGAAATATAGAAGGCGAGAAACTCATTTAAATTCTAGTGATTTCACCTTCAAGGTTTAGAAAACATTCAATATAACAAATAATTGTAATCAATGAATAGGGAACGCCTAAACATCAATGATCACAGCTATAAAGATCTCCAAAACAATTATTCAAGCATGGACAAAGGGTATGATCGAAACATAGCCTCTTTGGCAAACCTAATTAATGATACTTTGGAGAGAGACCTTAAGAACAGTGTTTAGTGACATCAAACAAGCAGGGCTATCCATGAATCATCTTTGATACTTACTGTATTAAACCATTCATGAAATAAAAAAGCTTAGAGGGTCTAAGGAGCAATCAAGAATTCCTTAAAATTTCCTAGCAGAGGAAAACATAGAGACAATAGAAAGCAGGAAGGACTAAGGTGCCTCAAAGAACATTTCTTAGCCTATACTTTTCTGTTCTATTGCAGCATAGAGGGATGAAACATAATGATAAACATGAGAAAAACAAAGACTAAATAAGAATACATCACCATTAACCATGCTCAAGGATCTTGCAAGCTATCCTCCTTCATCATCAGTCAAAGCAAGGCATTCATAAACCCCACAACACTAATTTCTTCTCCAAGCTCATAAAAACCATGTATTTCTCTCAAAACTCATCAAATTCCAACATTTACAATGAAGCCCTCATTCTCTATTTAACTCAGCAAAGGAGGGCAAAAACCCTAGATAGGGTTGGAAAATGTCAAAATCACTCATAAATGTCATTTATGTCCAAGAGACTATGCAAGGCCCAAGGCACAAAATATCCCATGAAATAAATGCTAAAATAATATGATTTTACAATAAATGAGTGTGTTTTGTTGACTTTTTGCCAAAAACACATTACACAGTCCATAAGCACAACGCCACCTTAAGCAGAAAATAGGTCTTGTTGCAGCCAAGTTTTGGATCCCTTCCCGATGTCTGAATTTGCTCTGTGATGGCTCGTTGGAAAGCCTGATGAGTATAATTTCCAGATATACCATTTATTTCCTGATACAGCTCCTATAACCTGTTCAAAATGTCAAAATCCAAACACTTCTCTGAGCACAGCGCCAAGCCTGAAAAGGAGGCAGAATAGTGAAAAAAAGAGGTGTTTTTTTACCTTTTGAGGGGTAAATAATGCTCCAATTTCTCTGAAATTTTGTGAGAATAGTGTATTAGTGATGAGAAATACAAAAATGTAGAGTTTTACCTCTGAGGATGCTTTAGGGAAAAACGTAGCACCAGTGGCGCTACGCTTATAGGCCTCCAATTCTCAAAAAACCAAAAATTATCCAAATTCCTTCAAAATTGGTGGATGTGTGCCTCATGGGGTTTGGGAGACTTGTTGAGAAGCTTGTGCCAAAAATCCAAGGTTTTCATGACCTTTTTCTTCTTTTAGTGTTTGGATTTCAATGAGGGCCTCTTTGAGTTTGGCACAAGCAAGTTTGTTTTTCATTGCATAGTGCTTGGTCATCCTTTTCTGGAGATCAAGGCCCCTTTTTACCTTCTTAAAATACTTGTGTTAATTCTTATAATACTAAGTGATGTATTGTGCCATGCCAAAATCTCTTTCCATCTCTTTAATTTGTGCATCTTTTCTTTGGAGTAGTATTCTCGTGGCCATCTCCTTATCTTCATTATCACTGTCAAGGTCAATGAATTGGGGTTCCTGTTTAGTTTGCCTGCCTCCCTTACATTTCTTACCCTTTTTCATATTTATTTTTCCCTTGTCAAGCTTTGAGCTGAGGTAGTTGGCAAGGTCCCTCGCCTTTTGGAGACAACAAACACTAGCCCTGGCCCTCTCTGATAAGTGAACGAAAGAGGTGTGATGGTGGACTTTGTGGTGTCCTTATCATGGCTGTGACCTTCAATTTGACTATCATCCTATGCACTTTCCTTACTTTCATTTTGTTCATCACCAAGACTGCTTTCATCTTTGTTTTCTGCATTGGCACTATTTTCATTATCACTGAGGGGCTAACTGTTGTCATGACTGTCATGACTATTTTCCTCTCTGATGCCTTGTTCCTTACTGTCTTCACCTTTTTCATTGTCCTCTTCTTCATTCTCTTCCTCTGTGTCCTTTGTTTTGTTGCTGACCTCCTCTTCATCAATGCTCATTTCATTTCCAATGTCAACCTCCTCATCTTCTTCATCACCTTCTTTCATATTGTCACTGTTTTTCTCACTGTCATACTCACTGTCATGTTCACTTCCATTTTCTTCATTATCATTCCTTCCTTCTTCTTCTTCATCAATTTCTGTCTCTACCTCATCATTTCCCTCTTCCTCGCTGGTTTCATTTCCTTCATTATCAACACTCTGTTCATCTTCTTGATTTAGCCCATCATCATCATCTATCTCCATGTTTTCTGCTCCTAGAGGGCTTAAATCATCATTTCCCTCACCCTCATTTTGAGTTGACTTATCTTCATTTTGTTTATCATCATTATCCTCACTGTCATTACTCGGTTCATCATTTCCACCTCCTTCTTCAGCTGATGCATCAAGAGAAGGGGAGGAAGGGAGGTTTTGCTGAGGTGAGGACACTTGTGTGGATGATGAGGCATGATCTGTAGGAGGTGATGGAGGAGGAGAAGGATGAGGATGAGAGGATGAGGGAAAGTTTGGTTGATGAGGAGGCCGTGGGCTTGTGAAGACTTCATGGGCTATGAACACATCCCAAGGTATGCCCTTATGTTCCAACTAATGTAATACCACCATATTGATCAAGGAATGGTGAAATAAACTTTGCATTTGTTGGGAGTGATTCCTCCTCCAGACAACAGAAGACATTTTCTCAATGCTCCTATAGAGGTAGTAGGGAAAGTTGATCATCTTAACCCTTGTGGAATGCATGAGGAGTCTGACATGGTAAGAGTAAAGCCTGGAGTATCTCCCTTCACATGTGAAGTACTTCATGATAACCATCATCAAGGGAGAAAATCTTTGTTTTAGGTGTGAGAAAGGGAAAATTTCCTTGCAGCCTTCTCTGCACCTAGTCTTAATAAATGGCTCAAAATAATTCTTGTCCAACTTTGCCTTCTTGAACCACTTTTCACCAATAGCAGGGATGCCTGTAACATTAGAGATGGCATCTTCTGATAGTTCAAAATCCACCCCTGCAAGATTCACCTGTTTTTTGTGGAGGTTGAGGACAAACAACCTTGTAAGCTCTGGGTGGTGTTGTACTTGTTTGAAATTCTCACAAAATTGAAAACATCCCATATTCTGGAAATATGAGAGGATCATGGGAGATGAAGTGATAGCCACTGTGCTCTGGGGTTCAACTCTATTCACTTTCCCTCCCTTATGATTTGGTCTCATAGGCCCTTAGCCTCTTTCACTGCTGCTACTATTTTCTGCTCTTGACATGATGATGGGAGTTGTTTGTGGAAAAACTAGGGTTTGGAGGAGAAAAATGAAAATGGTGGTGAGGGAAACTTTTGTGAAGGAGTGAAGTGGAGGCTAGTTTAAGGACTGAGTGCTTTGGAGCCTAAGGGGGCTTCTCTTTAATATGAGTTGTAACCACATTAATTTACTCTCCCTCAAATGACACTTAATTTTTTCATGGAGGCAAAAACCAGAGGTTTACTTTGCATTTAAGACCTAGGATGTGCACAAATAAGGTTTAACCATTCCATAGCTATCAAGATGAAAAAATATTTGAGAGGAGGAGGAAAAATGCACCTACCAGGTTTAGCTCCTTTGCAGGCCTTTGGAGGCAAATTGGAGGATGATATTTAGCATTTGGGAAATTTTTTTCTTTGTTTGGATGGCCTTTGCATTAGCGTAGTGCCCTGCTTGAACAGTTAGGTCGCCCTGTGGGTGCAGCGCCAGGAGCCGTGGCCTTGTATTAGCGCAGCGCCAGTCGTTCAGAAAGGTTGTCGGGTCTTGGGCATGTCGGGCCTGTCTACGCGAAACACAAACCTGGATTAGCGCAGTGCAGAGTTATTTTGAATGCGGAAATGTCTTATTGGCACAATGCCATGCCTTGTAAGCGCAACACCACCGATTCATGCAGCGCCAGGGAAATTTACCCAGAAATGGTTAAAAACTCTGACTTTTATCCTGAATACTTTCTCTCTCTACCAAGTGATAAGTGAGTTGGAAAATGATAACTTAGGTGCTTTTATACCTTTTGAGAAATAAATCAAATTTATAAAACCCACTTTTTCTATGTTTGATTTTTGTCACTTCATGGTTTTCACTGATATCCCGTGACCCTTTTTTGCAGGTGATTTGCAACCTTTTGAAGTGTTTTTTCTTCCTTTGGTGAGGGTGTGCTGAAGAGATGAAGAGGTCTCTTTAATCTTTTGAGGGCCTTGGTACTGTCAGAAACCTCTTTCTACATTGAAAAAATGACAAAACATTTTTCATCCCTTTTTTATATGTCTGGATGTTAGTGACCTTAAAACATGTTTCTCCTCACCTTTTTACTGATTTTGACATTGACATGTCCATTTTGACAAATATTGTAAATCCTACCATGCTATGTCTTCCCTTGACCATTTTGATCTTTGCAGGTGCCTATGACATAGTGCTTTGGTCTCTTTTGTCATGGTTTGGATTTGGACAACTTTAGTTTCTCAACAACAAACTTATGCTCATGTTAGTTTTTACCTTATAACTCGAAGCCATATCTTTATTCCTTTGATCCTTTGAAGGCTATAACTGAAAATGGAGGCTTGACCTCCTTGACATTGATGCTCTTTACATTTTCTCCTTTTGATGTAGTGAATCACTGTTTACCTTGGCAAACTATGGAGGTCAATTTTTGATATCTTCTTCAAGCTTCTGTTGTCATGATAGAGGCCCGCAGTCTTCATTTCACCTACTTTTCCTACCTTCCCAAAACTTTAGGTTTTAGGGCTATTAGAGACAAATAATTAGTGTTGTCTTCTAAGTTCTCTATAGCCCTTTCAAGTTCATTCATTTCTTTTTGGTTCACCTCACTTCTTTCCCTTATTTATTTAAAATTTCTAAAAATATTCAATTTATGCTTGGTTGTGCTGATGTGCCTTTGTCCTTATGGTCTTTGAACTGGCTCCTTGCTTGGCAACACTGTTTAGCCAATCAGTCCCAAAACCCTGATTCTCTTTGAACATAGACCTGCTACCTCTCCTTTGCTGTGGATGTCCTTAGTGATGAGTTGGCCTCTTACCTTACCTCTTTTTTTGCTGATAGCCATCTCAATCATTCCTGCAGAAATGTCAACAAGGGCAGTTGTCCCTTGCAGAATTTGTGCTTGACCAAGGAGGCCTTCCTTGAAGGATTTTTGGTCTATCTTGAGAAATCATGTGTTGACCTTTTTCCCTTTGATCCATCTTCTTGGTACATGAAAAACAGTGAATCAAAACACCACAACAATCCTACAACCTATGAAACCCTAAATAACCTAGTGGGAGGCTCTTTGGACTTGGCCTTTGACTGAAAGCTTGACTTGGGGTTTTTAGCCTTTGACTGAAAGCTTAACTTGGGGTTTTTAGGTGTAAAATAGAGCTTTTGACAAACTGATGTATTGAATATCCAAAATCCAATGAACTTGATTTATCTAAAGAGCCTACAGAGATAGCTTTGAGACCATCAGTGCTTGATGTATCCAGGAAACACAAGAGTTAGTAGGTTTGTTGGTGATCCTAGGTGGCAAATGGAGGAATTAAGCAAGCCAAAACATAGTGCTAAGGTCAGGGGTGGCAAAACATAGTGAAAATGAGTGGTATGAGCCCATGATGGGTCTTCTGGGAGTGGTGACCTGACCATGACATGATGGGATAATGATGTGAAAAATTTATCCTAAGGATAATGAAGGCAGTGAGATTTCTAGAACTCACAATATTCATGAATTTTGTTTCTAGAAATCTAGGATAAGCATTTAGTCATCTACAAAGGCAAAAATTATTGATGAATAACAATGACTCCACCTGGGGAGGGCAACTCCCTTTCAGGAGGTGTCCAAAATTTCAAATCTCTGGTTTTATGAAGACCAGTGCCTCGTCTATTGGGCATATTTTTACTTCTTTTCATTTGTTGATGCTTCTTTGAAGTTATGATCTCAATAATTTGTAAAACATGATTAGCTCAACTTCATCTCTACCTACCCAACTTACTTGCCTAACATTTTTTCTTCCTTGGGTGCACTTGAACTGGAAAACCCTTGACATTATTTTTATTTTGAAAGCAAAAACAAACTATCTACTTCTATCTTATTTCTTCCAAGAGTTCAGATTATTCTAATAAACTTTTTTTATTCTCTACCTAAACTAACTGGCTGTCAAGATTAGGTTGTATGAAAAACTTCATTCTCTAAGCTATAGACATGAAATTGAAAGCATGGTTTAAATCAGGATTAGGAAATATGACTTACCATGGGTTGTGGCATTAGAACAAGGTGCACACAAACATTATTTTTGTACAAACAACACTAGAAAAATAAGGGTTGTGATATATCATTTTCTATGCATCCCCATTTTTCTCCTTGGTTCAGTTTTGAGCATGTGGAACCACCATATTTCATTCCTAATATATCCTTTTTGACAAGTCAAGTTTGAATGATTTGACAAGCTCTCTTTCACTAACTTATCAACACAAAATCAAAAACATGTTTCAGCCATGATTAGGCTAGATGACTAAAACAAGATCTTCTTTTTGAACCAGCAGTGGCATTTAGGCTTGCACACTTTCAGTAGTACTATTTTTTGGGTATGGGGCTATACCTCTTTTCAAATCTACCCTCTTTTTCATTCTTCCTATGTTTTTCTGTTTTTGTGATTTTTCTCATGCAATGTTATGTACAATGAATGAAAATTTTAAACTAGGGGCTTTGACATAAATGGTACTTGAGCATCCTGTCCTCAACAGGATCTCCCAACATCCCTTGTCCATTCAGCTCTTGTAAACAGAAAACATGGTTACCTCCATTTGAGGGCATGGTGTAAGGATTTTTCCAAAAAATTTCAAACAGGCCATGCTCTCCTTAGCATTTCCTCTTTAATTCTTGCTTCTAAAACATGTTTCTGTCAAAGATCCTTCTTAGGTGGAAAAGGTATTCTTTATCAGCTTCAAAATAGATGATGATGTCATCAATGTATATCATAGTGAAGAAGTTGAAAATAGGGGCCATGACTCTTTGGAAGGTATCTTTAGCACTCCTTAACCCAAGAAGCATTTGGTCAAACATGTAGTTGCTCCAAGGAACTTTGAAAATGGCTTTATGCTGATTGATCAGAAGTGGTATCATCTGATGGTAACCTGAAGCACTATCATGTAATGACATCTTGTTAGAAACTCCTACCCTTTGTATAGGATCATTTATCTTGGGAAAAGGGTATTTTACTTCATGGAGGTTTTGTCTAGGTACCTAAAATCTATACATAGTCTGCATCCTTTTGCTTGCTTTGTTAGTGACACAATTTGCCCAAGGGTTTCATGGTCTTTCTTGGAAGGAGACCTTCTTTGAATAATGTTTGTGTCACAAGGCTTTAAGTTGTCCTCACTATATACACAAGCATCTTGAAACTTCTTGCATAGCCTTATGTATTTCAGTTTTGTGTGTAATGACAGAGTTCTGGATAACTTAATCATTTTGGGTATTTCTAGGCTACCCATATTATACTCCTCTATATTAGTTCCAGTAGATACTCCTTTAAGGTCCATAGTAATATTTTTGAGAGTCAAAAACTCTTCTGAAGGGACAAAACTGTTTGATGATGAGGTGTATATGTAAGGAAAAAACATAAGACTCTTTTGATCCAAATTCCCAAAGATTTTTGTTATGTGAGAGTATTTCAACACTTCTGGATTGGAAAAAGGGAAAAGTTCTGTTTTTTAGGTTGTTCCTTCATTTGAACAACCTAATTCATATTCCAAACTGATTTTTGGGTTTGAAATTTCATTTTAGTTTGTTGAAAGTTAAGTTCATTTTTATCATCATGCTATTGTTCAGGGCTGCTATAGTTTTGACTTTTGAGTTCCTCATGTAGAGACTGGTTTGACTATTGTATTGTGCCTAGATCTGTCTCAACTTCACTTATCTGCTCATTAATGTCCTCTTCATTACACAATATGAAAGAATCAAGCTCTCAATGAATGGATAAAGAGGAGTGTTGCTTGGCCTCTCTTTACTGCTAACCATATACTTCATGTGTGACTCTCGGTATAGTCTCCTTGTCTGGTTAAAAACAGGGATGGTAGCATAAGACATATCTAGTTGAAGGTTCCCCTGAAGCTTGCCTCCCCATGATCTGGATAGAAGCATTCCATACTTCTGAGGAATGTCAGCAACAACTATGTCCATGACTAGGCTTTTGACAGGTATTTGTGCCAGATTGACACAAAGATCCTTGATTAGGCCTAAAAACTTGACTCTACTTGAATCGAAGGAGTATAAGTCTTTGTAAGGTTTAGTTATTTCTAGGCCTAATCTCTCCATCACAACTTTAGGCATGAGGTTGTGTGAGGCACCAGAGTCTAGCATGGTATTTTGCAATATTTTGTCATGTATGTTTAGGCTGATATAGAAAGGAGGGACAATTCCTTCTTGATACTTTCCCTCAACCTCAGGTCCAAACAACAACTCAGGCTTGTCATCAGTTAAATTCAGAGTGTCAGTATCATTTCCTAAGTTTAATACCTTCAACACTTGGGACCTATACACTTCTTGAGTTACCAGTTCAGTGAGAGGTATGGTTATCTTGATTTTGGAAATCTCTCCCTTAAAGCTAAAAGGTATTTTTGTTTTGGGCATATTTACATCAGTTTTATCATCCATTGAATTTTCTACATTTTTAATTTGCTGATTCTGATTTGGGGCTTTAGACAATAAAAAAATTTCAGGACCACTAGTGGATGCACCAAGGCAGCTTGGGATACTACTTTGCTGGCTGATTTTTTCTTTGTTTGGATCAGTTTTCTTAATCATAGTGTTGACACTATCTGTTGTCTTCTTAGGAGTGTTTTCTGGAGCTTTCTTAACAACAGTGTCTATTTGGTTTTTCTTGGAGGCTTCTTGGTTCTTTTTTCTCCTACGGTCATACTGCCTATGGACCTCCATGATGGCATTTTCAAATCCAAATTGGTAGTCTTCAGAATCCTCACAATTTGTTTTATTTTGATCAAAGGAAAAGAGACCTTGTTATTCTTCCGTGAGAAAAAATTCACCCTCATTATCAGAACCTATCAGGTTTACATGGCTTTCCTCAAGTTCTTCAGTCTCTATTCCCTCTTCATCTACATAATTATCTTAGAAGGGTGGCTTAATTTGTTGATCATTGTCTCTTAGCCTGTTTTGGGGTGGGTCTCTTCTGAAGTTTGGATTTCTATTTTTGTTTTGGGAATTTTCTTGGTTTTCCCTAGGAAGAATTCTTTCATTTAGGCTTATCCTCTCCATCATTCTCTCCATGGTTCTAACTAGGTTGTCAATCTTGGAATCGGATGAGGAGCTTGAGGGCATGGTTTCATCCTTGTAGGTTACTCTCTTTTCTGATCTCAGCCTAGCTTTATTTTCAATCAAGTTGGCCTCTACGCTTATAGCTCCCTTTTGCATGTCTTCTAAAGTTAAGGGCTCTCTTTCTCTCAGTTGATAGGCCATTTTTGGGTCAAAACCTTCCAGAAATTTAGCAAAGGCTAGGCCTAGTGGGGGTTTCATGTTGGGTGGGAGTGCCTTGCAAACACTATTGAACCTAGTGCAGTAGTCTTGGACACTTTCCCCTGCATTTCTCTTAAGGTTGCTATATTATGAGAGGATTTGGAGAGGGTTTTTCTTAATCTCCCACTTGTTTATGAAAGTTTGATAAAGGGTAGGGAGATCATGTATGTTGTTGGGAGTTAATTTTTTAAACCATTTTTTAGCTTCCCCTCCTAGACTTTGGGAAAACATCCTCATTTGCATGGTTTCATATTCCAACTCCATATAGTCAAAGGCATCATTCATTCTATCTACATGTTGTTGGGCAGTGGTAGATTCAACTCTGGTAAAGTGGGGGATTTTGTATTGGTAATCATGGGGCAGAGGTAACAAAGGTTGTGGCAGTGCCAAGGGGGTGTACCATGCTACCATGATGGGAGTGAATGGGATCCAAGGCTGATTTACAAGGGGAGGGTTTGTGAGAGGAGGTGGAGGATGAGATGGATTGGTCTGCACAGTGGTGGTATGGATGGGAGTGGTGGAAGTACTTGGAACAAGAAACTGATTCTGAGTAGATTTGGGATGGAAAGAGCTAAAGTGATGGAGAAGCTAAAAGTCAGGAGGAGTGGAAGGGGAGGCTTCTCTACTAGAACTCTGCTGCAAATCTATGGGCTTAAGGTCAGTTTGGTCAATCTCACTATGTGACTTTATTCTGAAAAGGTTCCTTGTATGATGCAAGTCAAACTGGGGATCTTGCAAGGCTATAAGATGTTCAGGGACAGAGCTTGCTCTATGAATGGTCATAACAATAGTTAAGTTTCTAGTTTTAGAAGTCTGCCACAAAATATTTTCTGGTTCATCAACTATGGTAGGAGGATTTGGGTCCGGATGAGATCTGGTACTGATCCTTTGTGAAGCCAGATTTCAAACTGAAAATGTAGAGAGGCTGAAATTTTAAGACTATTTTCAGAAGGTTGAACTCTCTTAGTGCTCGGTAAACTCTCACAGTATGTGACTAGGCTTCTAAACTTCTCAAGGCTGATTTGACACGATCCTAGGGAAGTTTAATGAGAACTAGTGAAGTAATAGGCCTACTCGAGGCTAGTGGAGTCACCAGGTGGATGTTTTTAGTTGTTTTGAGGATATGTGTGTATGGTCCACCACCAATACTGAAAAACAACCAATCTAGGGATGTTTGGGGTTTTCTAAGTTCCTTTATGTAGCCCTAAGGTTTGTATGAGTGTCTTCTATTTGAGTCATCATTTTTCTAGGATGGTGAGACAGTTATGTTCAACTCTTTGGCTGACAGTTTGAGTTCTATATGATTTGATAAGGTTTTCTGACGTCCTGAGGGATACTTAGATCGTCACTGACTCAGAGGTCCCATCAAAATCACCATTATGTTAGTGATAGTGAAGAGGTGGTTACAAATCACAAGATAATGTTTGACAAGGGCTTCTGAATTCTCTAAGGATGTATAGGCTTGTTACTTACTCAGAAGGTACCACCGTGATTGCCATTATGTTAGTGTATCATGATTTAGCAGATTGGTAGACCAAATGCACAAGGTAACATTAGACCAGTCTTTGGAGTCCTAGGACCTAGCCTTCCTAGACTCAGAGAGGGATCTCTCTATTGTTTGCAAAGGATGTGAACTTGTTTGGTTTAGATGGTTGATTTTAGACTAGTTGTTAAGTGTAGGGTTTGTTGTTTGTTTTGGTTGGGTAAGATGAACAGGTAGAATAGGTGGAGTGAGAGGTCTTCAAATCATTGGGATATGGAGTCAATGAAAGTCATGGATATCTCAACAATGAACCAGGGTGAAAAAAAGGGCAAATCTAGCATAGTCAAATGGATCCTTTAAGGTATGTGTGGAATGAAATGGACATTAAGTTTGTGAGCATAGTAGGTCTGTAAGGGCAATGAAGAATCCTTAAACAAATACTTTTAAACAATATGGTCTCAAATACTGATCAACATAAGGGTATAATCATAAACATGGCAAACCAATAAATTTTAGATTATACTTAGGCAAATAAGCATTCAAGATGAACAATTCCAATGAAATATAGAAGGCGAGAAACTCATTTAACTTCTAGTGATTTCACCTTCAAGGTTTATAAAACATTCAAGGTAACAAATAACTTTAATCAATGAAGAGGGAATGCCTAAACATCAATGATC
Source organism: Pinus albicaulis (assembly GCA_034641835.2). Taxonomy (NCBI): domain Eukaryota; kingdom Viridiplantae; phylum Streptophyta; class Pinopsida; order Pinales; family Pinaceae; genus Pinus; species Pinus albicaulis. Next base: position 130,500,758 of record CM076581.1, read on the forward strand.
ATAGCTATAAATATCTCCAAAATAATTATTAAAGCATGGACAAAGGGTATGATCAAAACATAGCCTCTTTGGCAAACCTAATTAATGGTACTTTGGAGAGAGACCTCAAGAACAATGTTTAGTGACATCAAACAAGCAGGGCTAGCCATGAATAATCTTTGATACCTATTGTATTAAAACATTCATGAAATAAAAAAGCTTAGGGGGTCTAAGGAGCAATCAAGAATTCCTTAAAATTTCCTAGCAGAGGAAAACATAGAGACAATAGAAAGCAAGAAGGACTAAGGTGCCTCAAAGAACATTTCTTGGCCTATACTTTTCTGTTCTACTGCAACACAGAGGGGAAATATAATGATAAGCATGAGAAAAAAAAATACTAAACAAGAATACATCACCATTAACCATGCTCAAGGATCTTGCAAGCTATCCTCCTTCATCATCAGTCAAAGCAAGCCATTCATAAACCCCACAAAACCAATTTCTTCTCCAAGCTCATAAAAACCATGTATTTATCTCAAAACTCATCAAATTCCAACATTTACAATGAATCCCTCATGCTCTATTTAACTTAGAAAAGGAGGGAAAAAACCCTAGATAGGGTTGGAAAATATCAAAATAACTCATAAATGTCATTTATGTCCAAGAGACCATGCAAGGCCCAAGGCACAAAATATCCCATGAAATAAATGCCAAAATAAATTCTTGCACCTAATTTCAGAGTGATTTGCTTCAAAAAACACTAAAATATGATTTTACAATAAATGAGTTTGTTTTATTGAATTTTGGCCAAAAACACACTACACAGTCCATAAGCGCAGCGCCACCTCAGGCAGAAAATAGGTCTTGTTGCAGCCAAGTTTTGGACCCCTTCCCGATGTCGGAATTTTCTCCGTGATGGCGCGTTGGAAAGCCTAATGAGTATAATTTATAGATATACCCTTGTTTTCATTATCCAGATCCTATAACCTGTTAAAAATATCAAAATCCCAACACTACTCTGAGAGCAGCGCTAGGCCTGAAAAGGAGGTAGAATGGTGAAAAATGAGGTTTTTTTGACCTTTTGAGGGGTAAAAAATGCTCCAATTTCTTTGAAATTTTGTGAGCATAGTGTACTAGTGATGAGAAATTCAAAAATTTAGAGTTTTCCCTTTGAGGATGCCTGAGGGAAAATTGTAGCGCCAGTGGCGCTGCGCTTATAGGCCTCTAATTCTCAAAAAACCAAAAATTATCCAAATTCCTCAAAATTGGTGGATGCATGCCTCATGGGGTTTGGGAGACCTGTTGAGAAGCTTGTGCCAAAACTCCAAGGTTTTCATGACCTTTTGCTTCTTTTACTGTTTGGATTTCAATGAGGGCCTCTTTGATTTTGGCACAAGCAAGTTTGTTTTTCATTGCATAGTGCTTGGTCATCCTTTACTGGAGATCAAGGCCCCTTTTTACCTTCTTAAAATACTTGTGTTCATTCTTATAATACTGAATGATGTATTGTGCCATGCCAAAATCTCTCTCCAGCTCCCTAATTTGTGCATATTTTCTTTGGAGTAGTATTCTAGTGGCCATCTCCTTATCTTCATTATCACTGTCAAGGTCAATGAATTGGGGTTCATGTTTAGTTTGCCTGCCTCCCTTACTTTTCTTACCCTTTTTCATCCTTTTTTTCCCTTGTCAAGATTTTGAGCTGAGGTAGATGGCAAGGTCCCTTGCCTTTTGGAGGCAGCAAACACTAGCCTTGGCCCTCTCTGATAAGTGAATGAAAGAGGTGTGATGGTGGTCCTTGTGGTGTCCTGATCATGGCTATGACCTTCAATTTGACTATCATCCTCTACATTTTCCTTACTTTAATTTTTTTCATCACCAGGACTGCTTCCATATTTTTTTTTATGCATTGGCACTATTTTCATTATCACTGAGGGGCTCATTTTTTTCATGACTGTCATGACTGTTTTCATCACTGTCATGACTATTTTCCTCTCTGTTGCCTTGTCCCTTATTGTATTCACCTTTTTCATTGTCCTCTTCTTAATTCTCTGCCTCTATGTCCCATGTTTTGTTGCTAACCTCCTATTCATCAATTCTCATTTCATTTCCACTGTCAACCTCCTCATCTTCTTCAACACCTTCTTCCATATTGTCACTGTTTTGCTCACTGACATACTCACTGTCATGTTCACTACCCTTTTATTCATTATCATTCCTTCCTTCTTCTTCTTCATCAATTTATGTCTCTGCCTCATCATTTCCCTCTTCCCCACTGGTTTCATTTCCTTCATTATCAACACTCTGCTCATCTTCTTGATTTAGCCCATCATCATCATCTATCTCCATGTTTTCTACTCATAGAGGGCTTAAATCATCATTTCCCTCACCCTCATTTTGAGTTGACTCATCTTCATTTTGTTCATAATAATTATCCTCACTGTCATTACTCATTTCATCATTTCCACTTCCTTCTTCAGCTGATGCATCAAGAGAAGGGGAGGAAGGGAGTTTTTCCTGAGGTGAGGACACTTGTGTGGATGATGAGGCATGATCTGTAGGAGGTGATGGAGGAGGATGAGAGGATGAGGGCAAGTTTGATTGATGAGGAGGCTGTGGGATTGTGAAGACTTGATGGGATATGAACACATCCCAATTTATTGCCTTTTGTTCTAACTAATGTAAGACCACCATCTTGATCAAGGAATGGTGAAATAAAATTTTCATTTGTTGGGAGTGATTCCTCCTCCGGACAATAGAAGACATCTTCTCTATGCTCCTATAGAGGTAGTAGAGAAAATTAAGCATCTTAACCCTTGTGAAATGCATGAGGAGTCTGACATGGTAGGAGTAAAGCCTGGAGTATCTCCCTTCACAGGTGAAGTGCTTCATGATAACCATCATCAAGGGATTAAATCTCTGTTTGAGGTGTGAGAAAGGGAAAATTGCCTTGCAGCCTTCTCTACACCTAGTCTTGATAAATGGCTCAAAATAGTTCTTGTCCAACTTTTCCTTTAAACACTTTTCACCAACAGCAGGGATGCCTATAGCATTAGAGATGGCATCTGTTGATAGTTAAAATCCCACCTTTGCAAGTTTCACCTGTTTTTTGTGGAGGTTGAGGAAAAACAACCTTATAAGCTCTGGGTGGTGTTGTACTTGTTTGACCTTCTCACAAAATTGAAAACATCCCATATTTTGGAAATATGAGAGGATCATGGGAGATGAGGTCATAGCCACTGTGCTTTGGGGTTCAAATCTGTTCACTTTCCCTCCCTTATGATTTGGTCTCATAGGCCCTTGGCCTCTTTCACTGCTACTACTGTTTTCTGCTCCTGACATGATGATGGGAGTTGTTTGTGGATAAACTAGGGTTTGGAGGAGAAAAATGAAAATGGTGGCGAGGGAAACTTCTGTGAAGGAGTGAAGTGGAGACTAGTTTAAGGACTGAGTTCTTTGGAGCCTAAGGGAGCCTCTCTTGAATATGAATTGTAACCACACTAATTCACTCTCCCTCAAATGACACTTAATTTGTTCATGGAGGCCAAAAACAGAGGTTTACTTTGAATTTAAGACCTAGGGTTTGCACAAATAGGGTTTAATCATTCCATAGCTATCAGGACCCGTGCCCTTGTATTAGCGCAACAACAGTCGTTCAGAAAGGTTGTCGGGTCCTAGGCGTGTCGGGCATGTCTATGCGCAGCGTAACTGATTCACGCAGGGCCACCCTAGATTAGCGCAACGTAGAGTTATTTTGAACAATTAAATACTCGATTCGCGTAGCGCTAGGGCTTATAAGTGCAACACCGGGCCTTGTAAGCGTAGCGCCACCGATTCGCGCAATGCCAGGGAAATTTTCCCGGAAACGGTTAAAAAACTCTGATTTTTCTCTGAAGACTTTGTCTCTCTTCCAAGTGATAAGTGAGTTGGGAAATGATAACTTAGGTGCTTTTATACCTTTTGAGAAATAAATCAAATTTATAAAACCCACTTTTTCTATGTTTGATTTTTGTCACTTCATGGTTTTCACTGATATCCTGTGACCCTTTTTTGTAGGTGATTTTCAACCTTTTGAAGTGTTTTTTCTTCCTTTGGTGAGGGCATGCTGAAGAGATGAAGAGGTCTCTTTAATCTTTTGAGGGCCTTGGTACTGTCAGAAACCTCTTTCTACATTGAAAAAATGACAAAACAGGTTTCATCCGTTTTTGATATGCCTAGATGTTAGTGACCTTAAAAAATGTTTCTCCTCTCCTTTTTACTGATTTTGACAGTGACATGTCCATTTTGACAAAGATTGTAAATCCTACCATGCTATTTCTTCCCTTGACCATTTTGATCTTTGCAGGTGCCTATGACATAGTGCTTTGGTCTCTTTTGTCATGATTTGGATTTGGAAAACTTTAGTCGCTCAACAACAAACTTATGCTCATGTTAGTTTTACCTTATAACTCGAAGCCATATCTTTATTCCTTTGATCCTTTGAAGGCTATAACTGAAAATGGAGGCTTGATATCCTTGACACAGATACTCTTTACATTTTCTCCTTTTGATGTAGTGAAGCACTGTTTACCTTGAAAAACTATGGAGGTCACCTTTTGATATCTTCTTCAACCTTCTGTTGTCATGATAGAGGCCCACAGTCTTCATTTCACCTACTTTGCCTACCTTCCCAAAACTTTAGGTTTTAGGTTTGTTAGAGACAAATAATTAGTGTTGTCTTCTAAGTTCTCTATAGCCATTTCAAGTTCATTCATTTATGTTTAGTTCACCTCACCTCTTTCCCTTATTTATTTAAATTTCTAAAAATCTTCAATTTATGCTTGGTTGTGTTGATGTGCCTTTGTCCTTGTGGTCTTTGCACTGGCTCCTTTCTTGGCAACACTGTTTAGCCAATCATTCCCAAAACCCTGATTCTCTTTGAACATAGGATTGCTGCCTCTCCTTTGCTATGGCTGTCCTTAGTGATGATTTGGCCTCTTACCTTACCTCTTTTTCTGCTGATAGCCATCTCAATCATTCCTGTAGAAATTTCAATAAGGGCAGTTGTCCCTTGCAGAATTTGTGCTTGACCAAGGAGGCCTTCCTTGAAGGATTTTTGGTCTATCTTGGGCAATCATGTGTTGACCTTTTTCCCTTGATCCATCTTCTTGGTACATGAAAAATAGTGAATCAGAACACCACAACAATCCTACAACCTATGAAACCCTAAATGACCTAGTGGGAGGCTCTTTGGACTTGGCCTTTGACTGAAAGCTTGACTTGGGGTTTTTAGGTGTAAAATAGAGCTTTTGACAAACTGATGTATTGAAGATCCAAAATCCAATGTACTTGATTTATCTAAAGGGCCTACAGATATAGTTTTGATACCATCAGTGCTTGATGTATCCTGGAAACACAAGAGTGAGTAGGTTTGTTGGTGATCCTAGGTGGCAAGTGGAGGAATTAGGCAAGCCAAAACATAGTGCTAAGGTCAGGGGTGGCAAAACATAGTGAAAATGAGTCGTATGAGCCCATGATGGGTCTTCTGGGAGTGGTGAGCTGACCATGACATGATGGGATAATGAAATAGTGAAAAAATTATCCTAAGGATAATGAAGGCAGTGAGATTTCTAGAACTCACAATATTCATGAATTTTGTTTCTAGAAATATAGGATAAGCATTTAGTCATCTATAAAGGAAAAAATTACTGATGAATAACAATTTTTATTCTCACAATCTCGTAAATTACAGAACGATAACATGATTCACAAGTTAGAGGATATTGCCTGTGAGACTACACAAATTTTCGGGGTTATGGATGGTGGCCGCATGTCCCGTGAAGGATGGGCAAGACTCAAAACATTGGAGATTGAAAAACGCAAGATTTTACTAATCCGGGAACAGACCTGGAGACTCAAGAGTCGTGCTCTTTGGCTCAAAGAAGGAGATCGAAACACAAAGTATTTTCACTCCTATGCTAATAGTAGAAAGAACTTGAATGCCATTTGGGACATCACTATTGAAGGGAGACTTCAATACCACTAACAAGATACAAGAGGAAGCGATTGAATATTTTGAAAACTGATATAAGGTAAGGGAGGAATCTCATGTGGAGGATCATCTATGGGTTGTTGCGGAATATCCAATTATGTTTTCGGAGGAGGAAAACAATCGACTGAGAAGAGTGGTCAGTATTAGTGATGTGGAAGGGGTGCTCAAGTATTTCACTCGTGAAAAAAGCCCGGGTCGAGACAGGTGGACACCAGATTTTTTCCTTCATTTCTCTGATATTTTGTTGCAGGATCTAACTGACATGGTTGAAGAGGTGAGACAAATAGGCCACGTTCATGGTGCGATCAACTCTACCTTTCTTGCTCTCATCCCGAAGAAAAAAGGTACGAGGATTTTTGAGGACTACAAGCCCATTTCTCTTTGTAACACATTGTATAAAATCATATCAAAAATCATTGCAGAAAGGATTAAGGGAGTCTCGTCAAGATTCATATCCCAGGAATAGTTTGGTTTCCTCAACAATTGAATAATCCATGATGTTGTGGCTACTACTCAAGATATTATCCACTTTATCCAAAATCGGTACATAAAAGTTGTGGTTATGAAAGTGGACCTTAGTAAGGAATATGACAGGGTGGACTGGGCCTTTCTTCCAATGATCCTCTACAAAATTGGGATGACCAATGAATCTGTGGAATGGATTATGGGATGAATAACCAAAGCATCGATGGCTGTCCTTATCAATGATAATTCTTCCAGATTCTTTAAAGTGTGCAGAGGACTAAGGCAAGGCTGCGCTCTTTCACCTCTTTTGTTCATTCTAGTCATGGATGCACTTAGCATCAAGACCAGTCGGGTTGCGGCTGGGGGTATTTTCTGTGGCATTAAAATCACTGAACACAGAGAAATCACACACAGATTTTTCGTTGATGATGTGTCGATTTTTGGACTGCTCATCAAACATATTTGGATAAACCTCAAAAATGTTTTCTAGAAATTCCGCGATGCGTTGGGTATGCTTGCTAATGAAGGAAAGTCTAGATTATTAATCACAGAAGGGGAACAAGAGATTATAGGACAATTTGGAGAGAAATTTAATTTCATAATTTCCCCATTCGCGGAAGGATTGTCATACCTGGGCTTCCCCCTTAAACCCACTCGATACCGGTTGGCTGATTGGCAATGGCTTATTGATAAATATTGAAAAAGGATCAATGGTTGGTCTTTATGGTGGGTGTATAAGAGATGAAAGCTCATTCTGGTGCATGGAATCCTACAACAATGATTTGTTTACTAGGCCCACCTATTTCTTATCCCAAAATCCATCATCGACAGAATTAAGTCCACCATAGAAAACTTCATTTGGGAAGGTGGCAGGGGAGATGAGAAGTATCATCTGACCGGATGGGAATATATCACCTTGCATAAGAACCGGGGGGTTGGGGTGTGATGAACATTGACACTTTTGGGAAGGCATTGGTAATGAATTCTTTCTGGAGATGTTTACACACGCCTGGTTTGTGGTAGGATATAATCATCTATAAATATATCAGATCATAGAACTTGGAGACATTGTATATATCTGGTTCGGAGACTACAGGCATGGAGTCATACATATTGAACGAGTTCAGGATATTATGGCCACTATTTTTCCGGAATCTAAATTAGATTTTTGGTAACGGTATGAAAATTATGATAGGGGTAGGGGTCTTTTGAGGCCAGCCTCAGCTAAATAACATCAATGCACAACTGGGAAACTTCCTACATGGAAGAGGAATTTTATACCTTGGAAAAATCATTCAACAATGGTAGGAGGGACATCCGAGGTGGAAGGAGACAGACGACATCGGACTTCAAGGACACATGGCTAATGAATGGAAAAAATATATGGAGGGTTTAAGATACATGGGATTTCTGCATAATGCAATTGGAGACCAAATTATGTGGGGAGGGCTTTTAAAAAAGGGACAAGTAAGCACGAGTGATACTTATAGAAAACTGATCAATGCCCAAAGCGGACAGATAGAAAACTGCTGGTTCACGGATATTTGGAAGGTAAAATTTCATGTTAAAATTATTATCTTCCCATGGTTAGTCTAGAAGAAAAAAAACTTGGTGTGGAAAAATCTCATGAAGAGAGGCAGGATTGGGATCGAGATCTATTGTTTATGTATGGCTACGGAAGAAGATAACTCACAACTATTTTACAAGTGTGATTTCATGTGGAGGATCTAGAGCTTACTGTGTGATGAATTAAATTTATGGGAGAAATTCTATACGTCCGTGGAATATTGCATCAATTGGTGGTTCGCGAAAGGTAAACATTTAAGAGGCATTCCACTTATTTTTCATTGGAGGTTGTGGTGTTGCAGGAATAAGTGGATATTTGAGGAACATAAATTCACAACTATGTGGGTAGCTGAACAGGTCATACAAACCTAGGGAGGTCTAAGGATCCTTGATAGGCCACCAAGGGATCTCTCACACATACTTAGAAAATTTCAAATCCATTATCCAGCAAGTTTCTTTGATGGGTCGGCACAAAACCATAGATGCAGCTGCGGTGCTTGACTGATGATCACCCCTTTGTACCATTACAAAATCCACCAGTCTGGGGATGGGGGACTAATACTATAGCGGATATGTTGGCCCTATGGGGCCTTTTTTGGTTCATAAAACAAATTTATATTAAAAAAATTTGGGTTTTTGGGGACTCCAAGGTTGTTATTAAACACTTGAATAACCAGAATTCGCTGGTGCCTGGACACCTATCCAACGGGATGGACAGGATTAATGAACTTCGCAGATCCTTCCCCAACATCTCATTCAACCACATTTTTAGGGAGAAAAATGACACCACTGAGAGATTATCCAAGAAGGGATTGTTGGGGATTTTAACAGAAATTCATTATGAATTTAAGAAGGCCTCTGACAGTGGGGCAAACGGCACTATAAATTTTGGTAGCAGGGTTTACGGAATAAACCCCAATAATTACCCACATCACCATATTTGAGTCAATGCTACTCCATATATGCACGCAGAAGATTTAATAAAATGGTTTTCGGGTTTAGAGCTCAAATATAAAATATCATATGTTATATTTATACGGATTCACATACCTTGATGAATCCCTTCAACACGCAACTTCAAACTATTCCTTGCGGCATCACATTCCCTTATCACAAACACATCATCATAAATCCAAAACATATCGCAATTTTGCGGATTTAATGATTTCGCAAATCGCAGAACATGCCACTTCGCAATTCGGCGAATATAGCATTTCACACATCGGCGATTATAACATATCGCACGTCGGAAAATATATAATATCGCATATCGGCTCTTCGTACCTTTAAATCCCATCATACTTTGGCAAACCGCAAACTTACCTCGTCGCACTTCGCAACTTTAACTCCACCGTTAACTATTATATCATATCGCATGCGCTATGCGATATGCGCATGGATTATTCGTCTGACATGTGTCCACCTCGGCACTTTCACAATTTAATCTTTGTGATGTGATCTTATTTGTCAATCTTTTGCTTGTATCTGTGAATTAATCCTCGCCTTCGATCTCTTTTTTGTCATCTTTTAAGGGTTTTGGCTACCTTAATATTTTCTTTGTTTTCGACTGCCGCTGCTTGTAATTTCATCTTCTCTACTCGCTACTTCTCCTAAGCTTTCTCTTCTAGTTTTCACTCAAATCTATAGCTTTCATGCTTGTTGCATGCTTTGCACACTATTTCCAAGCTAGAATTTGTGTTTTATTCAACTTCGACCTACACACAGGTTTATTTGCACTCTTCTGCTCTCGTTAGCTTCATCCATAGCTAATTAACTCCCAGACTGGAATCACATAGATTCTACCCAGCCATTAAGTCTTATTCACATAGTAAGACTTATTCATTCATTTAGAATTCATTCGATAATGGTTTATTTCATAGAAATCATATTTGTTCATTTATGGATCACTCAACGAGTAAAAGAAACAAAAACATAGTCATAATGAATTCAATTTATTCATTAAACAATAAATTGTACAGATACAAATAAAAAACTGCTTATTGTCTGGCTTTGGCCTGATGCGCTGTTACGTGGCTTTCTCTCTTCTATAGAACCTCTCTATATCTCGGCTCTCACCTCTCTACTCTATCCTTGGCCTAATTTCTTTTTTGTTTAAATTGGCCTCTCCTCTCTGACCTGATTTGCATCATTTTAATTGGTCTCTGCCTTCCTTCGAGGCTTACAATGAATTTATAATTACAATATAGCTTATCCAACTCTCACAATAGACTCCTATGACTTTGCAACAAACTCTATTGAAATAAATCCTTCCTATCTCTAATTTATGACTAATCTTATCTCTTGAGCATAAAAAACAATTATCCTCTCTAATATCCCTTTTTCTATGGATATGTTTACAAAAGTCAACTAGAATATCCCCTACCTATGTTTTCTAGGAATTTAAACATTTTACAAGAGAATATTACAATATTTACAACTTGACCCCTCCTTGGGCTAATCAAACAATTAAGTTTAATTTGAGTGCTAATGCTCATGCATCAAATTTCTTGTGATCTTCATGTGCTATTTTGACTTTTATTTTTTTTATTTTTGACAACACGGGTACATGGGGCTCATAGGGAACATGAAGGTTGCAGCGGAGCAAAAGGATTTGTAATTTCTACTGATCTTTATGTACTTTTTTTTTGTTATATTTTTGAGTTTTTGATAACATGGATACAAGACTCCCACAGAGAACATATTGGGGGTGGTTTGACTCACAATGAAGGATTGTTGATAGTCACTCAAGTGTGTGGATTCTGCTGAGTGCACATACTACCATAATTTTCGTTTATGATATAACAGTTTCATCTCTAGTTATAGGATCTCAGATGACTTCGTATGCAGATTCTTGAGAAGATGATAATCTTTTGTTTATATAATATTGGGTTAACAGTTTATTCCTATGGACACAGAATATGATTATATACACTCATAGAAATTTTGAATATGTGCTAGTACATAGTATAGACCAAACGTTTTTTTCTCTGAAAAAAAAAGAAAAAAAAGAAAAAAAAATGAATAGAAATTGAATTTATGCAAGGATCACAATAAGAAAGAAAGATCACATAAAATTTGTTAATATATAACAATACATAAGAAAAACTATTTTAAAGTAATCATGAAATTAAACAAAATTAAATTAAAAATGGTTCCCGAAAAATAGATAAATTTAAAAAAGTATGCACACAAATATGTGACTGAAAATGACTAGTTTATATTAAAAATGGTGAGTAAAACCTTATGTTCAATCAGTTTATACAAAAACCCTTGGCCAGAGCTCAATTAAAATGTTTATAATTTCAAAGAAATCATATATAAACATTTAGAGAAGCATAATGATATGAAACATCTACAATAAATCCTCCTGGGTAGCGTGATATAATTAAGACTACTTGATTTTGTATTAAAAATGGTGAGTAAAACCTTTTGTTGAATCAGTTTCCAAAAAACCCTTGGCCAAAGCTCAATTCAAAATGTTTATAATGTCAAAGAAATCATATAGAAAAACATTTAGAGAAACATAATGATATGAAACATCTCTAATAAATCTTTCTAGGTAACATGATATAAATAAGTCTACAAGCTTTCTTGAAAAAATCAATGGCTATTAGCACTAGCTCAAAAATCCATACCTTCTATCAACAAATTTTAATTGCAAAAAATCAAGATTACTTGAAAAATACTCAAAAGAATGAAATGAATAATCCTTTCTACCTAATCTCTCATTAGAATAAGTCTTCTACCACCAATAGATTAGCTTCTTGAACTTACATAATGATAATAAGAAGAATAAATGACAACTAATAAAACTTGTGCATCCCTCTTCTTATATTGTATTCTCCTTTTCCGTCATACACTCATTTTCCTTGATATGTTTTTGGTATAGTTGGGAAGTTCAAATGTTTGGAAAGTTATTTATTGATTTAATTTAATTATATTTTGTTATTATATGGGAAAGGAATTTAAATTTAATTTAATTGTTTATAATGTTTGGTAGGTGGGCTCCTTTTATTTATTTATTTATGATTCAATTGTTAACTTTTAACTTTTATGTGTTTAAAATAATAGAAAAAATGTATTCTAAAAAGTATTCTTTCTATTTCTTTCATTGTACATATCATCCATCAAATGTTGATATGCTTTTTCTTTGCGGGCTTGGGGTGAGAAAACAATGTTCACTCTAGTCAATAGGAAGCTTTTTTTTTTGTCTCTTCTGACTAATTAAAATCTGACACCTAACATGTGGATGATCATTTTTGTTGTTGGATCTTTCAACGTGTTTTTACAATACAAAGGCCCACTTGCGCAAATAAGGGGAAGGCCCATTTGCACAGAGAAGGAATCCCCTAGTAACCATGGTGGTTTCACCGTCTTGATGAACTTGAAGAACATCTTAACCTTCAATGAGTGCATTCTTCATCCTAACCTTCAGCTCGCACCACCTTTTTCTGACATCATCACCATAATATGCAACTCTTCCAGACTTGAGATCCTCCACAAGAATCAAACTTTTCTCGTTGTTCTCATCCAAACTATTTGTAGGAGCTAAATCGATAATACTTATGATCCATCATTTGGATTCCAAAATTTTATGAATAAGGTAATGAGCCATAAATTCTCTTCCTCTTATCACAATGCATCAATCAAATTCCAATGCTAGGAAAATTTTTAAACCCTCCTCGATCGCCATTGAGGGAACTCAAACAATTTTCACTTCAGTTACAGGATTTGGGCTCTAGTCACTATTGTCAATTTAGCAGTGCCCATCCCGTTTCTGACCCAATCTTGGAAAAAAAACCTTGATTATGCTTCATCACCAAATTCCTAATAGTTGAAATTTTTTATGATGGTGTTTCTGGAAGCAATGGAAGGGTATCTATATTTTTCCAATTTTCCTCTTTTTTTGAGACCTGACATCCTGGTGTATAGTACCACTCTTGGAAAAATCGTGGATTTTCTATTCCTAAAAATGCATTGCATGTATGAACGGCCACACATTTCTTGGCCGTAGTCTAAAAAACTCACAGAATAACTCAGAATTCGACAAATATTTTGACAAATTTCGGCAAAGATTTATCATAATCTTGTTTACAATTGTTAAACTTCAGTATTTTGGGTGCCCTAAGGGTTTTTGATAGTGTTGAATCCATTTCCACTATTAAAAATAGCTTCTACATTCGATCATATGGATATTGCTAAGGGGAATCCAAAAATAACCTTTCATAATTGACTCCAGCGGCATCCATGAAGGACGCGTACTCGAACAAATAAGATTATCATTTATTTTTAAAGTATTATATAAAATATAATTTTGAAATTATTTTTATATTTATTTTGAAATATTAAATTATAATTGAAATTTTTTAGTTCAATTAAATAAATTACTCGATTTTTTTTTTAATAATTAGGTAAACCAATTAAATGTTTTTAAATATATTTGTAAGAAAATTAAAATTTTTAATAATTGAAGAGAAAATTTTACAGACCAACTCAAGTGGAAATCACTGTGTTATGAAATATTGTGTAAATTAAGAATTCAAAATTTAAATTCTCCATGAATGAAGCTAACTAAAAAAATTAAGAAAAAAAAAATATTTTCAAATATTTTCATTTATTTTAAAAACATTTCATAAAATTTCAATTAAATACAATTATGTTAGAATTATAATTAAGTAGATTAACTAAATTATTTAATAATTAATTAGATTAATTAAAAGTTCTTAACCATTAAATTAATTAATTAATTATTTTTAAATATATCCTATACTAAATTTCATTCAAATAGTTGAAAATGTAAAATTTAAATATCTGATGACAGAATATATATATATATATATATATATATATATCTTACTTATATAAATTTAAATTTAACACTAATCTTAATATTATGTTACAATATGGTAATCATAATTTAAAAATAATTTTGAAAATTATAATTTAAAATAATTTTATAATCAGTGAAATGTTAATACTATCTTCTAATATGGAAATCAATTAAATATATTAGTTGATTTTTTAAAATAATTGAATAAATTTAAATCTAAAAATGATTCTTTGATATAGTTTTTTCATATCAATCATAATGAGAAATTTTGAGTTGAATTTTCAAACTAATAATGTGATTCATCATCGATATAATGATTTTATAATCAATTTTGAAATGTTAATGTTATGGTTTCAATATAATATTTAAACATATTAATTAAAAAAAAAAATCAAGTATGTTTATTGTTTGTTTTTTGGATATATGTCTTCTGCAACTTAGAGTTGCTTCACATTTCAAGTGGTCTCACCACCCATCAATAGAGACTCAACCAAAATATACATAATATATCGGAAAAGAGTTTTGGGATGGTTATAAAGGAAGACATAATGAAGTGATGTTAATGTGATTATTAAGCAAATTTAATGAAAAAATAAAATAAAAATGTATATTGTTAAGAGATTTTTTACCTAAAATATTGATGAGGGAATAAAATTATTAACTTTTGACCACATATTAAAAAGAAAATACAACCAATAGAGCAACATGACTAAAGGTATATTTATAAGTTGGACTAAATTAATAAGAGAACATTAATAAAAAAAGGTTATTAATTATAAATATTTGATTATAATAATAATAATAAGCTTTTCTAATATAAAATAATACAATTAATATTGTTAAACTATAAGTATGTAAATACACTAGGTGATATAGATCTAGATAGGGGGAAATGTCTTATAAGAGGGGACAAAATTAAAAGAATTAAAATTAATGAAGATCAAATGCATTAATGATATGTTACACAGGAAGTAGGCTAGAGGTGGAGCAATCAATAATCCAAAAAAGAGAAAGTTAAAAAATAAGATTAAGGAAGGAGAAAAGGAAGAGGGCGGGGCGAGGGGAGGGGGACAAATTCAATTAATAGACAAAGAGAGACTCACGGGTTGGGGGGAGGAAAGGGGAGAGAGAAGAGGGAAGGGAGGGAGAAACAAGTGGATAGGTTGATGACTTAGATGTTGCATAAGAAGTTTAAAAAATTCGCTAAGCTTATACCCATATTCACTATTGAATTTTTTAGGTTTATTTTCAATCTTTGGGGCTTCTCAAATAAGGCAGGTTGGCTACAGATGGGCAGGAGCCAAGATTTTTGTTAGGTCAAAGTTGATGAGGTGCTTGATTTTGAAGGATTGTTCAACCACAACTTAATTATGGACCTCACAGTTGGTTGTATCTATTGGCTGATGAAGTTGTCCATTTTTACCTACTTACACCTATCCCTTTCCATCTACTTTATAGCTCTTATGAGGTTAATTTGTGTCTCAATTAACGAAAGGTATATCATAATGGAATCTCTTCTTGAATTGTTAATTGATGAAGCGGTAGTCATAGGGGAACGATACTTAGATGATTTATTGATGAGAATTCCTTGCAGATTACTCAACAACTCATACCAGACATCGTTTGGTGGAACAGGGCCTATCATGATGTTGTCGAATGCGGATTGGTAGCACTATTTGAGGACTGAACTATCAACTGATCAACCACTCAAATAGCTGGCAGATCTAGCGATGTTGTTATATTTTCATTTTGTTTTATATTTGAGGAACTATTGTATATTCCTGAACAAAGAGTTCACCATGATTTATGGGTTTTGTTAAGTAATTTTATTCATGTAATGACTGTTGTGTCTAAGTATGGCACAACTAAGAGAACTGGTTGTTCATCCTTTCATGTGTAACAACATAACTCTAGGTTGTAATTCCTTTTTAATTAATGAAAGTATCAACACATCGTAACTTGGTGTGATCTATCATTATTAGCCACAGCCCTGATTGGAGAGTTGGGCCCACTATTTTGATCAGGTGTTATTGGATATAGTTGTGTGGTATAGGTATGTTTTCTAATTATATTGTTAATGCTTTATGATTTCTATTTCCTTTCTTGTTTTTTTATTATCTCGTTGTTATCTCAGAATTGTTGTTATTCTGAATTGTTTTTACTTAGAGCCTACGTTATTCTGTTTGTTGTTACTAAATTTGTAGCTTTCTTTGGGACTTGTATTTCATAATTACTCAATACTGGGTAGGGAACATATGGCATGCATAGACCTTGCACGATAACCATGAAAGAATACAATGAACCCTAGATTGAAAAATAAATGTAAGATGGACTACTAAATTTATAAACCTATATTAAAACCCCAACATTTTGGCGTCGTTTTTGGGGAGGCTATCAAAGGCACAAAAGTACGATCAATATTTACCATAGGACCACTCTCTCGTCCTGGTCAGGTGTGGTTTTGTACCACCCCTTTTCCAGGACCTGATCATTAGGACTGATTTGGTTGTTTTAATTTTCTCTCTTTTTAATTGACTTTAAAACCCACTCTCTCGTCCTAATTAGGTGAGGTTTCGCACCAACCCTTTTCCAGGACTTGAGCATTAGGCTTGTTTTTGTAGTTTTAATTTAATTCTCTTCCTCTTTAGATTGCATGAACAGGGGAAAAAACCAAGGGGAAGAGGAAGACCCCAAAAAATCATAGGCAAAAGAGGTCTATGAATGACAGATCTAGGCAGGATTACCTATATTCAGGAAATCATCTCATGATTTGAATCAAGAAACTCATCACGAGGTGTTGTCACGGTAAGATCTCAGATGGGATCTAGGCCCTAGACAGTCTCTCAACTAGAGCCTTCCTCAACGACAAAATTAGATCCTAGAGAAGAGGAACTAGGGATCAGAGGATCTTAGGAATTAAGTGTTTAAAGTCCTTAAGGAGAAGAGGTATGGGAAGTAAACCCTCCGCCTGATCATGGAAGCGTTGTTAAGAGGACTCAACCGCGTATCGTGGTACAACTAGAACATGCTGAGAATCCAAGTGAATGTTTGAGGATATTCATGGCCAACACAACTTCTACATTTGAATTCCCAATTGGGGGCATTAGAGGCAATGCACCCATGAAACCTATTCCTATAACAACATTACCTAATTTCCATGGCCTCTCTTTCGAGGATCCAGATACATTCCTATTCGAGTTTGATGTTGTCTGTCGAGGGTATGATTATGTTTCAGATGATCAAAAACTAAATATATTTCCGATGACTTTGAAGGGGATAATGTTGCAATGGGTCTAGGAGGAAACTATATCATGACGTGGGAGAATATGAAGCAAAACTTATTTGAGAAATACTAGGACAACTGCAAGTCTCAGGACATTAAAGAATAGATCTTCAAGATAATGCAGAACGAGGATGCAAATATGGAGGATTTTATGGAATGATTTAAGTATAGCTTGAAAATATTAGGCCATAGTGATATGGATAAAGGTATTTTAAAGATAGTCTTGCTTCGTGTGTTAAGAGAAGAATCTCTGGAACTTTTGAATGTACTAGGAAATGGGGTATCTCAAAGGAATATTTTAATACCATCTGTGAACTATGTGCCAATTGTGCACAAGGATACGCAAGGCACAATCAAGGAACATGAGAAGTTTATAACAAAACTCTCAATTAATCCAGCAGTGGGCTCACAAATTCATAAATTGGGAACCTACTGGACAGTTTGTGGATTGACATCTTAATTAGTACGTTGTCTTCACAGTTGGATGTTCTACAAGAAAAAAAGAAACAGATTGAAGCTGAGAAAAAAATGGCCATATTCTACCCACAATGTAGGAAGAAGCACCCACTAAAGGAGTGTCCACTTAATACCATTGAACATGTGCAATATGTGAACAAAATCACTCCACAAGCATGTTTGAACCACTTCCTGGGTTGAAGGAAGTTTTTCAGGGGGAAAATGAAGAGACAAAACAACTCTATTTTATGGGACCAAAGAAGCCATGGCAACTGCAACCTTAGAATATGAATCAAGACCCTTCTCAATATTTTAATAATTGGAATTGTGGTCTTAGCCTGCACCATTTCCCTTTCCATAATGTCTGCAGTATTACTAGTATCCCATGCCATGGTAGTCATGGTCACCTCAACATCATCTAGTCCCTTCTTGGTCTTAGAATTGGTGTGCACCCCCTCTTCCTGGAAATAAACTTCCTCATCCTATGACATAGCAACAAATACAACTCCCACCAAACACCTTTTCTACTACTCCACCTATTCGTCCTCAACTGCCTATTCAAACCAACCTTAATCCAAATAATAGGGGAGTCCAATAGGTTGAGACGCTCAACCTTCTTGCATATGGTGTTACCACTTTAGAATGAAATGAGTTAAATCTTCAATCCGGATGAGTGGTGTATAACTACTTCACCAATAATAATTGAACAAATTGAGGGCGACGTCTCTACCTAAAAACGAGAACTTGTACACCCATCTGGGGAAGATGGGGGTAATCCAACACAAATTGTTGTGGAACAACAACCCCCACCAAAACAATTGTTACTCGAGGGGATCATATAGGACCACCTTATCTTGAAAGGTTTTTCCTGAGAAAACACATCCCTTAATCTGAATTTGATCTATTGGGAGAATTATAGAATCTATTTGTGAAAATCCCATTGCTCCAAGCCATGAAATATGTGCATATTTATGAAAAAAAAAATAGGGAATTGTGCTTAAAGAAACCTGGGAAGAAGCCTAAAGATCCACTTATTATTCATGTCATGGGGAAATTTTCATATATGATGTTGGGAAAAAATACACTCGTTAAATACGGAGGGAACCCGATCCTCACAGTTCAAATCAATGGAGTTGATATTCAAAAAATTTTGGTAGACCATGGGGTTGTAATTAACGTTATAATTTTAGAAACTGTACTTCTTCTGGGTGTACTCAACCTTAAACCAACCCCAATGGTTCTATAACTTACAGATCAATATACTATGAGACATGTAGGAAAATTAGAAGATGTAATAATTTTCGTGGATTCTTGGGAATACTTGATCGATCTCTTAGTACTACACACTCAATCACCAGTACAGGGGCATCCCTTGATATTAAGAATACCGTGGGTTGCTACATTTGATGCCTATATTGGGTGTCTATTTGGGAACATGGTAATATCAAATGGGGAAACTACAAAGAATCGTGTTCTTTACCCTCCTGCGGAACCAAGCTCGTCGATCAAAATTGGGTTTACCCTAGAACAAAATCCTTCCCTTTTTATCAATATAAATATGAAAATGAAAATGTTAGACCAATTATCACTATTGGGAAATCTCTATCAGTGATCTCAACTTCACGATAAATGGAAGACGATTCCATTAACACCTTTATCGGTGATATCAACTTAATTTCTTGCCTAACCCAGTGAATATTAGAATTCATTATGAGTTGTAAAACCCAAGAAGCTATTCAACCAGAAACTAAAACTAAAAACATTCCCGTCACAGTAGTTCATAGTAGCATTCTAGTAGAGATTGATCCAGGGAAAACATTGAATATCAATCCCAACCAATCACCCTCCCAAAATGAACAATTATTAAAAATTCTTCGCAATGAGGAGGCCTTTTCTTGGGAATACACGTAGATGAAGGGAATTCATCCCTACTTATGTACCCATCACATATATATAAGAGAGGAATGTCATCTTGTTCACCAACCATAAACAAGGATAAACCCTTCCTTAAAAAACATTGTTAAGGAATAACTACAAAAGATATTGGATGTTGGTTTTGTCTATGCAATCTCTGAAAGCCAATGAGTATCCCCATAGGTCATAGTCCCAAAGAAAAAGATAAATTAGAGGATATGTGTCAATTATAGGGAAACACATAAAAATACCTAGAAATATCACTTTCCTTTACCCTTCATCGACTAAGTTCTCGAAACAATAGCCAGAAATAAGTTGTTTTATTTTCTGGACAGTTTAGTGGATACAACTAGATCCATATAGCTCATGGGGATCAGGACAAGACCACTTTTACTTGCCCTTGGGGGGATTTTTCATACCAGGTTCTCTTTTTTTGACTCTGTAATGCACCTGCTACTTTCCAACGAGCAATATTGTGAATATTTTCTGATTTAATTATTGACAATGTTGAAATTTACATGGATGATTTTACTACTTATGGAGATTATTTTGAAGATGATTTGGAAAGCTTAGAAAATGTACTTAAATTGTGTAAGAAAACTCATGTTTCTCTTAGCACTATGAAATTTCATATGATGATGGAAGAAGGGATCACCTTGGGGCATTTACTTTCAGTTGCAGGAATACGGGTTGATCCTACTAAGGTCGAGGTAATCCTAAATTTTCCCATGATCCAGATTTATGCAGGAACACAATATAATATACATATAACCATAAATAAAAACATGCAGTGGAAATAACACTTACTTTCATTAATATCAAAGAACTGAAATTTGCTTACAGACAGAATGGAAATAAACTAGCTAGGGTGCTAGTAGCTTATCTTTGAGAAGAGATGTGGTGGCTACAGGCCTCTGAACTCTGTGTTACAATGAGGCTCCAAGGCCTATATATTATTAAGAAACAATGGAAAACCCTAAACATCCAAAAACCTAACCCTAGGAGATGAAACACTAGACTATGGGCCCCGTTGGGGTA
Organism: Pinus albicaulis; assembly: GCA_034641835.2. Classification (NCBI taxonomy): domain Eukaryota; kingdom Viridiplantae; phylum Streptophyta; class Pinopsida; order Pinales; family Pinaceae; genus Pinus; species Pinus albicaulis. Next base: position 130,521,317 of record CM076581.1, read on the forward strand.
AATTGGTACATCAATTTCCCGGGGTCGTAACTTTGGCATACTATCTCCGTTTGATGCACATGATACATCGTTAGAAAGATATATCCGAGGACTAAAACTACTAATATTGAATTTATATTTCGTATTAGAATCATACTCTCCAGACAAACAATTCCCAAAAAACTTTGTTGAGGGCCTCAAAACGGCTCTGGAAGTTCAAGACTCGAAAAATTGCTAAAAATAGTAAGTTGTGCCGAAACTGAAAAACTGAAAGAGGCAATGGTGAGGCCCCAAGTGGAATAGGTGGGTGGACACCAATATCCACCTGGGTCATTCCTCCCCCCTTAGGAAGTAATGGTCCCCATTGCGTTGAGCTCCTCCATGAGATGAGGAAACTTATGTTGAACTTAGTCCCTGGGGAACCACTTGCCTTGGTGTAGGATTTGGCCAACCTTGACAACCTGATATAGCTGGATATTTTGTTGGCGAGTGTTCTTGATTTGCATGTCCATGATACAATCTGTAGTGGCTTGTTCCATGTAGTCTAGGTTTAACTCTGTTGGTATGAGTTGTTCTGCAATGTCAGAGGTGTCCAATAGAGGTGGGAATTAGGGACGAAGGCGGTCCACATTTAATACTAGGTGCAGACCAAGGAATGGTGGAATACTGAGCTTGAACGCATTGTTCCCTGTTAGCCATCAGTAAATTTTGTCATAAGAAAATGATGGCTAAAACAGTCCTTGAGCCTTCAAGAAGATAATTTTCACAGAAAATCATTCATTCTTGAAGGCTGTTGTTCCCTTCAAAATTGTTCCCTAAACAACCCCTTTTCGTCATTTCATTCACTCATTTTGGCCCTTTTTACCCTCCATTTTCCCTTCCTTCCCCTCAAAAACCTTCAAAAAATCTCTTCAAACCATAGAACTCCTTGTTTATGGTTTAAAAACCCTTACTTTCCCTCTATCGGAACTGGAAAAACCCTAAGAAAATCCATTGAAAACACAAAAACCCACTTATTTTTCCTTTTGTTAAAAACACACAGGTCTTAAGCCCCTTTGGGTTTGAGCCCCGACCCCTTCCACCATATAACCTGGCCTTGCAACCGGGTGCCTAAAACCTTTAGCCCCTTCATCGCATCAGCCTTTTCTTTTTTATAAACCCGCTTTTTCTTTACAAATTTTCCCCCGATGCGATAAGCCTTTTTCTCCTTAGCCCATGGTCGCCTTTCCCCTCCACATGACCATTACCCAGCGCTAAGTCCCTAACCCTTTGAGCCCCCGCCTTTCCCTTCCTCCCTTTTCCTCTTTTCCCCTTATCCTCGCCTTGTCACTTTACGAAGTAATCCCAACCATTGATCTTTAAAGATCAACGAATATCACGCCTCTTCCCCTACCCTTCTTCCGCCAAAATCCTACCATCCATTCACCCTTTCAAATGAATCTTCTCTGTCGATATTATAGATCCGACGATCTTTATTAATCCCAACAACCCAACTCCGTTGGGGCCTACCATCCACTGTGCAAAAGACCCTTCCTATCACATCCCGACACCTATCCCCCACTACAGTCTCCACCCAAGCAACTTTTTCATCACGCCCGGTCCGCACCGTCGGATCTCATCCCCCTCATCCAATGGTCTATGATCCGTATCGCGCGATTTTCACATCCGGAGTTTAACACTCCAAAGTTACGTGATACCGGCGGTATCAAAAAATCCACGCGGCGCGATACAACTGGATCGCGTTCGATTCGGCTAAAACCACTTACCACCCGAATTGAATGCGATAACCACCCCTGGTATTTCAAAACCACTTTTTCTTGAATTCGTGCCAAATGTCATTTTGAACCCGATTTTCTCCTTCTTCTTAGTTAAAGCCTTTTCCGCATGCATAAATCACCCCTCTGCAATTCTCTTCCACCTCTGCCTCTCTCTGCAAGTATTTTTTCCAAACTCACAGGTTTTTTATAACATATCTTGTGGTTTTTGTAGATTTTTGGTGGTAAATTTTAAGGCATAATCCCTCATAAAGTTCACAAAGGAACATGGCCAAGGATTGCCTCATCCGATGCCCAAACAACATAGAAAAGGAATTCTTTAGGCATAAACCCGGGTTTTTATAAGTTATTGTTATATAAATCAAAATCCCAGTGTGCTAGAGCCTCATGTCCATAGCGAAAGGAAAAAACGTTGAATATTAAGAAGAATAGGCCTAAAACCCGACACCAAGGTCTAAATCTGTTTAAAAAGGGGCAAAGGACATTTCAAAATGCAAAAACAAAGTTTCCCAGGCTTAAAGCAAACAAATATTGAACAAAGCGTAGAGGTTAAAGGTTGACACAGTGAGTATAATCAACAAAGGGCCCAAAGTATAAAGACAAGGGATAAAGCACCATCTGAAGGATTAAAAGAGTTAAACCATGTTGTGTTAAGGTTAAAACACAGTGAAAAGGTGAACATAGTCGGCATATCAGGATTAAAGACTCCAAGATGATTATAAGGGCATAAAGCAAAATCAAAGTTATAATAGTGTTTTGAAGCCACAAAAACAGACAGATTATCAAAATAAGCCTCCAAATGCCACATCAGTGAGGCAATAAAAGCCAAAACTGCCGCCTACAGGTTTATTTCCTCAAAAGAAGGCACCATGAATGCACAATCAGGGATATTTTTAAAAGACAACTCAACATTAACTTCCAACCTACCAAAAACCCTCAAAGTCAACAAAAGCAACTAAAGGTGATGGAACTTAATGTAAAATTGATTCAAACAGAGATCGGAATTCGAAATCTTCTCTCTTAGGCCTCCCAAAGGTCAATAAACCATTACTATATATTAATTGAACCAATGAACCCTTCTTCCACTCCACCTCCTCATTCTTCTATAAATACTTCTGTAGAAGACAGTATAGAGGTTGGTCTTTGGATATCTGTTGCATGTAAATAGCTTTTGAAGCAGTTGTAGCTCTGTTTTGTAATTGAAGACACATAAGCGGAGATGAGAAGTTTGAAGCTGTAAAGACCCACTAGACTTGAAGATTGTAACTGGTTTGAACATCAAATACAAATAGCTGATTTGTGGCATTCTGGTCCATGTCAATGGTGATGTGTTTCTCACTGGAAATTGTTATTTTCTTATTGTTTCCATTCTGTCCACTTTTCTCTGATAAAGAACATCAAACATATATTAGGATTTACTTTTGAAGTACCCTAAATCTCACTGATAAATCTTTATCCTTTATGTTTTCTTCTAAATGTGTTTTGAAGGTAATTCAATAGAGTATAACTAGTGAAGTGTTGGTAAGCCCATGTTTCCTAAGTACAACTTGAGATATTGTCTTTGAATGTTCTTGAAAAGTCTGCTAATTAAAGATTGAGCTAGAGAATTCTATGGTTAGCCCTGTCCTCTAGTTTCTTCTCCAACTGTTGCTTTGAAAAGTTCCCTTAAGAGTATGTTGAAAGCAGGCTAGTTTAAAAGTACTTACCTAATCTTAGACTACTTTTTATGTCTATCATGAATGTTTTCCTTTGAGAATATGCTGAAAGCAGGCTAAGTTAAAAGTATTTACTTGATCTTAAGCTGTTCTCTGTTTTTAAATGTTTTCTCTTGAAAGTACATCAAAAGCAGGCTAGTTTAAAAGTACTTACATGATCTTAGGTTACTTTTGTGTTTTTTCCCTTAAGTGCATGTTGAAAGCAGGATAGTTTAAGAGTACTTACCTGATCTTAGGTTACTTTTTTGTTTTTTCCCTTAAGTGCATGTTGAAAGCAGGCTAGTTTAAAAGTACTTACTTGATCTTAGACTGTTCTTTGTTTCTTCATGTGTTTTACTTCTTTCACTTCATTTTTTACTGTTTCATTCCAAAAAATCAACTTAAAGAGATCCTTTGACATGGATGACTTGCCCCATGGACCACTCTTGAAACTTGCTATGCAATTAAATCCTATTATGACTCCATAGCCCAATGGATTGATATTGTTCCTTGCTTGTCTTATCAACTGAAGCATTCATTCATTTACTTACACCTTCACCCTTCATACAGACTTCCTTCATCTTCATGTTATCCAGCCCAACCAAACAAAAACAAACAACCTTGTTATTCATAACTAGCCTAAAATCATACTTGAAGCCTTAAAAATCATATCTTTGAACATATACATAGAGATATCCCTCTCTGAATCTAGGATGGCTAGGTCCTCAGATTCCAAAGTGGTTTGATGTAGGCTCTACAACATTTGTACTTGTGAATCTTGGAAACTACGGAGGCCTAACAGTTCCCTAAAACCTTAGTGATGGTGTATGACCCATATCGGAGTGGGTGAAGCTTGTGGTGGGGTCCAGTGAGGCACTCCTTCTGCAAATGTAGCCATACTTTGTCGCCCACCTGGAAGTTGTGTGGCATCCGATGTTGATCATGTCGTTGCTTGTACTTAGCATTGGATCTGTCCAACATGTCATGAACCTATTGGAGGATATGATGAAAGCACTCGATGAAGCTGATCGCTTTGTCAAATTCAGACTGGACATGAGCCGAATCGGCCCGAGTAGCAGCAAATGGCATGGCTATGTCAATGGGACATAGTGGTTGGAATCCCAAGCCCACCTGAAAGGGGCCGTGGCTAGTTGAACTGTGGAGAGCCTGGTTATAACTGCATTGTACATAGGGGAGGCTCTCATCCCATGTGCGTGGATGATTTGAATTATACATGAGCAGAATGTGTACAATAATCATGTTGATGACCTCTGTCTAGCCATCCATTTTGGGATGGAAAGCTGTGGACTTGGTGAGATTGGTGTCCAACATTGACCAAATGCTAGACCAAAATGTGTTGAGGAACCTACTTTCCTGATCTGAGATGATAGACCGTGGGATCGCAAAGTGCACCCACACTCATTCAAAGAAGAGTTTAGCAGTGGATTTTGCTGTGATATTCTTCTTGCAAGCCTCCATAATGACCATCTTCGAGAATCTGTCGATGACCATGAAAACACAATCGTTTCCATTCTTAATAGATGGAAGGCCCGACATGTAATCCATGGAGATGGATTCCCAAGGTAGACTAGGGTTAGGTAGCGAAGTATAGAGGCCTTACTTATTGATGGTCATTTTGGAAATGGTACAAGCAGTGCAGGATCTAATGTACTTCTCGACATCCTGTCGAAGGTTCGACCAATAGAAATACTTCTACAGTACTGCCACTGTTTTCTCGATATCAAAATTCCTAGCGACTCGACTGTAGTGTGCTTCCCATATCATCTTCGCACGCTCTCTTGAAGGAACAAAAAGGTGTCCCAGGTGACATAACAGTGCATATTGGAGGTGAAAATTTGGAACTTGTGTACCCCAAAGAGTGCCTTGTACGTGTGACAAAATTCTAGATTTATCTTGTAGAGAAACGACCAATCAGAAGTCTCGTGCCCACAAGAGTTGAGAACAGTGGTTAGCGCCACAATCGGTGGTCAGCTGAGGCAGTCTGCAACATTATTGTTGCTACCCTTCTTATACTTGATGTTAAAATGAAATTGTTGTAGATGTGTGGACCACTTATGATGGCGATCGTTCTGCAACTTCCCTTATGTCTGTGTGAACTACAGGGGTTGGTGGTCTGTGTGGATGATTGTTTCCTTCCCCAAAATGTAATGTTTCCATTGTCGACAAGCCTGCACAATGGAATACATTTCTTTGTCATAAGTGGGATAATTGTGGATTTTGTCGGACAATGTCTCACTGTGATATGCCACTGGATGCCCCTATTGAGTAAGAACTTCCCCAATAACATAGTCACAGGCATCCTTCTCGATCTCAAATGGTTGTTGCAAGTCTGGTAATGTGAGCACTGGGGCAGAACAGAGGCGATGTTTCAATTCTACGAATTCCTTCTGTTGAGATTCCAACCAAAATAATTTTTCTTTTGCTCCTCCCTTGGTGACTTGATTCAAGGGCCAAGTGATATGAAATAATCCCAACACGAACCTGCGGTAGAAATTAGCAAGACCCAGAAAGTTGTGAAGCTCTGTTAGAGTGGTTGGGGCTGGCCAATCCCAAATGACTTGGATCTTGGTTGGATCCACATGCACCCGCCTTTCATCAATAATGTATCCCAGATATTGAACCTCGGTCATACCAAAAGTTCACTTCTCCAAATTGGCACACAACTTGTGTTTCCGCAGTGTTTGGAGGACTTGTTAGATCTGGTGGAGGTGCTCTTCCCAAGTCTGGCTGAAGATCAGAATTTCATACAAGTACACCACTACAAATGAGTTGGTGAATGGCCACAATATTTCATCCATCAACCTCATGAAGGTTGCGGGAGCATTCGTCAACTCAAAAGGCATGACCAACCATTCAAAAAGGCCCTCCTTGGATTTGAAGGCAGTCTTCCACACATCGGAGGGTTCGATTGCTACTTGGTGATACCCAGACTTCAACTCGATCTTGCTGAAATATTTTTCCACTTTGGGTTGGTCTAGAAGGTCATCAATCCATGGGATCAAGTACATAGTCCAGACAGTGATCTTGTTCAACGCCCGATAGTCAATACAGAGTCTCCAAGTCCCATCCTTGTTTTGTACCAACATGATCGGGCTCCCACAGAGTGATAAACTCGACTGGATGTGACCTTTCTGCAGCAGCTCCTGAATCTGACTCTTGATTTCATCATTCTCCAAAACAGAGCGTTGATTGATTAGTCCATTGGGTAGCGATGCACTTGGGGTCAGATCAATGGGGTGCTTGACCTAAGAGTGTAGAGGCACCCCTGTGGGTGAGGTGAAGATGTCCCTGTACTCCTCCACAACCTTGTCCATTTTTTTTTGTCGTGTAGAGGAGCCCTGTCTAAAGGTCATGTCCACAATATTCTTCTTGCCCTGGGGGTAGATCATTAGGAAAAAAAAAATCTTGGTTTTGGAAATGAGCTTACTACATTATTTTGCAGTAACCAAAGAGATAGTGGCAGGCAATGGTACCTTTAGTATCCTGTACAACTTATTTCCAAAAGTAACAAGAATAACGCGAGGCCGGGACTCATACACAACATGTCACTTCCACAAGTATTGTTGGCCTAATAATACATCACAAACATCAAGAGGAGCAATGTCACATAATACCTCATCTATGAAGGGCTTGATGCTATAGGGAAGGCGACACTGCTAGCTGACGCAAAGATCCCGTCCTTGGTGAAGCCACCCGATGGTGTATGGTTGTGGGTGTGTTTTGGTAAGCAAGCCCAACCGCTTCATGACATCTGCTGAAATGGGGCTCTTTTGGCTCCCATTGTTGACAATGAACTGTAGCAGGGAACCCTTTACCCACATCTAGGAGTGGAAGAGACGCTCCTCCTCCTCTGGATCTTCGCAATGGAAACAATGACATTGGGTTCCGCATCAATAATATGTTTCCCTTTTTCATTCCCCTTGTCAGGTTATGATTCAGAGTCAGGGAATGCGTCTGATTCAGAATCCCTCATCTCGGCCACCAGCGATTGCTTGGCCCAACACTCACTTGTGTTGTGAGTGGAGCTCTTATGGAACTCACACCACTTTCCCGTGTCCTTCTTTGGCTTCACGGTGTTGTTCTTTGCTTGCGGCTTTGATAGGTTGTCTTGGCTGCCATGCCTTGGATTTTTCCTTTGTTCTTCGGTTTGGGGGAACCTTTCCCTTGCTTTTGATTTGCAGATCCAAAGTCTCGCTTCTTTTGTTTGAATTTTAGATTAATCTTGGCAACATACCGGTATGCCGTACGAAGCGAGGAGATGTCGAGGAACTCCATTTCCTCCTGAATATATCTGTGCAGAAAATTGTGATACTTTAGCACCAAATGTTTCTCTCAATCTTTGATACCCAAATTTTTGTGTAGGGTATGGAACAGATTCGTCAACTCATGCACATCTTGATCCCTTCGTTGCCGCAGCGTGGTCCACTATATGTACTTTTCCTCATAGCTCCCCACAGGATAGTATTGTTCCTTGATGGCATCTCGGAAATAATTCCAAGTGGGTACGGCTGAGAACAGAGAGGGTTATATCTTGTCCTTTTTCTCACAGTAGGTTTCCCACCAGCCCTTGACATGAGGGGTATCTTTCAAGAGTGAAAAAATAATCTTCTCCCAATCAGAAAAATCATGAACTAAGAAATATCCTTCTAATAGATTCAACCATATATCTATGGAATCTACATCTATTTGAATCTCAAATATGGGAATTTCAAAGTTTACTTGTACCTTAAAGGGAGTCGCACCTCTAGAGTGGCTGCTGGATTCACATGCGCTGCCGATGGGCAGTCATTGAAGGATCTGGGCAAAATTATCCATCATCGCGTTCCTTTGTTTTTCGAGGGCTCCTCAAGCAATATTTTGATAGGATCTCCCACTCCCTCATATTTCTTTTCACCCCCCATGGGTGGTCATTATGGTTTGCGAGGCTGATCTTGCAAAGGTTCAACCAAGTCAAGCCCTAACTCCTTATACCACAACCTCGTTGGGGACATGCAAAGAAGGATCGAGAAAAAGCAGACCGCTCTAATACCACTGATTCAGATTTATGCAGGAATGCAATAGAATAAACATATAACCATAAATACAAATACGCAGCGGAAATAACACTTCATTTCATTAATATCAAAGAACTGAAATTTTCTTACAGACAAAATGGAAATAAACTAGCTAGGGCGCTGGTAGCTTATCTCTGAGAAGAGATGTGGCAGCTACAGGCCTTTGAAATCTGTGTCACAATGAGGCTCGAAGGCCTTTATATTATTGAGAAACAATGGAAAACCATAAACATCCAAAAACCTAACCCTAGGAGATGAAACAACATATTATAGGCCCCATTGGGGTAAATTGGTACATTAATTTCCCAGGGTCATAACTTTGGCATACTATCTTCGTTTGACGCACATGATATATCGTTAGAAAGATCTATCCGAGGAATACAAATATTGACCGCTAATGTAGATTCTGAAATGGAATCATAATTTCTAGACAAACTGTTTGGTCAATTTAGTGTGTCCTAAATTGCTACATTAATTTATCAATCCGGGATTCGTAAGCTGATGAAGTGTGGCGCACTATATGTGCAAGATAACCTATTTCTTACCTTTTTGTCGTTTTTGGTTTTCTAATGTGAGATGGAAATTCTAAAATAAAAACAAGTATGGTTATGATTATTCAAGGCAATGATATCCTTTATAATGATTTACCAACTTCAAACTTAAAAAGGAATTTGAAACATACAATGACAAAACTTGAAAGGAAATGAAAATGTGCTGCCTAGCCTAATAAATCAAACAGTGAACTATTGAGCATGAAAACAAAATTATCCTTGCTGCTGTCTAAACACAAAGGAAACTATGCTTAAAGAAATCCAAGAATTGCAACAAAGTAAATCTAAATCAAATTACATCAACTTATATTCTGATCCCTCACCATTAGTCCAGCTATGGCTTCCGAGGTAACCATAAACAACTTAAGCAACCTGATATCTAATTTGCAGAAAAAGAAACTAATATAAAACTACACACTCATACTTCAATCCCTCACCATTAGTCCAGCTATGGCTTTCGGAGGTAACTGAAAATGACATGAGCAATTTAATATTTCTAACTTGCAAAAAGTAAACTAATATCAAAATACGCACTCATAATTCAATCCCTCACCATTAGTCCAGCTATGGCTTTCGGAGGTAACTGAAAATGACATGAGCAATTTAATATTTCTAACTTGCAGAAAGTAAACTAATATCAAACTACACACTCATAATTCAATCCCTCACCATTAGTCCAGCTATGGCTTTCGGAGGTAACTGAAAATGACATGAGAAATTTAATATATCTAAATCTAACTACTGAAGCAAATGTGCAAGACTGAAATAAACAAAGCAGTACTGGAATTAAACAAAAACTAAGAAAAATAAATTAGCAACAGAACAATATTGATTCCATGTCATTAGTCAAAAGATATGCAAATGCCCGGGCTGCCTATTTGTAATCTGAAACAAGAACACTGATCAGTTAACAACAACATAAAACATGAAATATTATGGACAGAAGTAAAATGTAAAGCATGAAAGATTATGAACAGAGATGAAGCATAAATACCATGAAAAATGCAATGTATAAACACGTGAATGACTTATGGCACAATGAACTTAAAGAAATAAAACAAGAAACTATACAATAATGCACAAAACCTCAGCGTGTGCAGGGGCCCTCTGCACCAGCCTCGGGCAACAGCCTTCAAATACGAATTACGCTTGGAAACAAAGTCTTCTTATATATTAAAATGTAGTCATAACAGAGAAATGATATTACAGCACAGTGGCAACGCAATTACATTACAGAGCTATATGGAGGCTAACTATTATGCGTATGAAAACGCGTTATTTATAACAAAGGTGATATAAATAATTCCCTAAAGTTTGTGCTGATAGAGACACGTGAACCATCACGTCCAGAGATCCAGCATCATGGCCGCGGTGAGGAGTAAATCTATGAAGAGTGGATGTTGGATTCGGCTTATGGAGCCGTGTACAGGTGTTGATGTGTCTCCCGTAATTAGAAACGGTCATACAAATCTTCACGTGATGAGAAACAGAGTCCTGTCATCGTGGGACTCTACGGTTGACTTCCACTTGGCCACCTTTGACCACAGCCTCCTTAGGTGAATTTTCCCGAGCCAATAGGACACGATCCATGTCCACATCATTTCTGACTTGCCCATGTGGCTCGATTTGCCTGAAGACACCTGCAACATAGACTTTCACAAAATGGTTGCGGAAAGTTGCAGCAGCTGCGGAAAGTGGCAAGATTCCGCAGCTAAATGAGCAAAAATCTAAATCAAACAACAGACACAAAACATAGTTAAAAACCATTTTAGATGCTCTTTTACAATTAATATGCAATGATATTGACAACTTAGAAGGTTTAGGTGAATGAAAAAGGTCTAGAAAGGTGTATAGGAAAGATGCAGATTTGAGACTCAACATACCCCCACTGTGAAGGTGTTGCATGTCCTCATGCAACCAAAATTTTGATAATCCTTCTTCAATTCATATGCCTTGACACTTCAGCCAGTACATCCAGTCCTCTCCTCCTCTTCCTTGGTGCTACTAACATCCTGGGCTTTTTCATCAAGCATCTGAATTTGATATTAATTAGTGCTCTGCTTAACTTCTGGCATTTCTTCTTCAATTTCCTGTTCTTCTTCTCCCATAGTCCCAGATGTAGCATGGTATTATCATGAATGATTTTGTCCAATTTGCTTTGTTCCTTCAATGTCTCATTTTCATTTTTAATGTGTCTATTTAAAAGCTCTAGCTCAAAGACTTCTTGTTTCAGTGATTGGACTAGATCATCTTGTGCTATGTGAGGCTGAGTGGACGAAGTGCTGGGACCCGTAGCTGCTTTTTCTAAAGATTCTATATAATCATATACTTCTTGCTGCTTTGGGTCTATATCAGGTGTCGTTTTTATTGGGTTGTCCCCAAAATGCCGTGGAGGAGAGTTGTCTTCAAAATCTGGCTGAGAAGGGCTCACATCAACGTCTGGCTGAGAATGGGATGGACTATGTTCAATGTCTGACTGAGAATGAAATGAAATAGGTTCACTGTCTGACTGAGAGTGAGATGGACTATGGCCAGCTGGGGATTGTTCAGATGTTTCTTCTCCCAAATCAATAAAATGGGGTCCTTTCATTTGCGTTTTCCTCAACTTCCCCTTAAGCCTGGAACTTCTTCTTACACGCTGTGGACCATTGTCTTTTTGCTTTTGTTTTCCTTTCCCTCTCTTCTTGGCCATAGATGACTGTTCTTGAAGGTGAACTAGTCTCTCAGATAACACTTGATGATCTTCTTCGGAAGAAGGGGTTTGATGCATAGCCTCAATACTTTTCCTCTCTTTTGATGTTATTGGCTTTTTACCCTTGGTTTCTTTCTTCTTCCTTTTTGACAGTCTCTCTTCCCTACTAGTTCTTTCAATTGTAGTAGTAGGAGTACTTTGAATTTCATCATTTGTTCTCTTTCTCCTACTCCTTCTTGATGTATTACCTTCAGGAATTTCTTGAGGTTCCTCAAAGAAATTTCTAATCAAAAATTGTTCCCATGTGTCCTTCTTCTCTTTTAACTGTTTTTCAATCAAAATTTTCACAAGACCATGGTGATATAGATGTGGTTCTACATCCCCTAAATGCTTCTGAACAGTCACAGACATCTTCTTAAAACTATTTAATAAAAAGTATGGCAAATTGAGGGTCTGGTTATCTAGAAAATTCATCAGCAATCGGGTGTGGTACATATACATTGACCCAAAACGGCCCTCACAGGTGATAAATTTTTGAACAACTAGCAGCAAAGTAGCCCATTCCTCTTTCAAAGCATGAACAGGAATTCCTCTTTTAAAAATAGTTATGTCCATACCTGGGTTATGTAGAATCACTCTCTAGGCTTCATCACTAATGCTTTTGTTCTTAAACCAACGTTCACCCTCTTGAAGAAGTTCTGTGGCAGATGCTATAGATGCCTCATTCACCGTAAACTTAAGGTCTCCAATCTCTACTTCCAGGCCATTGAAAGACCTTGCAAAAGCTTTTGTCACCTCTTTATGGTAGCCTCTAAACTTTTGAATAAACCGCAGCCACTTTGCCTTCTTCAATATATCCCTGACTTGCGGGTATCCTTCCATGAATTTAGGTCCCTCTGGTTCTGCTCTCAATAATTTACCCATCCTTCTTTCTGTTCTTTAAAAACTTGCCTGCGTGAGGAGGGTTCAATGGAAGTAGGACGGCTGAATGAACGAAAATGAGCACGATGACTGTAGGTAGATATCAGAGAGTGGGTATACAGACTGTAGCGTAACAGAGAACAAAATGGAGTGAAGCGGAACAGAGAAGGGTTACGTGAGCACGGCGGAAATGCGGCTGTAAGATTAATAGAACAATAGGAGGAGTATAACACATCCGACAGTGTTTTAAAATTTGCTGGCTGCAGAATAAATGTAAGCACGTTTATACAACGGCTACGGATTTTATGCGGCTGAAAGAAGCTGTAGTCAAATCAACTACGTTTCATTGTCACAGGTGGAATATCGGAGTATGAGTGAAGATCGGAGGTTTAATTATGGGACCGTTTGAGAATGAATGCAAGGATTGTGGGAGGATTGTACAGAGATCATGAAGTGGTTACGGAGTTTGTCAATACAATCATTGCACATAATGGAGCTTATGGTTTATAACTATATAAAAATGTGTTTTAAATGCTATTTGAAATAAATTTTTACTCATACCTTGGAATTCTTGCCATTTTTCCTTGGTCTTCAATTAGTTGCTCCTTATTGATATCCTGAATGCTCCATGTCTTCATAATTGGTCCTCATACCTGCATTTGATTTCATGATTGTGGAAATAACATCTAGCTGTACATGCTTTTGAAAAACAGAGTAGTAGCTGCGGAATCTGCTTCTGGCTGCGGAAACTGGTGTCAGCTGCGGAAACAGATGTCAGCTGCGGAAACTGGTGTCAGCTGCGGAAACAGATGTCAGCTGCGGAAACTGACACAGCTATTATTTGGGTGAATGGAAATGAACGGATGACAATTGACTAAATGGAAATGGTCATGAAAGAGAATTTTATTGGTGAAATGGAATGAAATAGATAAAATGAAGTGAAATGGAATGAAGTGGGGTGAAATGAAGTGGAATGGAAAGGAGTGGGTGGTCACAAAACTTGTGAAATGAAAGAGAGATTTTTTTATTATTTTTTTGGAAAATATAGGGTGTCGGGTGTTCCTGATTTTCACCCTACATTTTTTGTATAAGACTGCCAATCAGTGATTGGTTTTCAGGCTTATACAATTTTTATTTTTATTTTTATTTTTATTTTTTATTTTTTATTTTTATTTTTATTTTTATTTTTTTTAACTGAAAAGAACAAAAGCTAGGCCGGTGGAGAAGAAGAATTCTTCTGTACCAGCCTAATTGCAGAATTTTCTTGAAACATTTTGACAAATTCCTCTTTTGAGAGTGGCTTATGATAAACTTTCAATCTGTGGCCATTCACAATAAGAGGAGTTTGAAACTCATCAATGGTCTTGATTCTTACCGCTCCATTGCTAAAGATCTTGTCAATTTCATATGGCCCAAGCCAATGAGTCTGAAATTTTCCTTTGAAATCTTTAAACTTGGAATCAAATAACAATGCTCAATCTCCTTCTTGAAACTTCTTCTCTTTGATGTACTTGTCATGCCATTTAGCTCTTTGATATTGAACTAGATCAGTTCTTAAAATTGCTTCTTGTCTGATCTCATCTAGCTCATTCAACTGCTCCATTCTATGCTTTTGGGCTTCCGATAAGTCCATCCCCAACTGAACTGCTATCTTGAAGGTCTTGACTTGGAACTCAATGGGGAGCAAGACTTCTTTCCCATAAACAAGTTCATAGGGAGAATGTCCTGTTGTATTTCTCCATGTAGTTCTGTAGGCCCACAAGGCTTCAGGAAGCCTTTCTGCCCAATCTCTTCTATGTAGATGAAAATTTTTGGTGATGATACTTTCGAGAACTTTGTTGGTAGACTCCACTTGACCATTTGCTTGTGGATGGTAAGGAGTAGATCTTCTATGCTTGATTTTGTATTCTTCCATCAGCTTCTCCACCAGGTTGGATGTGAATTGGCTTCCTTGATTTGTCACAATTTCTCTTGGAACACCAAAGCGAGTAAAAATATCCTCATAAAGAAAATGAACAACTGAATTTTCAGTAGCAGATACTAATGCTTTGGCTTCTACCCATTTAGTAACATAATCAGTACAAACCAATATATACTTCTTTTGCTTAGATGGTGGATTAATAGGTCCAATGAAATCTAAAGCCCATTTTTCAAAGGGTTCAATGAGTACCCGTGTTTGCAATGGCATTTCATTTGAAAGGGTAGGTTTCCCTACTCTTTGGCAGCTATCACACCTTTTGACATATTGTTTTGCATCTTTGAAGAGGGAAGGCCAATAATATCCCAAGGAAAGGATTTTATAGGCCGTCCTTTTTTCCGCAAAGTGTCCGCCGCATGGTTCATCATGACATGCCTTAAGAATATCAGGCATTTCATCTTCCCTGACACATCTTCTGATCACAAGATCTGGCCCTGTTTTAAACAATTCGTTAGAAATCCATGAATATTTTGAACTCTCCCGAATAATTTTTCGTTTTTCACTTGGAAATAAATGTGAAGGTAGTTTCCCTGTAACCAAATAGTTAGCAATATCTGCATACCAAGGAGTTTTAATAGTTACTGCAAACAAGTATTCATCAAGAAACTTATCCTCTACAGGAGAATCTTCTTTAGTATTCTGAATCCTAGACAAGAAATCAACTACTGTATTTTGTTTTCCTGGTCTATCCAACACAGTAATATTGAATTCTTGCAAAAGTAAGAGCCATCTTGTCACTCTGCCATTAGTAACAGTTTTGTTCATTAAATATCTAATTGCAGAATGGTCAGTATGAATAAAAGTTTCATAGCCTGTTATGTAATGTCTAAAATTATTAATTGCATGAACAACAACTAAAAACTCTTTTTCAGTCACAGTATAGTTCAACTCTGTGGGAGTCAAATTTTTACCGGTATAATAAATGGCATAAGGAACTAAATCTTTTTGACCCAACACAGCTCCTAGAGCTGTATCTAAAGCATCTGTAGAAATATGGAAAGGGAGTTTCCAATTTGGTCCTCTCAAGATAGGTGCTTCAGATATTCTTGTTTTCAAAGTTTCAAAGGCTGATTGACAATCAAGATCCCATTTAAATTCACAGTCTTTTGTAAGCAATTTGAAGAGTGGAGATGCTATTTTAGTGAAGTTTTCTATAAATCTTCTATAGTAACCAGTAAATCCTAGAAAACTTCTAACATCTCTTCGACAATTTGGAATAGGTAACTTGGAGATGACTTCAACTTTTGATCTATCAACCTTAATCCCATCTCTTGAAATATGATGTCCTAAAACAATCCCTTCAGTAAACATCATAAAGAATTTTTCATGGCTTAATGAAAGGTTTGTTTCTTTACATCTTATAAGAACTTTTTCCAAATTTTCTAATGCCTCGTCAAATGAATTACCATAAACTGTAAAATCATCCATATAAACCTCTACACAATCATGGATTAGATCAGAAAAAATTCCTAGTACTGCTCTTTGGAATGTTGCAGGTGCATTACATAACCCAAAAGGAAGCACTTGATAGGAAAAAGTTCCCAATGGACAAGTAAATGTGGTCTTATCTTGATCTTTAGGTGCTATCTGAATTTGATTATAGCCACTAAAACCATCCAAAAATAAAAAGTACTTTTTACCTGCTAATGTATCTAATACCCGATCGATAAAAGGCAAAGGAAAGTGATCCTTCAAAGTTGCTTTGTTCAATTCCCTGTAATCAATGCATACCCTCCATTTACCATTCTTTTTAGGTACTATAACCAAAGGAGAAACCCATCGGCTATATGAAATTGGATAAATGAAGTTTACATTGAGAAGTTTTTGGAGCTCTTCTTTCACTATCTCCCTAAGATTTGGATTCATCCTTCTTTGAGGTTGTCTGATTGGTCTACTTTTTTCCTCAATATAGATATGATGGATGCAAGTCTTAGGATCAATACCTTTCATGTCAGTATACTCCCATGCAAATGCAGTAGAATGTTTTTGCAAGATTCTGGTTAGTTCTTCTTGTTGTGACTTTTCCAAATGTTTGTTGATATTCAATTTTTTCCCTGGAAAAATCTCAATCGTAGAACTACCAAAATCTTCCATAGAGTAAAGAGAAATTTGTCTTGATGATAAATATTCTATGTCAGATTCCAATTGAAATTGTGTGGGGTCATATTCTAAAGATATCTCAAAATTTTCTAATGTGTTCAGAATTTGACTATCCTCACTGATTTCAGAAATGGTAAAGACAGGTTGTATAGTGTCCTCATCATCAACCCATTCATTGTCTTCTACTTCTGTGATTGCTTTTGCTGGAGGATACAAATTGAATTTCTTTGTCGAATTACCATTAGAAATGTACATATCCCCGGATCTACAACTAATGAAAGCATCAGCTGTGGCTAGCCAAGGTCTTCCTAAAATAAGTGGGTGCCCTCCTAGATTACTCTTGGGACTCAAAATCATAAAATATACTGGATATTCCCAAGAATCTAAGGAGACTAAAATATCTTCTAATACACCATCTGGTTTAATAATTGATCGATCTGCAAGTTGCAGTAAAGTAGGTGTAAAAAGAAGGTTAGGAAGTTTTAGCTGGTCCATAGTCTGTCTACTCATAATGTTGATAGCAGCCCCTAAGTCAATCAATGTGTTTGGAATTTCTATCCCATTTATATGTGTCTTGACAATTGGACTTCCCGGATCTACATACTTCTGCATGGTAATTTTTCCCATCATAATATCTGCAATCTTTCCTACCAGGTGGATTCTTCTTGTGTCTTTTAGTTTCCTTCCTGGTCTTTTGAAACTCAACTCCTTTATTGTTTTTTCTAGAATAGGAATCTCTCGAATGGCTTGTAACAAGGGAATCTTGATACAAACATTCTTCAATTCATTCAGAAAATCATAGTTAGGCAACAAGATTTGTTTTTCCACCCCCTTGTCAATTTGTAGTCTTTCAGGAAAAGGAGGTGTAGATGAAGATGCAGGTTGCTCAACTATAGGAGTTGTGGGTGTTAACTTTTCTTTTTCTTTTTGAATGTTTGAATTTTGAAGAGATGCTTCCTCAAAACCCTCATTGACTTTAAGAGAGTCCTCCTCAGAGGTATCTTGCTCTTGAATATCTATAGAAGGTTTTTCTAAAACTCTACCAGATCTGAGTTGTACATCGTTGAGAGGAATAATCATATAGGTAGGAAATTGTTGTCCTTCTACCATGTAAGTATTCTGAGGATTCTTATTGTTAGGATTTGGCAATGGCTGAGCTGGAAGTTGATTTGTATTTTGTTGGTATGGGAGCATGAGTTGAGGATTTGGATTTTGTTGAGAAGGTTGTTGTTGTAGAAATGGCAATGAAAGTTGTGGATTTGGGTTTGGAAGTTGTGGAGCTTGTTGATTTTGAAAAGATGGAGGATATTGATAAAATTGAGCAAATCTCCCATAAGGATTTTGCATACCTTGTAACCATGGCTGATATGGATTTTGATGTTGGGGCCAAGGTTGTTGCCAAGGATTCCAATTTGGTGGGGTTTGAAGATTCATAGGGTTGTTAAACCCTTGAGTTTGTTGTCCCTGCCAAGGTCTTCTTGCAACAAAACAGAGAGATTCTACCGAATTTGGGTCTTCTTGAAAGACAGCTTTGAGTCCAGGAATTGAAGGACAATCCTTGATCTCATGATTCTCTGAGCAAATTATACATGTTTCTACAACTTTTGCATCCAAGGGACATTCCCTTAAAGCATGTTTCTTCCTACATTTCGGACAAAATATGGCTAGAGCATCTGTTTCTGCTTTCTGCTTGTTTTGGATTTTAAGGGTGTCTAGTTGTTCACTAAGGCTCCCTAAGATATCAGTTTTGAATTCATCAAGCATGTTACCAATCTCTACCCTACTTACTGATCCAGTTGCAGATTTGTTAACCTTAATAAGAGAAGGATCCCTAGGCCCTTTTCCCGTTTTAGATTTTCCTCTTGAGAGATGGACACATAGTTCTGTTATGTCACGAAGTGGAAGTTGAGAAATGTCTCCTTTCCCCATAATGTTTAAAATATCTATCCATTCATCTCTAATGGCTTTTAATATGAGGGCTTTCAAGGTTTCATCATCTAAGTTGCTCATCTTTTCTCTTTTTAAGTTGTATTGAAATCTTTCAAGTAAATTTTCCAAGTTTTCATCTTCTTTTTGCATCATTTTGAATACCTCATCCTTGTGATTGGTGGGCATACAATAGTCCAAGTATCTATCAAAAAATGTTTGTTTCATATCATTCCAAGTCCTAATAGATTGAGTGGCTAATCCCATGAACCATTTCAAAGCAGCTCCCTTCAATGTTGAAGGAAACAGTTTGAGTTTTTGAGAGTCTTCCATATAGTCATAGGTTCGGCACACGACTTCAAACTCAAACATAAATGTTTCAAGATCCTCACTTCGCAATCCATAAAAGTTGGGGAGGACAGATGGTGAGATATTTTTCATTGTTGTATGAGTTTCCTCATCAACTATAGGGAATCCAAACAAGTTGTCTCATTCCCTATTTCTTCCATTATTACCTTCACCATTGTTGTCTCCATTGTTTCCTCCTCCTCTACCTCTACCTCTACCTCCAAATCCATCTATTATTTCCTCTACCATGATAGTTTCTTTAGAGTCCTTAAAGTCCTCTGGTTCTTCTATCAAGGGAGGATGAGAGGGAGTCTCTTCCTTTTCTAAATGAGATTTAGTAGGTGGTATAGGAGAATCCTCTAATTCAACTGCTCCTTGAATTCCAAAAATCTTAAGGCTAGGGGTAGATGGTGGTGAATCTTGTCTATGCCTTAAAGAATATGGAGTTGTGAAAATCGAACTCTTGGCTTTAGCTATAAACCTTCCCCTAGAATCTCTTGCTCTATGCATGTCATTTTTTATTTTTTTTATTTTTTTTAAAAGTTGGGCTAATAATTCTCTTTCTGATCTTCCAGGTCACACTAGGTGCAAGAAGAGAGCATACTTAAGAAATTACTGAAACAATAACTCTCTTTTCTGATCCTCTAGATCACACTAGGTGCAAGAGGAGAGCATACTTCAAGAAGTTATCAAGTTTTCCCTTCTTTTACTATTTTGTTTTTTTTTTTTTATAAAGAAATTGGCTACCTAGTTACACTTCCCCGGCAACGGCGCCAAAATGTTTGGTCAATTTAGTGTGTCCTAAATTGCTACATTAATTTATCAATCCGGGATTCGTAAGCTGATGAAGTGTGGCGCACTATATGTGCAAGATAACCTATTTCTTACCTTTTGTCGTTTTTGGTTTTCTAATGTGAGATGGAAATTCTAAAATAAAAACAAGTATGGTTATGATTGTTCAAGGCAATGATATCCTTTATATTGATTTACCAACTTCAAACTTAAAAAGGAATTTGAAACATACAATGACAAAACTTGAAAGGAAATGAAAATGTGTTGCTAGCTTAATAAATCAAACAGTGAACTATTGAGCATGAAAACCAAACTATCCTTGCTGCTGTCTAAACACAAAAGAAACTATGCTTAAAGAAATCCAAGAATTGCAACAAAGTAAATCTAAATCAAATTACATCAACTTATATTCCGATCCCTCGCCATTAGTCCAGCTATGGCTTTCGGAGGTAACCATAAACAACTTGAGCAACCTGATATCTAGTTTGCAGAAAAAGAAACTAATATCAAACTACACACTCATACTTTAATCCCTCACCATTAGTCCAGCTATGGCTTTCGGAGGTAACTGAAAATGACATGAGCAATTTAATATTTCTAACTTGCAGAAAGTAAACTAATATCAAACTACACACTCATACTTCAATCCCTCACCATTAGTCCAGCTATGGCTTTCGGAGGTAACTGAAAATGACACGAGCAATTTAATATATCTAACTTGCAGAAAAGTAAACTAATATCAAACTACACACTCATACTTCAATCCCTCACCATTAGTCCAGCTATGGCTTTCGGAGGTAACTGAAAATGACATGAGCAATTTAATATATCTAAATCTAACTACTAAAGCAAATGTGCAAGACTGAAATAAACAAAGCAGTACTGGAATTAAACAAAAACTAAGAAAAATAAATTAACAACAGAACAATATTGATTCCATGTCATTAGTCAAAAGATATGCAAATGCCCGGGCTGCCTATTTGTAATCTGAAACAAGAACACTGATCAGTTAACAACAACATAAAACATGAAAGATTATGGATAGAAGTAAGATGTAAAGCATGAAATATTATAAACAGAAATGAAGCATAAATACCATGAAAGATGCAATGTATAAACACGTGAATGAATTATGGTACAATGAACTTAAAGAAATAAACAAGAAACTATACAATAATGCACAAAACCTCAGCGTGTGCAGGGGCCCTCTGCACCAGCCTCGGGCAACAACCTTCAAATACGAATTACGCTTGGAAACAGAGTGTTCTTATATATTAAAATGCAGTCATAACAGAGAAATGATATTACATCACAGTGGCAACGCAATTATATTACAGAGCTATATGGAGGCTAACTATTATGTGTATGAAAACACGTTATTTATAAAAAAGGTGATATAACTAATTCCCTAAAGTTTGTGCTGATAGAGACATGTGAACCATCACGTCCAGAGATCCAGCATCATGGCCGCGGTGAGGAGTAAACCTATGAAGAGTGGATGTTGGATTCGGCTTATGGAGCCGTGTACAGGTGTTGATGTGTCTCCCGTAAATTAGAAACGGTCATACAAATATTCACGTGATGATAAACAGCGTCATGTCACCGTGGGACTCTACGGTTGACTTCCACTTGGCCACCTTTGACCACAGCCTCCTTAGGTGAATTTGCCCGAGCCAATAGGACACGATCCATGTCCACATCATTTCTGACTTGCCCATGTGGCTCAATTTGCCTGAAGACACCTGTAACATAGACTTTCACAAAATGGCTGCGGAAAGTTGCAGCAGCTGCGGAAAGTGGCAAGATTCCGCAGCTAGATGAGCAAAAATCTAAATCAAACAGAAGACACAAAACATAGTTAAAAACCATTTTAGATGCTCTTTTACAATTAATATGCAATGATATTGACAACTTATAAGGTTCAAGTGAATGAAAAAGGTCTAGAAAGGTGTATAGGAAAGATGCAGATTTGAGACTCAACACAAACGATGCCCAAAAAACAACGTTTAGGGCCTCAAAACAACTCTGGAAGTTCAGGACCTAAAAAACTGCTAAAAATAGTAAGTTGTGTCGAAACTGAAAAAATGAAAGATACAATGGTGGGGCCCCAAGTGGAATAGGCGGGTGGTCACCAATATCCACCTGGATCATTCCACCTCAAAGACATAGACAACGGTACGAAGATTTATTATTTATGTTGGGTATTATCGACACTTCATAGAATTTTTTTCTGAAATAGCATTCCTAGTTTTCCAACTATTGTCTAAAGATGCATAATTTGTGTGGACTCTTGCTTGTGAATAAAATTTTTCAGGGATCAAGAAATTATTCTACGAGGCTCCAATATTGCGTGGCCCTGATTGGAAACTTATATTCCATGTCTCTACGGACGCTTCCCATACAGTAGTTGTAGCAGTCTTGGGAAAACATGAAGATAAGAAGTCGCATGCAACCTACAATGTTAGCAATAATTTAACTTTTGTTGAGCTTAATTATACGGTAACTGAGAAGGAATTTTTGGCTGTAATTTATTTTGTTAACAAATTCCATCATTATATTATAGGGTACCCTACCTTTGTGCATACAATCATTCAACCATCAAGTATCTAATGAATAAACCTATAACTCCTGGACAAATCACAAGATGTTTATTATTGTTACAAGAATTTGATATCACTTTTTTACACAAACCAGGGAAGGATAATTTTGTAGCAGATTTCCTGTCTAGGCTGAATATTAACAATGAAGAAACACCTGTAGAAGATATTTTTCTTGATGAACATATTTTTGAAATTTCTACTCACACCCCTTGGTATGCAAATGTTCTTAACTATCTTACAGTAGGTAAGGGA
Organism: Pinus albicaulis; assembly: GCA_034641835.2. Classification (NCBI taxonomy): domain Eukaryota; kingdom Viridiplantae; phylum Streptophyta; class Pinopsida; order Pinales; family Pinaceae; genus Pinus; species Pinus albicaulis. Next base: position 130,544,000 of record CM076581.1, read on the forward strand.
CCTCATCATTTGTCACATAAGGAACAATGGAAAATAAATCAGCAGAGCAACCATTATACATGGATAGAAGGGTACCTCTTTTACATTAGACCAGATCAGTGAATCCGACGATGTGTAAGTGAGGACGAGATCTACGATATCCTGAAGGTTTCCCACGATGAACCTTGTGGGGGACACTTTGCTGATAAAAATATTGTTCACAAGGTATTGTATATGGGATACTATTGGCCCTCTATATTCTAAGATGCTATAAAATATGTTCGGGGCTGTGATAGTTGTTAACAAATGGGCCAGCTTGTTCAGTCAGATGAAATTCCACTATAGACTCAACTATTCCTCGAGCCCTTTGAGAAATGTGTCATTGATTTTTTTGGGCCATTTAACCCTTTGTCCCACTATATCGTCCATATCCTTGTCTGTACATACTATGTGAAGAAATGGATGGAAGCCAAGGCCCTTTCAAAAGCCACTGAAAAAATTGTCTCAGACTTCCTATTTGATGAAATAATTGCTCGATATGGGACTCCTAGAGTAATAGTCCAGATGGAGGGGCACAGTTTACATCGCATTCAACAAAAATGCTTATGAATAAATTTGGAATCAAACACCAATTGAAATCCCCATATCACCCTCAGGTGAATGGTTAAGAAGAGAGCACAAATAAAGTCACTGGAAAATATCCTTACAAAGACTGTGGCTAACCATAATTGGAATTGGGTTGAAAATATCCCTGAAGCACTTTGGGCATATAGAACTAAATGGTGGAATACAATGGGGTTCTCACCATATGAAATTGTGTATGGGAAATATTCGTTGTTTTCGATTGAATTTGAGGTTGAAACACTCAATACAACTCTTGAAGTAGGCATTGATCTTATTGCAGCCCAACAACATCAGCTAGATCATCTCAATGACTTAGATAAAATTTGTTTGGTAGTTGTATAGAACATTGTCGCTATCCAAAAACAATGAACTAAGTGGCATGATAAATTTATTAAGAAAAATGTGTTTCAAAAAGGTGATTGGGTGTTACTCTACGATTCTCGATTCAAGGATTTTAAAGGAAAGACATGCTCAAGGTGGATGTGACCATATGAGGTCGAAACAATGTTTGAAAATGAAACTATAAAACTCATAAAAATATACGATGCACATAATCCTTTACCTATAAATGGACATCGCCTCACATTGTATCAGCATCCGACCTCTAGGGACTCCTTCATTAGACAATTTTTTGATGATTTTGGTGTTGAAATTGTTTATGCAGAAAATTCTTCCTCTGCACCTCTCGTTGAATAAAAATATAATTCTGTTATATATATATATATATATATATATATATATATATATATATATAATAGTGTTTAAGTTATGCCACTACTCCAATTGCAACACTCTTTTCCCCTTCCCTTGCTACTACTTCAATTGCAATGCTCTTTTCCCCTTCTCTTACGACTACTCCAATTCCACCGCACTTTTCTTTTCGCTTGCTTCTAATCCTATTGTAGAATCTCAATTATCTCCATTTCAACATCGCCATTGTTGATACTCCACTAAGGTAGGTCGTCAGGTACATCCCCGAATGAATTCGTTAATTTAATTGACATTTCAATAATGACATGACCAATTACAGTCGAGGATAGTCGTACCTTAGTTTGGGGGAGACTATCACATTTAAATTTGTTGTTATTATTGCTATAGGTCAATTTGGGCACCATTCCCAATGACCTGGTTAACTGGGCATCATCTCCAGGACCAATGATTAAGGGTCTATCATTCCCTATCATTTTAGTTGCTACATGCTCTAAGACAAAGAACAAGACAAATCATACATGAATTTCGACTACAAAGGTTTCCAAGATTTGAAGATTATGATATATCATGTGAGAGCTCATCAATGCTACCTCTAAAAGTACTAAGTGCATTTCATATGTAGGTAGCCCCATGCAAGGTTGCTCTACAAAGCACTTCCCGACATTCACATGTGCGTTGGTCACATTAGGAGAAAAATTATCATTGTTCCGGAATCTCCACTTGGCCAGTGCCTTCTAGAAGAGTTCACATGTGTCAAGCTTTGAATCCATGTGTCCATTTGACATATACAAGATTGGGAACATGTCTTGCCTATTATTGGAAAGTCGTTGATTTTAAAACTACCTTCAGCTCCTTTATAGATTGAGCAAATATTTTAGTGTTTGATAAGGAAGAATTTGAGTAGAGAAATGCTGGTGGAATTTCAATTGAGGAGTTGATTTGAGTGATATATTGCTGGAGATATCTACATTGTGATGAGGCTGGGATGCTGATGGAGATGGTGACACTAAATAAATTAATAAATATTACTTCTTATCTTTCCCTATATGCATCTGTATAAGCTTTGATTTTCCATATTATGATGTCTTATTTGATGTATATGGTTTATGCTTTATTGATTTAGCTAACTAACTTGAATAGACATCTGTATTATTGCTATCTCTTGTTGTTTAGTGTTTATTCTTACAGGAAATATTTTGCACAGCCGGCTGGAATTTGAAGCTACAACAAAAGCGACAGAAGGAGACTTTGGATGTTCTTGGATTCCAAGTAAGCTTCTTATTTCATTCTGTGTGTCCGTTTATAGTTAGGAAAGATAGTTGTAAAGTCTTTGACCTATTGTTCTAGATTAGAACCTGTCTAGAGAAGGATATTTTATTTGTAATACATAATTCCACATAACAAATTGGTGACTCCACTGGGGAGATTACTCTTTATCCTAGGTGTTTTAGCCTCTGATTTTCTCTGTTTATTCACCCAGTAGTTGTTATTTACAAAGATTAGGTTTTTTGAAATCCAAATTTGCAAGAGAAGTGTGTTAAACAACTGTGTTTTTCCTTATACACTGTGCCCAACACACTCTTGGACAGGACACTATGCTTTTCATAGCACTATCTCCCTTTCAGGCCTACGTTGCAAAGCACTGTCTCTCTTTAGAGACTGCATTGCCTCCTGAAATCATCCAGATTCCCTTGAATTTTTCCTTGCAATTTGTTTCAGTTTGTTTTCTGCTGTATTTTGAAAAGCCTGAACCTCATATTGACTAGTGAACCTATCTACCTCTTCCTCCTTTGAAAAAATAGTTTTTTCAATGTTTGTTTAAAGCATTTTTCTTTATCATTGACGAATTAATTTCAAAGTATTTTCATTTTCGCATTAGATCCATTTGCTTTTGAAAAAGGAAATTGTCGTAAATTCTTCGTTTCCTGATAGGAGAAATTGTTGTTTAATTCCTCATTTTTCCTTCAAAAGAGAAATTGTTGTTTATATTCCTCATTTCTCAAAAGTAAAAGGAATTTGTTTTTATTGATTTAGTGCACATAGTTTCCTTTTTGCATTCATAACATTAAAGGAACTAAAAATAAAAATATGCATTTGCATGTAGTGGTTTGTGTGCTTTTGCAAAAGGAACAATTAGGAAATCTGCATTTAGTTTGTGCTCATTGATTTGTTTTCTCTCAAATTGATTGCTCTTTCCCTCTAGTAGCTAGGATTCTCATTGAAAAACTAAAGTGAAAGATTTCTTATCGTTCTTAGCTTTCATTTTAGGAATTTCCAATACATCATCGCGGTGAACCTTTGAAAGGAAAATTGATAAACAAGATCAACTTAAAATTTATCTCAATTTACCTAACAAAGCATTGGAACCATAACGATAACATTTAGAAGGTCTAGGCTAGAGACGTGTTCCGACGTCATAAAACATAACAACTATCGTTAATTGTCTAAAATTCATTCTGAGTATGATACCTCACTCCACGTACGTAAGTATATCGTAGCTCGTCCACGTACTTTCGGGTATATCGGGCGGTGTTACAGTCCGAAAATTATAAAGGGGTGCTCTCACTATGCGGTTTCGCATCAGACAACGCTAATACGGACTTGGGCCTCCACGTACCTTCGGGTATATTTTGGAGGAAAAATTTTAGGTGCTATCCATCCATAGTGAACTGAGTCGGCTGCCTTGTGAATTGTGATACAGAAAACACAACATTCGGGGAGATTGCCTGCCCGTACTTCTTGGTTCGCCAGGAGGTATTCTGCAGTTCATAGTTTCTTGGTAAACCTTTTGCCTAGCATTACCATTTTATTTTTTTTATTTGGTTTTGGTTAAAATAAATCAGTAATCGTGGAAGAACAAAATCCTTTCCCCCGTTATTCGCGTAGATTAGCATTAAAACCACCTTTATCACCAGAAGTTACTTCTAGTAGGCGAAGGTGATCACAATCTACTGAATCAAGTACAATCTGTACCTCTAGTGAAACATCATCTTCCCAAAAACCAGAGTTAGCTCAAGTTGATTCTACACATCCCGGTTCGTCTACTGTTGTCGAAACGGAGTCTTCACAGCTACCCGTGGTCACGATCCATCCAATCAGTGAAACCATACTTCTTAGACCCGACATTGTTCAACTAGAAATTGACCCAGATCCTATCTCTTCTTTTCCAGAAAATCTAAATCTAGAAGTCGAACAACTGGAAGTTTTTCCTACCTTGGTCATCCCACAAATTTCTGTAGCCATTAAAACTCCCATATCACATAGTCAACCTCCTGAAATTTACTTTGGGCCTGACGGTGAAATACTTCTACCTGGTTTAATTTCAATTGAAGAAATCCCACAAGATGAGACACCTTTAACTCCAACCCATTTTGGGGAGGCCCTTTACCTCTACGAGTCTTTTCCTCAATCACCACCCTTTACTTTAGTTGATCCTATTCCTATTCAAAGTCTCGTCGATTCAAAAGGGTATACCTTTGGTCAAGTAACCATGCCTGAACCAATGTCTTCAGTTAGGCCATATGTTCCAATTATGTCAGTACCTGCCCTCGCAACCTCGTCGATGTTTACTACTTCACCATAGTCATATTTTCATGGTGGCCCTATGGTCCCATAAGGTTATAAATATTTATCTGGAATTTTCTCTGGTGCATCTTCAAAGCCATGGACTTTACCAATATCATCATTAGGTATTCTAACTGGTAATACTATAGTAATTACTGAACGGTTTGATTCTTTATACACATCATCAAGGAAATATCAAGCTGGTCCTTCTGGGTCTATTCCATCCAGCAACATTCAACTGGACTCCCAGCATTTGGAGAGAAATATTTTCCGTCTAATTATCCTCCTCGTGCTGGGGGGAAACCTTTGATCACCCAATATGACAGTACTCTGTCACTTTTTGGTCAACTTAATGTCGAAATGAATGTTTGTCAATGGCAGCCCACTCTGCCTATCCAACCACAAACGATTGTACACTCGTATCAACTAGTTCAACCTGTTACACCCACATAATTTCCACTTGTTAATACATCTTTACCCCTATTACATAATCAAAATTTTGTACAACAACCTTATCAAGCTGGTCCTTCAACTCAATATCCTCCATTATTGGGTCCACAGACTCCGAATCCTTTGGTTAATGTACAACAACCTTTACCCGGAATCATTTATTCACAAGCTGGTTTACCATTTTATGGGATGTCACATCCACAACCAGGTTATACATATCCTCAACTGAATCCAAGTTATCCTAATTTGGGTTATAACATTGGTGGATAGATCCCTTGGCAACCCGAGGCGCAAATGACACAAACTTCAATTCAACAAGTATCATATCTAGGTTTTGGTCAACAAACTCCTCAAGCGTTGGATTTTCAAAACAACCCCTATTTGGGTTACCAACAACAAATTCCTTATGCCGGTGCTCAAAGACCTATTGCTCAAGAAATTCCATCATACCCTGGCTATGCTCAACCTAACCTTAATAGACAGTTTCCCTTTGTAGCAACTTTAGAGTTACTAGATTTAAAGTGTCTAACCAATGATCCAATCAACTATGCTCCTTGGTGGTTGGTGATAACTCACAAATTACCCTCAGATATTCCTAAGTTCAATGGAAACCCTGGGGAAGACCCGTCGACTCATGTCATGACTTATCATTTGTGGTGTTCATCAAAATCCCTGAATGATGATTCTGTTCGACTACGTCTTTTCCAACGTACACTCACAGGTCCGGCTGCAAAATGGTACATTGAATTACCTAGAGCTTCTTTTGATAATTTCATTTCCCTAGCTACTATCTTTTTGACTCACTTCCAGTTACCCATACGATATGAAACTGGAACGGAACTCTTGACCAATTTCAAACAGAATAATGCTACTCACATTTATGATCATATTCATGAGTGGCGTCATCGTCGTAGAATGGTTAAGAAATTTGTTCCTGATCAGCTTCTTGCTGAGTGGTTCATTAAGTCCCTGTTACCATCTATAACTGAGGATGTGGCTAAGGGTGGTGTCGTCAGAGAAGAGCATGTTATCGCTCGTGCCCAATATTTAGACTTGATTTATACTCAGTCTGGCACACTCTATGAAAAAATTCCTAATGCACCGAGATATAATTTTACTGTTCCTCCTCAATTAAAGGACTCTCATGCTGGAGACAGCTTGATAGGTACTGCAAGCACACACCGCACTATTGCATCTGATCCTACTCCTGCTTTCGAAATTAATGTTGTGTCATTTGACAAAGGCAAAAGTGAAAAGCAACCCAGAAGTAAGAAAAAAGGGAAATCTAAGAAAAAGCAAACTTCTAACCTGCAGGAAAGAACATCTGATCAATCGTCTGGACCTAGGAAACCTCATTATCCATGCATAATCTGTAATGAGGAACACCTTTTTAGGGATTTTCCTCACCGTGTCTAAGTCTAAAAAATCATCAAGACTTCTCATGCATCAGCTATGTTGACGAACCCATTTCCAAATCCGAACACAAATATGGTTGCTATGGATCAAGCTCCTAGTTCCCAAGTGCTAATGTTATCTGTCACAAAACCTTCAACAGATATTTTGGTGTCGACGCGTAATAAAGACTATGGTAGTCATGCCACTGATCAACATACTACCTCAACTACGAATCTATCTATGGAAACAGTACCACCTACTACTATTCCTGAATTGACGATTAAGCCACCAAAGGGAGTCGTTCATAAATCGACATATAATCCTCGAGAAAGAGCTGCACAAAATTATAATATAGTTGAATATTTGGCTCCATCCCCTTCAACTATGTCTGCTCTTGAGGTATTACAAAATTGTCCCTCCCAAAAACAGTCTTTATTGTCAGCTATTGGTGGAATTGACCCGACTGATTCTAATCTCATCGTCTTTAATCATACGGGCTATGTGCCACAACTACTAGCAGTGGCATTCTCCATACAAGTAAATTTTCTCAATCACCTTGTTCATCGTACTATTATTGATGAAGGAGCATCTACATGTATTATGTCTCTAAATTGTTGGAAGTCACTCGGCTCATCGCGCTTATCACAATCATCAACGACGTTGAAGGCTTTTGATGGATGTACATATAAGCCTTGTGGTATTATTAATAACCTGCATGTTGAACTAGGGGGGAAAACAATGAATATTGATGTCGAATTTGTTGATGAACCACTTGACTATAATATTGTACTTGGAAGGCGATGGGTATATGCTATGACTGCCATTGTTTCTACATATTTTAGAATGGTTTCCTTTCCACATAAAGGTACTATCACAGTCATTAATCAACTATCGTTCTTTGCCTCCGCTTCGCAGGTAACTGGAAGCATTCTGTTTGTTCACATACCCCAACTAGAACTTCAGAACATTGGTGTAGGACTTTTAAAGGATTCCACTCTTATGGGAACCTTTACATTACTGCCGCCTGCAAAGTCAACATAAATTGCAAGTATAGAGACTTGCTACATGATCTATTTCACTCTATCTGGCTTAAGGAAGAGTACGGGTGATTATGAAATTGATATGTTGGATGAGTTTTTGCTGCCCAACCCTATTGATATTGCATAGCAATCAATCTATCTGGCTTGGGCGGTGAATTTGAAATCAACGTCGCCAGTTGTTTGGGTTGATTGTTCCTTAGATTTTGGTACTCTTTCTGATCCTTTTTCCTCGATATTCTTGATAGATGAGAGTATTTTGGAAGCAATGATTTCATAAGGAGAACCATGGGAAGATTATCATCATCGTTCCCATATTCCTGATTATGAAGGAAACCATCTTAGTGAACTATATCATCTATTAATCCAAAATTTCTTTTCGAATTATTTACCTATTAATGCAATCGATGTAGAAATTTGAATAACTGATAGTTTATCCACTGATATTCTCCTGATCACACACTATTTTAACTTCATGCACAATACATAATCTCTTCTACCATTGATCATTAATTGTGGAAATAAAAACAATCGCATGCGCACATTAAAACCATAAAAATTCACACATATGAACACAGTATTTTATGGGTAAGCTTAAAGCTAAAAACCCCCAACTATATGTATATTATATGTCATAGAGATCATGTAACAATCATCATACAAAGCTCCTCACAAGCTCTCAGTACAATCTCCAATTGCTACACACTAATTAAGCTAGATCTAGCAAATCACATGCTCCAATCTCTACCACCTGATTGCCTGCCTCTACTGCGCAATAAATGCTAAATAATGGCTCATAAATAACTTCAAACCACCTAGCTTGTACTGCACAATCCTCATTCGCATCTCCAATCACTTTTTGTTGCTAATCATGCAATAGTATAGTCACAACTAATAGTCACACTGCTCTTTCACCTATATCTTCACTGGTCTCCACTGAAACTGTCCATGCACTGAAGTTAACTGATGTAATTTTTAGTTGATTAATGAGTTTATAATTAGTGAATTAATTAATAATTAATTCACACCACTCTCACTAGTGTATCAATCAGTTAGACTAGATACAAATAGCTCAACTATGTTTAGCTTAGTTAAACTGAACACAACTCCATTAACTTCCTCAATCAACTCCACCAAACTCTGTCACATGAGTTCTAACCGGGTTATCCATGAAATAGTTCCACTTAACCCAAAGGTAGAGCGTGCACTTTTTTCCAAAACAGAAATATATCTGTGCACTTAACTGAAGTGCTCCAAGAGAATAAGATAATGTTTAGAGTCTAAATATTATTAAGAGCTAATAATATTCGACATATCTATTTTTAGACTGGAAATCTAAAAATAGATTTCGCCCAGTATGTCTAAAAATAGAAGTCCATCTATTTTTTCTGACTTGACCAACTATCCACAAATAGCATCCTGCAACTCATAGAACATGACCCATATGTTTAAAAATAGACATAGTCTAAAAATAGACTTTGTGCCAAAAAAAGCCTGCGGGCACACTTAGTGAAGGCGATTTCTTTCCACTAAGCTCATCATCTTGTTGCAATCTCACACTCCTCTCAACAAGATAAGGATTATCTGCCACCCCTATCCCGCCTATGGTATTCGGGACCTGTTTCCTCGGTGAGCGCTCGTCGAAGACACGCATCTCCGATCCTCCATGGGAATGTATGAAAGTAACATGACCTTCCGTTGCACACAATCTCTGATATGATGATACTAGATGTCAATGTGTTTAGATCTATCATGAAATACTAGATTAACCGAGAGTTTGATGCAACTCTGATTATCACAATAAATCACAGTAGGCTCTAAGTGTGAACCGAACAACCCGACCAGGATCTTCCTCATCCATATAGCCTTGCCGTCAAACTCCCCTGCCACGATACTCACTTCCACGAACCCAGTGCCACAGAGATTTCTTTTCTATACCGAAGAAACCGATGTCGCACCCGATACTAAAAATCCTCCCGCATGTGCTCTTTTGTCCGCTCGCTTCCCCGGCCAACCGCATCCGTGAAGCCACATAGCCTCACCTCATCTGACTGTCTGTACCATAATCCATATCCCGATGTGCCTCCGAGATATCTCAATACGTGCTTGCCTCCCTTCCAAAAGAGCTTGGTAGGCTTAACCATAGCTTGTGAAAGCTGGCTAACAACATAACATATGTCAGGTCATGTATTAACTAGATGCATAAGCGACCCCACCAACTGTTGATAAACTGTGGCATCCACTACCTCCGTCGAAGTAGCATCCTCCTTCCTCCATCCACCAGGAAGAGGAGTATCAACAAGCTTGCAGCCATGCATGTTGAACTTCTTCAATATCTCCCGGGCATACTTGCCTTGAGAAACAAACATTCCATCATTGTGCTGCCAAATTTCCAATCCCAGGAAATAATGAAGGAGGCCCAAGTCCTTCATCTCAAACTCCTTTGCAAGATCAGCCTTGCATGAGTGTATCAACATTTCATCACCTATCAAAATCAAATCATCTATATAAAGTACAATGATCAGCAACTTACCTTCCACCACAATCTGGTATAGGTTCGGATCCGCCTCACTCTCAGAGAATCCAAGTCTGGTGTGTAGAAATTTGAATAATAGCTGAATTATTCACCGAGATTATCCTGATTACACACTATTTAAGCTTCATGCATAATACATAACCTCTTCTACAATTGATCATCAATATGCGGAAATAGAAACAATGCGCTGCGCAATATTGCAAAACATTAATCAAGCACACACAGACAATACGTATGTAACAAAGAAAGCATACAACCGAAAACCCCCACTATCTCAGACATTGACGATAGGAACATGTAACAATACATAGCACAAAGCTCCTCACAAATTTCAAGACTCTCCTCAATGTTGTTAATAAAACGAGTTTCAGGATGAACAAGTCACGGGTTCAAATCTCCTCCACAAGTCTGCCTACCTCTACTACGCAATCCAAGATGAATAATAATGAGATCCAAGTTCGAATCCCACTGGCTTGTATTACGCAATCCTCATTGGCAATCTCAATCAATGTGTGTGCAAATCTCATGCACAACCATAGTCACAACTGATAGTAGACTCACCCTTTCACCCACCTCTAACACTGGTATCCACTGAACTGTCCATGCATTGCAGTTAACTGATGTGTTCTTTAGTTGATTTATGAGTTAATAATTAGTGAATTAATTAATAATTAATTCACACCACTCATCACTAGTGTATTTTTCAATTAGACTAAATACAACTAGTTCAACTAAGTTAAACCGAACACAACTCCACCAATTGTCTCATCAACTCCACCAAACTCTGCCACATGAGTTCTAACTGAAGTCAACCATGCAATAGCTCAACTAACCCTTAGGAAAAGCGTATTTCCTTCTTTCAGCTGCATGTGCCACATCCAAGCATCAAAATAAAGTGCTCCAAGAGGATAAGATAATGTTTATAGTCTGAATATTATTAAGGGTTAATAATATTCGACTGTTCTATTTTTAGCCTGGCAGTCTAAAAATAGATTCCGCCCAATGTCTAAAAATAGAGGTCCATCTAATTTTACCAACATGACCAATCATCCATAAATAGCATCCTGCAACTCATAGACCATGATCCATATGTCTAAAAATAGACATAGTCTAAAAATAGACTTTGCGCCAAAAATAGCCTGCGGGCCCACTTAGTGAAGGCGACTTCATTTCACTAAGCTCCATCATCTTGTTTCATTTTCAACACTCCCTCTCAACAAGATATGGATTATCTGCAACCCCTATCCTGCCTCTGTGGTATTCGAATTTTCTCCTGGTGAGCGCCTTCGTCAAGATATCAGCATCCTGATCCTCCGTGGGAATGTATGAAAGTAACATGATTCTCCGCCGCACACAATCTCTGATATGATGGTACCTGATGTCGATGTGTTTGGATCTATCATGAAATACTGGATTAGCCGAGAGTTTAATGCAACTCTGGTTATCACAATAAATCACAGTAGGCTCCAAGTGTGACCCGAACAACTCGACCAGGATCTTCCTCATCCATATGGCCTCGCATGCAGCCAAGCTTGCTGCCATATACTCAGCCTCTGCTGAACTGAGTGCCACGGATCTCTGCTTCCTGCTGTACCAAGAAACTGCTGTCGACCCGATACTGAAGATCCCTCCAGATGTGCTCTTTCTGTCCGTTGGGCTCCTTGCCCAATCTGCATCCGTGAAGCCACATAGCTTCACCTCATCCTCCTGTCTGTACCACAATCCATATCCCGATGTGCCTCTAAGATAACGCAATACATGCTTGCCTTCCTTCCAGAAGAGCTTGGTTGGCTTAACCATAGCTTGTGAAAGCTGGTTAACAAAGATATACATCGGGTCGGTGGCTGACCGATACAGGCGACCCCACCAATCGTCGACAAATGCCATCCACTACCTCCTCACGAAGTAGCATCCTCCTTCCTCCAACCACCAGGAAGAGGAGAAGTGAACAGTTGCAGCCATGCATGTTGAACTTCTCCAGTATCTCCCGGACATACTTACCCTGAGAAACAAACAATCCATCACTGCGCTGCCAAATTTCCAATCCCAGGAAATAATGAAGGAGGCCCAAGTCCTTCATCTCAAACTCTCTAGCAATATCCTCCTTGCATGAAATTATCAACAGCTCATCACCCATCAAAATAAAATCATCTACATAAATTACAATGATTAACAACTTACCCTTCACCACAATCTGGTATAGGTTCGGATCCGCCTCACTCTTGGAGAATCCAAGTCCGGTGAAATAACTGTCTATCCGTGTGTACCAAGCACGAGGTTCTTGTTTCAACCCATACAGCGCTCTCATGAGCCTGCACACATGCGAATCACTGCTGAAGATCTCGAAACCTTCGGGCTGCTCTATGTACACCTCCTCCTCAATGACTCCATTGAAAAACATAGTCTTCACATCCATATGATGAATGTGCCACCCCATCTGCGCTGAGAGAGCTAGGATCGTCCATATGGAAGAACACCTTGCGACAGGTGCAAAGGTCTCCTCATAATCGATCCCCTCTATCTGTGAGAAGCCTCTAGAAAAAAATATTTCCTTGTACTTCTCCACACTCCCGTCAGCCGCCTGCTTCACTTTGTAGATCGATCTCGAACCCACCACTGATTTCCCCTCCGGTCTTGGGACAATCTCCCATGCACTGTTTCTGACAATCGAATCATACTCTTCCACCATGGCATCTACCCATGCGGGGTCCTCTGCTGTGCCTTCCTTTGGAAGAGGATGGCTCTGGCCACAACATTTTCTCACAAGAGCCATGTATCCGGGGGGCATTTATCCGGTGACCGTTCTTCGTGCTGTGCTGTAGGTGGTCCTACAACCTTCTCTGCATCTTGAGCCAGTCGCTCAACTTCTGTAGTGCGCTTCCGCCCTCTGATGGTTGGCGCTGCATGAGTGGTCTTTTCCACTCCATGAACCTCATCTTGTGGCTGATCCACATCTTGAAGCTCATCCTTAGGAACTAATAGCTCCTCATCTGCATGCAAGTGTGGCTCCCTCTCAAGCGAACACTTCATGGCTTTCTCCTCCTGAAATTTGATATCCCGTCGCACAACAGTCTTGCGACTGTCTGGAAAATACACACGATAGTTTTGGGGTGTATCAGTGTACCCCACAAATATCCCAACCTCTGCGGTCAACTCCAGCTTCTTCCTGGCATCCTTCGTCACATGCATGTAAACAAGTGAACCAAAAATCCTCAAATGGGAAATATCAGGCCTTTTACCAGAAAACGCCTCCTCGGTGTACTCATGCCAAGTATCTTGTGAGGACAACGATTCTGCACATATACTACAGTATTGCATGCCTCCACCCACAAGTGAAAGGGTAGGCCTTGATCATGCAACATCACCCATGCAGCACCCACGATCGTTCTTTTCTTCCGCTCAGCAACCCCGTTCTGCTGTGGGTTATGGGGTGCTATGAGCTCTCTCCGAATTCCTTCTGCGCTGCAAAAGTCCTTGAATTCACCAGAGATGAATTCACCACCATTGTCGCTCCTAAGAGCCTTCACCTGCTTCCCCAATTCCTTCTCAACCAGCGCCTTGAACTCACAGAACTTTGAGTATGTCTCGCTCTTCTTCTGCATGAAGAAGATCCAACACTTCCGAGAAAAATCATCAACAAAGATCACATAGTACCCGTGCTTTGCTGTCGAAGCTACTGAGAAAGGTCCACACACGTCTGTGTGAATTCTCTCAAGGATCGTCGTGGCACGACTATCCTTCTCGTGAAAGGTGGCTTTCACAAATTTTCCCAAGGTACACCCCTTGCACTGATCTGATTGCGCAAGAGTGCCCTTAGGAAGCCCAGTAGAAATCTGTTGCAGTATCTTCAAAGCTCCATGGTGAAGGTGGCCCAATCTCCGGTGCCACAGCTCGCCATCATCCCGGCTCACCACTCCTTTCGCCTTGCATGCCATTGCTGCGCAGCCATCTACTTGCAACTGATAAAGGTTCTTGACTCGAACCCCTATCTTCCGGGTTCCTCCAGTTGTCTTATTGCGCAGGAAAGCCTTTCCCTCACTGAAGACAACATCATACCCCTTGTCTTCTAACATCGCCACAGAGATCAGATTCTTCTTCAATCTTGGAACATGCATCACTTCCTTCAATACGAAGGGTTTACCAGACTCCCTCTTAAAGGAAATGGTACCGATACCGGTCGCACTGTATCTACCATCATCGCCCATCTCGATGTGCACTCCAAGATCTTTCTCATCCAGATCTGAAAACAAATCTTGATCTCCTGTCATGTGAAAAGGCGCAACACTGTCCAAGAACCATACTGATCCCATCACACTTGAGACCAAGCATGCGATCAGAAAAAAATCCAGCTCAAACTGGGAAGCTAAGGCCTCTCCCGCTGCAGATCCAGCAGCCTTCTTATTTTTCTTCTTCTGCGGACAATTTGTGGCATAATGTCCGTGTTGGTGATAGTGAAAGCACTTCACCTTGGACATGTCCTTCTTCTTGCCTTTCACACCAGACTGAGAAGCTTTCTTGCTCTTCCCCTTCTTTGCTTTGGCAGCCAAAGCGCAATTTTCTTCATCAGATGCCTTTGATGAAGATCCGTCCCTGGTACTTCGCCTTATCTCCTCTTGCATGAGATCCGACCAAAGTCGCTCCCCATCTCCGGCAATTTCTCCTCCTTTACCTCATCGATACAGTCCCGATAGGGGAATGCCAACTCTTCGAAGACCAAGAAGAGCCAAGTCCACCAAGTCCCTTCTCTATTTACGCTCACCCCACACTCTCACTCATCCCCGCATTGGGTGAACTCTATGAGGCACTGCATACCGTCGCCTTTCTCCATCTTTTCTTCCCGAGTTTATCTCTGAGCGCCAACTTCCTCCGGTCGCTCTTAAGCTGAACAATCTATCAACGCTTCACATCAAGTATGGAGAAGCTTTTCCATGCAAGCTGGATACAATGTGATCCTTCACGCCCTCCAACAAAATCCTTCGACATTTTGTTGTCTTCTTTTGCCAAGCCTCAACTTGAGCAGCATCAGTAGGCTTTGGGACTTCAGCATCTATGAACTCCTTCAACCTGTTATCTTCTAACACCGCCTCCATCCTGTCCTTCCATGCAACATAATTCGAGCTGCCTTCAAGGGCATACTCCAATCGCAATCCGTTGAAAGACATTTTGACTTCGACACCAAGAAAACACTGCTGCAAATTCGAATTCCACCAGCTCAAAACTCAACCGCTTCTGATCTTGTGAGAACAAATTATTTCTAGCACAGAGATCAATTGTAGGGGCATTTACTGGATATATCACCTTTCAAGGAAAGGATGGATCCAGAGGCTACCTGGCCCGCTTACAGACTCTGTCTACCGAAATAAATTGTAATCACTGTAATAGATCCGATGATCAATTTCGCTCTGATACCATGTAGAAATTTGAATAATAGCTTAATTATTCACCGAGATTATCTTGATTACACACTATTTAAGCTTCATGCATAATACATAACCTCTTCTACAATTGATCATCAATATGCGGAAATAGAAGCAGTTGCATGCGCACATTAAAACATAATCAAGCACACACATATAACACAGTATGTAATGGGGAAAGAATACAGCTAAAAACCCACAACTATCTGTATATTATAATGATAGAGAACATGTAACAATACATAGCACAAAGCTCCTCACAGATCTCAGCACTATCTCACATGCTACGCACAAAACTAGCTCTGAGATGAACAAGTCACAAGTTCAAATCTCCTCCACAAGTCTGCCTGCCTCTACTGCGCAATCCAAGATGAATAATAATGAGATCCAAGTTTGAATCCCCTTGGCTTGTACTGCGCAATCCTCATTGGAAATCTCAATCAATGTGTGTGCAAATCTCATGCACAGCTATAGTCACAACTGATAGTAGACTCACCCTTTCACCCACCTCTAACACTGGTCTCCACTGAACTGTCCATGCACTGCAGTTAACTGAAGTATTCTTTAGTTGATTTATGAGTTAATAATTAGTGAATTAATTAATAATTAATTCACACCACTCATCACTAGTGTATTTATCAGTTAGACTAAATACAACTAGTTCAACTAAGTTAAACCGAACACAACTCGACCAACTGTCTCATCAACTCCACCAAACTCTGCCACATGAGTTCTAACTGAAGTCAACCATGCAATAGCTCAAATAACCCTTAGGAAAAGCGTATTTCCTTCTGTCAGTTGCATATGCCACATCCAAGCATCAAACTTAAGTGCTCCAAGAGGATAAGATAATGTTTATAGTCTAAATATTATTAAGGGTTAATAATATTTGACTGTTCTATTTTTAGCCCGGCAGTCTAAAAATAGAAACCGCCCAATGTCTAAAAATAGAGGTCCATCTATTTTTACCAACTTGACCAATCATCCACAAATAGCATCCTGCAACTCATAGACCATGATCCATGCCTAAAAATAGACTTTGCGCTAAAAATAGCCTCATGCTCATTAATGAGAGTCGACTTCACTTCACTAAGTTCATTATCTTTGTTACGTTTTTCCAACATGGTGAAATTGATCCGTCCATCTTGTGTACCAATTATGCCATACTTCGTGTGCTTGTTTCAACCCATACAACACTCTTTTGAGCCTGCACACATGCGACTCGCTGCTGAAGATCTCAAAACCTTCGGGCTGCTCTATGTACACCTCCTCCTCAATCACCCCGTTGAGGAACACAGTCTTCACATCCATATGATGAATGTGCCACCCCATTTGCGCTGAGAGAGCAAGAATCATTTGTATGGAAGAATACCTTGCGACAGGTGCAAAGGTTTCCTCATAATCGATCCCCTCAATTTGTGAGAAGCCTCGAGCAACAAATCTTGCCTTGTACTTCTCCACACTCCCGTCAGTTGCTTGCTTCACTTTGTAGATCCATCTCGAACCCACCATTGATTTCCCTTCTGGCCTCGGGACAATCTCCTAAGCACTATTTCTGACAATCGAATCATACTCTTCCACCATGGCATCTACCCATGTGGGATCCTCCACAGCTTCCTCGAAAGAGGATGGCTCTATCACGATACACTTGCTCATAAGAGCCATGTATCCAGTATACCGGTCAGGTGACTGTCTCTGTCTGCGCTGTGATGTAGGTGCTCCTACAATCCTCTCTGCATCTTGAGCCAGTCGCTCAGCTTCTGTAGTGCACTTCCGCCCTCTGATGGTTGGCGCTGCATGAGTGGTCTCTTCCACTCCATGAACCTCCTCTTGTGGCTGATCCACATCCAGAGACTCATCCTTAGGAACTAATAGATCCTCATCTGCATGCAATTGTGGCTCCCTCTCAAGCAAAAGCTTCATGGCTTTCTCCTCATGAAATTTGATATCCTGTCGCACAACAGTCTTGCAAATGTCTGGAAAATACACACGATAGTTGTGGGGTGTATCAGTGTACCCCAAAAATATCCCAACCTTTGCAGTCGGCTCCAGCTTCTTCCTAGCATCCTTCATCACATGAATGTAAACAGGTGAACCAAAAATCCTCAAATGGGAAATATTAGGCTTCTTACCAGAAAACGCCTCCTCGGATATACTCATGCCAAGTATCCTGCGAGGACAACGGTTTTGCACATAAACCGCAGTGTTGCATGCCTCAGCCCACAAGTGTATGGGAAGGCTCTGATCATGCAACATCGCCCGTGCAGCACCCAAAATCGTCTTGTTCTTTCACTCCACAACCCCATTCTGTTGTGGGTTATGAGGTGATATGAGCTCTCTTCGAATTCCTTCTGTGCTGCAAAAGTCATTCAATTCACCAGAGATGAATTCACCACCATTGTCACTCCTAAGAGCCTTCACCTGCTTCCTAGATTCTTTCTCAACCAGTGCCTTGAACTCACAGAACTTTGAGTATGTCTCACTCTTCTTCTGCATGAATAAGATCCAGCACTTACGAGAAAAATCATCAACAAATATCACATAGTACCTGTGCTTTGCTATCGAAGCTACTGCGAAAGGTCCACACACGTCTCTGTGAATTCTCTCAAGGATCGTCGTGGCACGACTATCCTTCTCATGAAAGGTGGCTTTCACAAATTTTCCCAAAGTACATCCCTTGCACTGATCTGACTGCGTAAGTGTACCTTTAGGAAGCCCAGTAGAAATCTACTGCAGTATCTTCAAAGCTCCATGGTGGAGGTTGCCAATCTCCAGTGCCACAGCTCGCCATCATCCCGGCTCACCACTCCTTCTACCTTGCCTGCCATTGCTGCACATCCATCTACCTGCAATTGATAAAGGTTATTAACTCAAACCCCTATCCTCTGGGTCTCACCAGTTGCCTTACTACGCAGGAAAGCCTTTCCCTCGCTGAAGACAACATCATATCCCTTGTCTTCTAACATGGCCATCGAGATCATATTCTTCTTCAATCCTGGAACATGCATCACTTCCTTCAATATGAAGGGTTTACCAGACTCCCTCTCAAAGGAAATGGTACCAATACCGGTTGCACTGTATCTACCATCATCGCCCATCTCGATGTGCACTCCAAGATCTTTCTCATCCAGATCAGTAAACAAATCTTTGTCTCTGGTCATATGAAAAGACGCATCACTGTCAAGAAACCACACTAACCCCATCACACTTGAGACCAAGCATGCGATCAGTGAAAAATATAGCTCAAATTGTGAGGCTAAGGCCTCTCCAGCTACAGATCCAGCAGCCTGCTTATTTTTCTTCTTCTGTGGACAATTAGTGGTGTAATGTCCATGTTGGTGACAATGAAAGAACTTCACCTTGGACATGTCTTGCTTCTTGCCTTTCGCACCAGATTGAGAAGCATTCTTCTTGCTCTTCCCCTTCCTTGCTTTGGCAGCCATAGTGCAATTTTCTTCATCTGAGTTCTTTGATGAAGATCCATCCTTGGTACTTCGCCTTATCTCCTCTTGCACAAGATCCGACCAAAGTCGCTCCCATCCTGGCAATTTCTCCCGACCATTGACAGAGTCCCGATAGGAATGCCAACTCTTCGGAAGCCCAAGGAGAGCCAAGCTCACCAAGTCCTCATCATCAACAGTAACCCCCACACTTCCTAGCTCATCCCTGCATTGGATTAACTTTGTGAGGTACTTGGGCATACTGTCACCTTTCTCCATTTTTATGTTTCTGAGTTTATCCTAGAGCGCCAACTTCCTCTGGTCGCTCTTGCTTTGAAATAAATCTATCAAATCTTTCCACATCAAGAATGGAGAAGCCTTACCATGAAGGCTGGACACTATGTGATCCTTCACACCTTCCAACAGAATCCTTCGACACTTTTCTGTCTTCTTTTGCCATGCGTCAAGTACGGCAGCATCGCTAGAAGTAGGTTTTGGAATTTCTACATCTATGAACTCCTTCAACCCATTGTCATCCAGCACCGCCTCCATCCTGTCCTTCCATGCAATATAATTCGAGCTGCCCTCAAGGGCATACTCCAATCGCAATCCGTTGAAAGACATCTCAACTTCGACACCAAGAAAAGACTGCTGCAAATTCGAATTCCACCAGCTCAAAACTCAACCGCTTCAATGTTTTGCAATTGCTCCAATGATCAATATCGCTCTGATACCATGTAAAAATTTGAATAACTGATATGTTATCCACCGAGATTCTCCTGATCACACACTATTTTAACTTCTTGCACAATACAAAATCTCTTCTACCATTGACCATTAATTGCGGAAATAAACACAATCGCATGTGCACATTAAAACCATAAAAATTCACACATTTGAACACAGTATTTTATGGGAAATCTTAAAGCTGAAAAACCCCAACTATATGTATATTATATTTCATAGAGATCATGTAACAATCATCATACAAAGCTCCTCACAAGCTCTCAGTACAATCTCCAATTGCTACACACTAATCAAGCTAGATCTAGCAAATCACATGTTCCAATCTCTGCCACCTGATTGTCTGCCTCTACTGTGCAATAAATGTTGAAGAATGGCTCATAAATAAAATCAAACCACCTGGCTTGTACTGAGCAATCCTCATTGGCATCTCCAATCACTTGTTGTTGCAAATCATGCAACAGTATAGTCACAACTGATAGTCACACTGCTCTTTCAACTATCTCTTCACTGGTCTCCACTGAAACTGTCCATGCACTGAAGTTAATCGATGTATTCTTTAGTTGATTAATGAGTTTATAATTAGTGAATTAATTAATAATTAATTCACACCACTCTCACTAGTGTATCAATCAGTTAGACTAGATACAACTAGCTCAATTATGTTTAGCTTAGTTAAACTGAACACAACTCAATTAAATTCCTCAATCAACTCCACCAAACTCTCTCACATGAGTTCTAACTGAAGCATCCATGAAATAGCTCCACTTAACCCTTAGGAATAGCGTAATTCCTTCTGTCAGCTCCTGTGCCACATCTATTCACTTAACTGAAGTGCTCCAAGAGAATAAGATAATGTTTATAGTCCAAATATTATTAAGAGCTAATAATATTCGACATATCTATTTTTAGACTGGAAATCTAAAAATAGATTACGCCCAATATGTCTAAAAATAGAAGTCCATCTATTTTTTCCAACTTGACCAACCATCCACAAATAGCATCCTGCAACTCATAGAACATGATCCATATGTCTAAAAATAGACATAGTCTAAAAACAGACTTTGCGCCAAAAATAGCCTGCGGGCCCACTTAGTGAAGGCGACTTCTTTCCACTAAGCTCATCATCTTGTTGCAATCTCAACACTCCCTCTCAACAAGATAAGGATTATCTGCCACCCCTATCCTACCTCTGTGGTATTCGAATTTGCTCCTGGTGAGTGCCTTCGTCAAGATATCAGCATCCTGATCCTCCGTGGGAATGTATGAAAGTAACATGATCTTCCGCTGCACACAATCTCTGATATGATGATACCCGATGTCAATGTGTTTAGATCTATCATGAAATACTGGATTAACCGAGAGTTTAATGCAACTCTGATTAACACAATAAATCACAGTAGGATCCAAGTGTGAACCGAACAACCCGACCAGGATCTTCCTCATCCATATAGCCTCGCATGTAGCCAAAATCGTTGCCATATAGTCGGCCTCTGCTGAAATAAGTGCCATGGATCTCTGCTTCCTGTTGTACCAAGAAACTGTTGTCGACTCGATACTGAAAATCCCTGCAGTTGTGCTCTTTCTTTCCGTTGGGCTCCCTACCCAATCTGCATCCGTGAAGGCACATAGCTTCACCTCATCCGACTGTCTGTACCATAATCCATATCCCGATGTGCCTCTAAGATATCTCAATACATGCTTGCCTTCCTTCAAAAATATCTTGGTAGGCTTAACCATAGCTTGTGAAAGCTGGTTAACAGCATAGCATATGTCGGGTCGTGTATTGACCAGATACATAAGCAACCCCACCAACTGTCGATAAACAATGGCATCCACTACCTCTGCCGAGGTAGCATCCTCCTTCCTCCATCCACCAGGAAGAGGAGTATCAACAGGCTTGCAGCCATGCATGTTGAACTTCTCCAATATCTCCCAGGCATACTTGCCTTGAGAAACAAACAATCCATCACTGCGCTGCCAAATTTCCAATCCCAGGAAATAATGAAGGAGGCCCAAGTACTTCATCTCAAACTCCTTTGCAAGATCAGCCTTGCATGAGTGTATCAACAATTCATCACCTGTCAAAATCAAATCATCTACATAAAGTACAATGATCAGCAACTTACCTTCCACCACAATCTGGTATAGGTTCGGATCCACCTCACTCTTGGAGAATCCAAGTCCGGTGAAATAACTGTCTATCCATGTGTACCAAGCACGAGGTGCTTGTTTCAACCCATACAACACTCTTTTGAGCCTGTGCACATTCGACTCACTGCTGAAGATCTCGAAACCTTCGGGCTGCTCTATGTACACCTCCTCCTCAATCACCCCGTTGAGGAACACAGTCTTCACATCCATCTGATGAATGTGCCACCCCATATGCGCTGAGAGAGAAAGAATCGTTTGTATGGAAGAATACCTTGCGACAGGTGCAAAGGTTTCCTCATAATCGATCCCCTCAATCTGTGAGAAGCCTCGGGCAAAAAATATTTCCTTGTACTTCTCCACAGTCCCGTCAGTTGCTTGCTTCACTTTGTAGATCCATCTCGAACCCACCACTGATTTACCTTCCGGCCTTGGGAAAATCTCCCATGCACTGTTTTTAACAATCGAATCATACTCTTCCACCATGGAATCTACCCATGCAGGATCCTCCACAGCTTCCTCAAAAGAGGATGGCTCTGTCACGATACACTTTCTCATAAGAGCCATGTATCTAGTATACTGGTCAGGTGTCTTTCTCCGTCTGCGCTATGATGTAGGTGCTCCTACAATCCTCTCTCGCTCCTTGGAGCCGGGCCGCCTGGGCCTTCATAGTGCGTTCCACCGATGGTTGGCGCCGATGAGTGGTCTTCCACTCCATGAACCTCCTCTTGTGGTTGATCCACATCTAGGACTCATCTTTGGGACCAATAGTTCTCATCTCGGTGATGCAAGTGGGTGGCTCCTTCAAGCGAATACTTCATGGCTTTCTCTCCATGAAATTTGATATCCTATCACACAACAATTTTGCATCGTCTCTGGAAAATAAGGGTTATTTATAGTTATGTGTGTATCACATGGTACCCCAAAAATATCTCAACCTCTCAGCTTGGCTCTGCCTTCTCCTGGTAACCTTCGTCACATGAATGTAAATAGGTGAACGAAAAATCCTCAAATGGGAACATCGTGCTTCTTACCAAAAACGCTCCCTGCACCATGCCAAGCATTCCGTGAGGACAATTCGCTTTGCACACAACCGTAGTATTGCATGCCTCAGCCCACAAGTGTATGAGAAGGCCCTGATCATGTAACATCGCTCGTGCAGCACCCACAATCGTTCTGTTCTTCTGCTCAGCAACCCCATTCTGCTGTGGGTTATGAGGTGCTATGAGCTCTCTTCGAATTCCTTCTGCGCTGCAAAAGTCCTTGAATTCGCTAGAGATGAATTCACCACCATTGTCGCTCCTTAGAGCCTTCACCTGCTTCCCCGATTCTTTCTCAACCAGTGCCTTGAACTCACAGAACTTTGAGTATGTCTCGCTCTTCTTCTGCATGAAGAAGATCTAGCACTTACGAGAAAAATCATCAACAAATATCACATAATACCTGTGCTTTGCTGTCGAAGCTACTGAGAAAGGTCCACACACGTCTGTGTGAATTCTCTCAAGGATCGTCGTGGTGCGACTATCCTTCTCGTGAAAGGTGGCTTGCACAAATTCTTCTCCAGCACATCCTTGTAAATCGATTCGACCGCGCAAGTGTACCTTTTTAGAAGCCCAAAGAGAAATCACAGCAGCATCTTCAAAGCTCCATGGTGAAGGTGGCCCAACTTCCTGTGCCAAATCGCCATCATCCCGGCCACTCTTTCCGCTTTCTACCGCCATTGCTGCGCAGCCATCTACCTGCAATTGATAAAGGTTCTTAACTCGAACCCATATCCTCTGAGTCTCACCAGTTGCCTTACTGTGCAGGAAAGCCTTTCCCTCGCTAAAGACAACACCATATCCCTTGTCTTCTAACATCGCCACAGAGATAAGATTCTTCTTCAATCCTGGAACATACATCACTTCCTTCAATACGAAGGGTTTACCAGACTCCCTCTCAAAGGAAATGGTACCGATACTGGTCGCACTGTATCTACCATCATCGCCCATTTCGATGTGCACTCCAAGATCTTTCTCATCCAGATCAGTAAACAAATCTCGATCTCTTGTCATGTGAAAAGACGCACCACTGTCCAGAAACCACACTGAACCCATCACCTCCTGAGACCAAGTACGTGATCAGTAAAAATCCAGTTTCAACTACGAGAACAAGGTTTCCACCAGTATCCGGTGAACTGCTATTTTTTTTCTTCTTTCCGTGAAAATTAGTCGCACAATGTCCATGCACGCACAATGTCCATGTTGGTGACAAAGAAAGCACTTACACTCCTTGGACATGAACTCGTTTTTTCCTTTCGCACCGATTGAGAAGAATTTTTCTTTTCTTCCTCTTCCCTGCTTTGGCAGCCAGCGCACCTTTTCATCCGGTTTTCTGATGAAGATCCGTCCCTGTACTTCGCCTTATCTCCTCGCACAGCATCCCATCAAAGTTGGGCTTCAACTCGGAAATTTCTCTCGACCATTGACAAGAGTCCCGATAGAAATTCAAACTTCTTAAGCTCAACAAGGAGAGCCAATCTCACCAAGTCCTCGTCATCAAAAATAAACCCCACACTTCCCATCTCATCCCTGCACTGGATGAACTTCGTGAGGTACTTGGGCATACTGTCGCCTTTCTCCATTTTTATGTTCCTGAGTTTATCCTTGAGCGCCAACTTCCTCTGGTCGCTCTTGCTTTGAAATAAATCTGTCAAAGCTTTCCACATAAAGAATGGAGAATATTTACCATGAAGGCTGGACACTATGTGATCCTTCACACCTTCCAACAGAATCCTTCGATAATTTTTTGTCTTCTTTTTCCATGCGTCAAGTACGGTAGCATCGCTAGAAGTAGGTTTTGGAATTTCTGCATCTATGAACTCCTTCAACCCATTGTCATCCAGCTTCGCCTCCATCCTGTCCTTCCATGCAATATAATTCAAGCTGCGCTCAAGGGCATACTCCAATTGCAATCCGTTGAAAGACATCTCAACTTTGACACCAAGAAAACACTACTGCAAATTCGAATTCCGCTAGCTCAAAACTCAACCGCTTCAATGTTTTGCAATTGCTCCAATGATCAATATCGCTCTGATACCATGTAGAAATTTGAATAGCTGATATGTTAGCCATCGAGATTCTCCTGATCACACACTATTTTAACTTCATGCACAATACAGAATCTCTTCTATCATTGACCATTAATTGTGGAAATAAAAACAATCGCATGCGCACATTAAAACCATAAAAATTCACACATATGAACACAGTATTTTATGGGAAAGCTTAAAGCTGAAAACCCCCAACTATATGTATATTATATTTCATAGATATCATGTAAAAATCATCATACAAAGCTCCTCACAAGCTCTCAGTACAATCTCCAATTGCTACACACTAATCAAGCTAGATCTAGCAAATCACATGCTCCAATCTGTGACACCTTATTTCCTGCCTCTACTGTGCAATCAATGCTGAAGAATGGCTCATAAATAACATCAAACCACCTGGATTGTACTGCGCAATCCTCATTGGCATCTCCAATCACTTTTTGTTGCAAATCATGCAACAGTATAGTCACAACTGATAGTCACACTGCTCTTTCACCTATCTCTTCACTAGTCTCCACTGAAAATGTCCATGCACTGAAGTTAATTGATGTATTCTTTAGTTTATTAATGAGTTTATAATTAGTGAATTAGTTAATAATTAATTCACACCACACTCACTAGTGTATCAATCAGGTAGACTAGATACAACTAGCTCAACTATGTTTAGCTTAGTTAAACTGAACACAACTCCATTAACTTCCTCAATCAACTCCACCAAACTCTCTCACATGAGTTATAACTGAATTATCCATGAAATAGCTCCACTTAACCCTTAGGAATAGCATAATTCCTTCTATCAGCTCCTGTGCCACATCTGTGCACTTAACTGAAGTGCTCTAAGAGAATAAGATAATGTTTATAGTCCAAATATTATTAAGAGCTAATAATATTTGACATATCTATTTTTAGATTGGCAATCTAAAAATAGATTCCGCCCAATATGTCTAAAAATATAATTCCATATATTTTTCCAACTTGACCAACCATCCACAAATAGCATCCTGCAACTCATAGAATATGATCCATATGTCTAAAAATAGACATAGTCTAAAAATAGACTTTGCGCCAAAAATAGCATGATGCCCTGTGAGTGAAGGTACTTCTTCACTTAAGCTATCATCTTGTTGCAATCAAGACTTTCTCTCAACAAGATAAGGATTATCTGCCACCCCGTCTCCGTCCGTGGTATTTGAATTCTGTTCTTCGGTGAGCTTTCGTATAGATATCAAAGATCTCGATCTCCCGGGAATGTGGCGAGCAACATGATCTTCACCGCACAATAAATATCTCGATATGATGATACCCTTATGTCAATGTAAGCTATATTCATCATGAAATATTGGATTAACCAAGAGTTTAATGCAACTGATTACCTTCAAATAAATCGCGCAGGGATCCATTTTCTTAGGACACGAACTACCTAAGATCTTCCTCATCCATATAGCCTCGCATGCAGCCAAACTCGTTGCCATATACTTGGCCTCTGCTGAACTGAGTGCCACGGATCTCTACTTCCTGCTGTACCAAGAAAATGCTATTGACTCGATACTGAAAATCCCTCCAGATGTGCTCTTTCTGTCCGTTGGGCTCCTTGCTTAATCTACATCCGTGAAGCCACATAGCTTCACCTCATCCGACTGTCTGTACCATAATCCATATCCCGATGTGCCTCTGAGATATCTCAATACACATGCTTCTTACCTTCAAAAGAGCTTGGTAGTTTAACCATAGCTTGTGAAAGCTGGTTAATACATACATATGTCGTCATGTATTGACCGTACACATGTTTTACCCCACCAACTCACAGTCAAATGAAGGGCATCTACTCTAAGAGACGCAGCATCCTCCTTCCTCCATCCACCAGGAAGAGGAGTATCAACAGGCTTGCAGCCATGCATGTTGAACTTCTCTAGTATCTCCCGGGCATACTTGCCTTGAGAAACAAATAGTCCATCAATGCGTTGCCAAATTTCCAATCCCAGGAAATAATGAAGGAGGCCAAAGTCATCAATCTCAAACTCTTTTACAAGATCATCCTTACATGAGAGTATCAACAGCTCATCACCTATCAAAATCAAATCATCTACATAAAGTACAATGATCAGCAATTTACCCTCCACCACAATCTGGTATAGGTTAGGATCCGCCTCACTCTTGGAGAATCCAAGTCCGATGAAATAATTATTTATCCATGTGTACCAAGCACGAGGTGCTTGTTTCAACCCATACAGCGCTCTCTTGAGCCTGCACACATGCGACTCATTGCTGAAGATCTCAAAACCTTCGGGCTGCTCTATGTACACTCCTCCTCAATGACCACGTTGAGGAACGCAGTCTTCACATCCATCTGATGAATGTGCCACCCCATCTACACTGAGAGAGCAAGAATCGTCCGTATGGAAGAATACCTTGCGACAGGTGCAAAGGTATCCTCATAATTGATCCCCTCTATCTATGAAAAGCCTCGGGAAAAAAATCTTACCTTGTACTTCTCCACACTCTCGTCAGCTGCCTGCTTCACTTTGTAGATCCATCTCGAACCCACCACTGATTTCCCTTCCGGTCTCAGGACAATCTCCCATGCACTGTTTCTGACAATCGAATCATACTCTTCCACCATGGCATCTACCCATGCGGGATCCTCCACAGCTTCCTCGAAAGAGGATGGCTCTATCACGATACACTTGCTCATAAGAGCCATGCATCCAATATACCGGTCAGGTGACTGTCTCTGTCTGCACTGTGATGTAGCTGCTCCTACAATCCTCTCTGCATCTTGAGCCAGTCATTCAGGTTCTGTAGTGTGCTTCTGCCCTCTGATGGTTGGCGCTACATGAGTGGTCTCTTCCACTCCATGAACATCCTCTTGTGGCTGATCCACATCCAAAGATTCATCCTTAGGAACTAATAGCTCCTCATATGCATGCAAGTGTGGCTCCCTCTCAAGCGAACACTTCATGGCTTTCTCCTCATGAAATTTTATATCCCGTCGCACAACAGTCTTGCGACTGTCTGGAAAATACACATGATAGTTGTGGGGTGTATCAGTGTACCCCAAAAATATCCCAACCTCTGCAGTCGGCTCCAGCTTCTTCCTGGCATCCTTCGTCACATGAATGTAAGCAGGTGAAGCAAAAATCTTCAAATGGGAAATATCAGGCTTCTTACCAGAAAACGCCTCCTTGGGTGTACTCATGCCAAGTATCCTCTAAGGACAACAGTTTTGCACATAAACCGCAGTGTTGCATGCCTCAGCCCACAAGTGTATGGGAAGGCCCTGATCATGCAACATTTCCCGTGTAGCACCCACAATCATTCTATTTTTTCGCTCCGCAACCCCATTCTGCTGTGGGTTATGAGGTGCTATGAGCTCTCTTCGAATTCCTTCTGCGCTGCAAAAGTCCTTCAATTCACCAGAGATGAATTCACCACCATTGTTGCTCCTAAGAACCTTCACCTACTTCCCTGATTCTTTCTCAACGAGTGCCTTGAACTCACAGAACTTTGAGTATGTCTCGCTCTTCTTCTGCATGAAGAGTACTTATGAGAAAAATCATCAACAAATATCACATAGTACCTGTGCTTTGCTGTCGAAGCTACTAAGAAAGGTCCACACACGTCTGTGTGAATTCTCTCAAGGTTCGTCGTGGTGTGACTATCCTTCTCTTGAAAGGTGGCTTTCACAAATTTTCCCAAAGTAAATCCCTTGCACTGATCTGACTGCGCAAGTGTACCTTTAGGAAGCCCAGTAGAAATCTGCTGCAGTATCTTCAAAGCTCCATGGTGAAGGTGGCCCAATCTTCGGTGCCACAGCTCACCATCATCTCGGCTCACCACTCCTTCTGCCTTTCTTGCCATTGCTATGCAGCCATCTACCTATAATTGATAAAGGTTCTTAAATTGAACCCCTATCCTCCGGGTCTCACTAGTTTCCTTACTGCGCAGGAAAGCCTTTCCCTCGCTAAAGAAAACATCATATCCCTTGTCTTCTAACATGGCCACCGAGATCAGATTCTTCTTCAATCCTGGAACATGCATCACTTCCTTCAATACGAAGGGTTTACCAGACTCCCTCTCAAAGGAAATGGTACCGATACCAGTCGCAATGTATCTACCATCATCGCCCATCTCGATGTGCACTCCAAGATCTTTCTCATCCAGATCAGTAAACAAATCTTTGTCTCTGGTCATATGAAAAGATGCATCCCTATCAAGAAACCACATTGACCCCATCACACTTGAGACCAAGCATGCGATCAGTGAAAAATCCAGCTCAAACTGTGAGGCTAAGGTCTCTCCAGCTGCAGATCCAGCAGCCTGCTTATTTTTCTTCTTCTGTGGACAATTAGTGGCGTAATGTCCATGTTGGTGACAGTGAAAGCACTTCACCTTGGACATGTCCTGCTTCTTGCCTTTCGCACCAGATTAAGAAGCATTCTTCTTGCTCTTCCCCTTCCTTGCTTTGGTAGCCAAAGCGCAATTTTCTTCATCTGATTTCTTTGATAAAGATCCATCCCTGGTACTTCGCCTTATCTCCTCTTGCACAAGATCCGACCAAAGTCGCTCCCATCCTGGCAATTTCTCCCGACCATTGACAGAGTCTTGATAGGAATGCCAACTCTTCAGAAGCCCAAGGAGAGCCAATATCACCAAGTCCTCGTCATCAACAGTAACCCCCACACTTCCCGGCTCATCCCTGAACTAGATGAACTTCGTGAGGTACTTGGGCATACTGTCGCCTTTCTCCATTTTTATGTTCCTGAGTTTATCCTTGAACGCCAACTTCCTCTGGTCGCTCTTGCTTTGAAATAAATCTATCAAAGCTTTCCACATCAAGAATGGAGAAGCTTTACCATGAAGGCTGGACACTATGTGATCCTTCACACCTTCCAACAAAATCCTTCGACACTTTGCTGTCTTCTTTTGCCATGCACCAAGTACGGCAGCATCGCTAGAAGTAGGTTTTGGAATTTCTGCATCTATGAACTCCTTCAACCCATTGTCATCCAGCATCGCCTCCATCCTGTCCTTCCATGCAATATAATCTGAGATGCCCTCAAGGGAATACTCCAATCACAATCCGTTGAAATACATCTCAACTTCGACACCAAGAAAACACTACTGCAAATTCGAATTCCACTAGCTCAAAACTCAACCGCTTCAATGTTTTGCAATTGCTCCAATGATCAATATCGCTCTAATACCATGTAGAAATTTGAATAATTGGTATGTTATCCAGGGATATTCTTTTGATCACACACTATTTTAACTTCATGCACAATACATAATCTCTTCTACCATTGTTCATTAATTGCGGAAATAAAAACAATCGCATGCGCACATTAAAACCATAAAAATTCACACATATGAACACAGTATTTTATGGGAAAGCTTAAAGATGAAAACCCTCAACTATATGTATATTATATGTCATATATATCATTATAAAATCATCATACAAAGCTCCTCACAAGCTCTCAGTACAATCTCCAATTGCTACACTCTAATCAACCTAGATCTAGCAAATCACATGCTCCAATCTCTGCCACCTGATTGCCTGCCTCTACTGCGCAATAAATTCTGAATAATGGCTCATAAATAAATTCGAACCACCTGTCTTGTACTGCGCAATCCTCATTGGCATCTCCAATCACTGGTTGTTTCAAATCATGCAACAGTATAGTCACAACTGATAGTCACACTGCTCTTTCACCTATCTCTTCACTGGTCTCCACTGAACTGTCCATGCACTGAAGTTAACTGATGTATTCTTTAGTTGATTAATGAGTTTATAATTATTGAATTAATTAATAATTAATTCACACCACTCTCACTAGTGTATCAATCATTTAGACTAGATACAACTAGCTCAACTATGTTTAGATTAGTTAAACTGAACACAACTCCATTAACTTCCTCAATCAACTCCACCAAACTCTCTCACATGAGTTCTAACTGAAGTCTCCATGCAATAGCTCCACTTAACCCTCAGGAATAGCGTAATTCCTTCTGTCAGCTCCTGTGCCACATCTGTGCACTTAACTGAAGTGCTCCAAGAGAATAAGATAATGTTTATAGTCCAAATATTATTAAGACCTAATAATATTCGACATATCTATTTTTAGACTGGCAATCTAAAAATAGATTCTGCCCAATATGTCTAAAAATAGAAGTCCATCTATTTTTCCAACTTGACCAACTATCCACAAATAGCATCCTGCAACTCATAGAATATGATCGACATGTCTAAAAATAGACTTTGCGCCAAAAATAGCCTGCGGGCCCACTTAGTGAAGGCGACTTCTTTCCACTAAGCTCATCATCTTGTTGCAATCTCAACAATCGATTCTTATCAAAACCTATAAAATATTGAAGAAACCATTTATATCGATATTTCAACCAAACCTAGTGTTGTAGAAAATATTCATGTTGGTGTATCTTGTTCTCCATTAGAACTTGAATCATATTGCTCTCTATTTCATGAATTCCGTGATGTATTTTCTTGGTCTTACGAGGAAATTATAGGCATAGATACTAGTATCATTGAACACACTATTAATATGTATCCTAATGTCAAACCGGTGTGTCAACGCCTTCGTTCTGTTCATCCCAAGAAGGCTGCTGCCATCAAAGCAGAAGTTGAATTTTTTTTGTGTGCTAGTTTCATTTACCCTGTTCCGCTAACTGAGTGGGTTTCCAATATCGTTCCTGTCATGAAAAAAAAAGGAACCATTAGAGTGTGCATCGATTATCTGGACGTCAAAATTTCTTGTCTAAAAGACAACTATCCTACTCCCTTTATCGACTAGATTATTGACGATTGTGCTGGATGCAAAATATTTTCATTCATGGATGGATTTTCTGACTACAATCAAATCAATATCCGCCCAAAGGATCAACATAAGACAACATTCATCTATCCCTGGGGCACATTCACATATAGGAAACTTCCGTTT
Organism: Pinus albicaulis; assembly: GCA_034641835.2. Taxonomy (NCBI): domain Eukaryota; kingdom Viridiplantae; phylum Streptophyta; class Pinopsida; order Pinales; family Pinaceae; genus Pinus; species Pinus albicaulis. Next base: position 130,576,095 of record CM076581.1, read on the forward strand.
GGTTTAAATAATGCTGGGGCAACTTTTCAGACAGCAATGGATTATGATTTCAACAAAATCAAGCACATTGTTCAACCCTATATAGATGATTTACCAATGCATTCAAAAAATTGGACTGATCACCCATTGCATTTGAGAGCCATTTTTTTACACTGCTAACACTACAAAATATGCCTCAATCCATACAAATGTGTGTTTTGTGTTGGTTCTGGTCGTTTGCTTGGATTTTTCATCTCCAAAGAAGGAATTAGAATCGACCCATTGAAGGTTCAAGCCATTCTTGATTTTCCTGCACCATCAAATTTACTTCAGACACTGAAACTTCAAGGAAAGGCTAACTTCCTAAGGAGGTTCATACCTAACTACGCTGAAATGGCTAAAGGATTTACTAGGCTTTTGAAAAAATGGGTTCCCTTCCATCGGGACCAAGTTGCGCAAGCTTCTTTTGATGATGTTAAGGATACTCTTGTCCAGGCGTCATTAATGTACCCCCCTAATTATCAAAATGATTATTTCCTATATATCGTCGCGGCATAAAAGACCATTGCTATGGTATTGGTCCAAGTAGAAGATGGGATAGAACATCCAATATATTATATGAGTCGTAATCTCAATGATACAGAAGTTAATTATTCATATGTAGAAAAGATTTCCTTGGCAGTTGTTCAAGCTGTCCAAAGATTTCGCCACTATATCCTACTCCGAAAAACTACTATCATTTCGGATTGCAACCCCATGACTTATATTTTATCATGTCAATTGTTGGGGGGAAAATATTCAAAATGGATTGTCATTTTGCAGGAATATGATTTGGAATTCATCAAATCCAAGTCAAAGAAGTCTTTGTTTTGGTTGAGCTTCTCTATGACCTTCCCTCTGATAGTACTGCAACTACATCGGAACCATCAATTCCTGATGAGTCTTTGTTTCTGATCGAATCATCTAATCCTTGGTATGGAGATTTCATAATTTATCTCCAAACTCAAACTTTTCAACCTGATACCTCTCGTTTTGAACAGCGACGTATTCGATACCAAGTCAAAGATTATCTTATTGTTGGCGATACACTTTATCGTCATGGTGTCGATACCATTTTAAGGAGGTGCCTCACTCATGAGGAGGCCGAAAAGGTTTTAAATGATTTTCATTCTGGGGCTTGTGGTGTACATTTATCTGGATATGCTACCACACAGAACATACTTCGTGCCAGTTACTTGGGCCTACAATTTTTCGAGACTACATCCTTGCGGTCAGAAGTTGTCATGCATGCTATATCTTTGATCGTAAAATCCGCAAACCGCCAGCACCAATGCATCTTGTTGTCTTTATGGGACCATTTTCGAAATGCAGTATTGACTTCATGACATTTAACCCTCATTCGTCCGAGGGGCATAGTTATATTATTGTCGTAGTAGACTACTTTACCAAATGGGCCGAAGTGATGCCTACATTCAACAACACAAGACAAACAACTGCATTTTTTTTCTTTAATCATGTTATTGCATGGTTTTGGGTCCCACAAGCTATATTTACAGATCATGGGAAGCATTTTCACAACCACATGATGTCTGAATTGACTGTCAAGTTAGGATTGTCACATGATAATTCTGCTCCTTATTATCCACAATCAAATGGACAAGTTGAGGCTATCAACAATATTCTTAAACGTATACTTCAACGAATGATAGGAGTTCGTAAAAGAAACTGGCATTTGATCCTGTACTCTGCCTTGTGGGCGTATCGAACCTCGATGAGAAACACAGCTGGATTTACTCCTTTTCAATTGGTGTATGGTATATAATCTATCTTGCCTATCCAATGTGAAATACCGTCGTTAAAACTCGCAATCGACTTGTTACATGACACATCAGAAGAAGGAGCGCGTCTCCTTAACCTCATCCATCTTGATGAAGCGCTTCGTGAAGCCCAATTGGCCAACGAAACACATAGGAGACGTATAAAGGTGTAATACGACATAAATGTCCAGCCTTGCATTTTCTCAGAGGGCGACTTGGTCCTTTTTTACAATCAAGAAGCCAATGTAATAGGTACAGGAAAGTTTGAGCCACTATGGCATGGCCCTTATATTGTCAAAAGAGTTTTTGCTAAGGGTGCCTATGATTTAGTTGATTACGATGGAATTCCATTGGCACAACCTAGAAATGGGTTGTATCTAAAACATTACTATGCTTAATCATGAGCGTAGTAATATTTTGTAATATATTGTATATATATGTTTTTGATTTGCATCCACTATCTTATTTTTTTTTATATTTTTTGTGACATTAGTAATCCACTTTACACTTTATCACAAATGTCTAAATCTTTGGAACCTTTTGTTGGATATGTTGATGGTGCTAGTCGTAGTACGCAAAATCTATCCTCTGCAGTGTGGGCCATTTTCACTTCAAACGACGAGTTAGTGAGTTTTCAAGGGATTTGTATTGGTAGATCGACGAACAATATTGATAAGTATATCACGTTGATTGAACGTCTCTCTGATGCCATTTCATTTGGTATTAACCACATAATCATAAGGTTAGACTCACAACTTGTGGTATTACAACTTACTAGTGTTTATATTGTTAGAAATTCAACACTGCATCGTTTTTTCTTAAGAGTTTGACTTTTGGAAAGACACTTTGATTTTATTCAATATCAACACATTTCTAGAAATCTTAACACATTAACTGATTCATTGGCTAATCAAGTTTTAGACAGACATTTGCAACACATTTAAAGAAAAACATTCACATCATTGAATACGATTGCACAATAAACATAGGAAAACACTGAAATCATATATATATATAGTTATAGGTTTTTACAAAATTTGTGCCCAAGACACATTGGTCATCTGACCTCAAAATGTATGCAAAATTTCAAAGTAAACTAGAGATGCTCATGGTAACATGCTATAGATCTAGCTATCCTGCGCAGTAACCGCATCCAACGGTTAGGAAGCCCAATAGTGTGTCGCATGGGTAACTCTTCAATTCGGAAATTTGGAATCCCGAAGGTCAACTCCTCTATGTGCTGCCGAAGCTCAGACAGAGTCTCAACCATATCAAGATCCTAAAGAACTGCTCTCCCGACAGTCCTCTCTACTAGCACATCTGCTTCACGCTTTGGTTCCTCTACTGGTTGAACACAACCAACATCTGCATTACATCAAACATTTATTTTAGTCTTGGGAAAACATAAAAATACAAAAAAAATTGTATAAACCTTAGGAAAATAAAAAACATGATCAAAACATTCTTACCCATTGCACCCCACTGAGCGCCTTCTGGTAATGCTAAATCTGGATATCCTCAGAAATCAATGCCTGTGCATGCATACTCATCGATGGCGACAATCTATCACCGGAACCAGGTGAAGAATGCAGTAGAGAACACAAAATTCGATTGGCCCGCATGCTGACCCATAATTTCTACCCATCTCTGCATCTGAGGATCTCTAGGATTAGACAAATCTAGTGTCACATGTTGTGGCTACATAATTGGAATCCGTTCCAAGGAAAATGATATGAGGATTTAAGCATAACTTAAATTCTTCTTCCTTCGCTTTTTTTAGTTGATCCTTTATCTGATAAAGTAGAGCTTCAGACTAGTTGAAGACTGTTGGCTCCATACACTCTAGCGCATACTGCATATACGATCTATTCGCTACATGTAGTGTAACGGTGCCAGCAATTTTAGCGATTGTGAAAAGGATAGTTCTCAAAGGAAAATCTCTAACATCCCATATGTTTATCTTTCCATCTTTGCTTGGCTCTGCCCCTGGATAGCAAAGTTTTAGAACATAATCTGTCACTGTCTCTCCTGCAAGAATATACCCTGAGAGTGAAATAGGCAAGCCTCTCCTCGAAAAACCTGTGAGAAAATATACATCCTCGACTGTTATGGGAACCACTTGGTTCTTAATATGAAATTCCTCGATATATGGATCCCATGCTCAAACTAAGAACTCCAAGAGTTCTATTTGTTGCCTCATTCCCGATAATTTGAAGTACTTTAGCAGTCCACAATCTCTTAGGGCTCTTACTATACCCGGATCATTTAGGGAAATCATATCCCATTCCACATGTTCTCTTTCCCTCCATGTAATTTCCATTATAGTCCGATGGAAACCTAAAACACAACCATAAGATCCATTAGATTCTAATCAATGCAAAAAACTAGGAAAATTTTGGACATAATGTGAGAAACAAAAATCTAGATTGCACCTAACGCACTCCCTAACACGAGACAGTACATTGTGTATGCAATTATCCTTCACTGTACTTGTTATTCAATGCAGGTTTCGACATTCAGGGGTGCATTTCCCTCAATTTGGGCAGAATTTACCCTAGGGGCCTTAAAACCCTGAAAATTTGCAAAAAAATTGGAAATGAAATGAATATTAAAGGAAATATGAGGTTCATGGCACTAACCTGGATCAAATAGAAATGAAATCCATCCACAAAAAATATCGCAATCAGTAGCTAAAGATCGGGGTAAAAATCAAGTTCAGAGCTCCAAAATGCAAATGGTAACTATGGAATGGTAAAAATGAACATTAAAACTACTTTTAATAGTCATTTAATTATTTGCAAATCGTATTTATTGCTATGACTATAGTTTTATTATGTTTTTATCATGAAACAAGTATTTTTAATCCATTTGATGTTGTTGTGAACAGGTTTTTCAACTGATGAACAGATTAGTTGTGCAAATTTATTTCAAGAATGATTTGACCACAAAGCATACTTTTTCTCCTTATTTTTCGAGCTTTGTTAAAAATGAAAAAGGATTTGAAGTGCACTTTTATCTCTTTTTTGAGCTTCAATAACATCGGAAAAGGAACACCTCGAGTCTTCTTTTAGCTCTTTTTAGACTCCAATAATGTGAAAAGATTGTTGAGCACTTGTCTTTTCGAGCTCGTAAAATTAAACGAATTGATATCTACTCAATATAAGTTTAACCCTTTTCTGGACTGAGATAGATTAATTACGAAAAAGGAATACCTTGGTTAATCATGACCAAAGAGGTTCTCTCAGATATTATTTTACACTTTTTCGGATCTGAGTGACAAATTTACGAAAAAGTAATTATGGAGTTTTCTTTCGTCCTCTTTTTCAAACTCTCTAAATATGAAAAAGGACCGGGCTATCACTGTCGTTAAGCTTGTTAAAACATAAAATAATGACTGGCTTGTCGATCATGGAAAGAATCAAGTTTCATTCATCACTAGACTCGTTAAATTATTAAATAGCGATACTTTATTCGCCCGAAGGGTTGAATTATAGATCAAGCAAATGTTATCCTCCTCAAGCTTGTTAAAAAATAAAGAGGTACTGGTTGACAAATGACAGGGGAAAATTTGGGAAAGTGAGCATAATTATTTACGGTAGCAAGTCGCCCTTGAACATGACACTTCCTTCAATTCATGTCTGTGACTGTTTGGGTTGGGTAATCTTCTTGACGGTTCATTCATACCTATGGTTCATCATATGTTCACTTCAGTTTTGGGTCAATGCTGCCAACTCATCTCAGTGTCGCCGATATGTTCAAGAGAAGTCATTCAGTGAATACTCATCCTTCTGCAATACTCATAAACCTTCATTCTCATCACCGTCATCCTTGAAAATTGCTATATCATGTCATACCTTTGTCTCTGAAATCAGTAACCCCATTTTGCAATAAGGTGACTTCCTGTCGATGACAAATAATTATCCAGGAAGTTCACTTAGAAACATCATATTCCAGTACCATGAGGCTTGTTACAACATCGACAAGATCCTCGCTTCTTGACTTTTTACCAAAATATTTTGTTTGGCGTTCGACATCAAATCATATATTCATGCCTTACGAAATGTACTACAGTACCTTGAGGGCCATTGACATCAATGGTGGTTCTCTCGCATTTTTTCACAACTCACATCATTGGCTAGTAATCAAACAATGTCTTACCATTTTCGACTACAAATCATATATTCGCATGGCTAGACTTGTACCCGAATGACCGAGTGAACGAGATAAGAAGACCCTAGATCTAGTTTCATCCATTCAGGCTGCGATTTCAGGATTATTGTGCACATCATCTATACAGTAACCTTACATACATATCGTCATCTGAACATGGGCCTGTATCTGTAGGCATGTCTGCATTGGGAAACATTCCAATGAAGATGACTTTTTGAATTATGTACATGTTATTAGATTTTTTATGTGCTGAGCATGGGAATGCCTACCCTCAAAAATTATGATCAAGAGGATATATCATGATGTAATGTATTTTAAGATTGATGCAGGTCGCCACTCTACTTCATCTCCAGCCCATCACAGTGTAAAGCATCTCAATTCTGACTTCATGCTTTAGGGGGAAATTGTTATAGGTCAATTTGGGTGCCATTCCCAATGACCTGGTTAACTGGGCATCATATTCAAGACCAATTACTAAGGGTCTATCATTCCCTATCAGTTCAGTTGCTACATGCTCTAAGAAAAATAACAAGACAAATCATACATGACTTTCAACTGCAAAGGTTTCCAATATTTGAAGTTTATAATATATCATGTGAGAGCTCATCAACGTTGCCTCTAAAGGGACTAAGTGTGTTTCATATGTAGGTAGCCCCATGCAAGGCTGCTCTACAAAGCACTTCTCGACATTCATAGGTGCGTTGGTCACATTGGGAGCGAAATTCTCATTGTTCCGGAATCTCCACTTGGCCAGTGCCTTCTAGAAGAGTTCACATGTGTCAAGCTTCAAATCCATGAGTTCATTTGACATCGAAAATATTGGGAAAATGTCTTGCCTATTATTTGAAATTCATTGATTGTAAAACTACCTTCAGCTCCTTTATAAATTGAGCACAGATCTTAGTGTTTGATAAGGAAGAATTTGAGTAGAGAAATGCATGTGGAATTTCAATTGAGGAGTTGATTTGAGTGATATATTGCTGGAGATATCTGCATTGTGATGAGGCTGGGAAGCTGCTAGAGATGGGGACACTAAATCAATCACTGAGTTGTAACCTCCCCTTCTATCGTTAATAAACATTACTGCTTATCCTTCCATATATGCATCTGTATAAGCTTTGATTTTCCATATTATGATGTCTTAGTTGATGTAGATGGTTTATGATTTATTGGTTTAGCTAACTAACTTGAATAGACATCTGTATTATTGCTATCTCGTTGTTTAGTGTTCATTCTTACAGGAAATATTTTGCACGGCCGGCTAGAATTTGAAGCTACAGCAAAAGCAACAGAAGGAGACTTTGGAAGTGCTTGGATTCCAAGTAAGCTTCTTATTTCATTCTGTGTTTCTGTTTACAGTTAGGAAATACAGTTTTAAAGTCTTTGACCTGTTGTTCTAGATTAGCACTTGTCTATGGAAGGATGTTTTATCTGTAATACATAATTACACATAAAAATTATCGCATCTCATTAAATACCATTTAAATCATTCGATCATATGATTAATACTATAATAATTACCCACTCATATCGTATCTCCATCTGTATCTGGCCCATATACCAACACTCATTGGAAATTAAACCATGTATGAATACACATGCCTCCATTAAAATGCGGTCATTTCCAATGTATCGGGATTATTACCATAATTATTACCATGATTATCATTTTTTTACCATAACCCTCCCCGGATTCATTTCCCTTATCGCCATTTCTATTACCACTTTTTTTCTCAGCTAACTGTTCCCTCAACAAATGGTTGCTACTGCAAATGATATTACTAGGCAACTAGTAATGGGTCGCTAGGCTATCAAACATGAACCTGGGAGTACAGAGAAGATACATTGGTAAATAGAAGTATGGTGTATTTTCCAAAATAGAGGTTAGCATACTTACTTTGAGTCGCTGTAGGGATTCAATGAGGGGGTGACAATTGAATTTGCACTGAATCTGGAAGGAAATAGTTCCAGGGTCCACAGATTGGAAATTCAAGTAACTGAGGAAGTCATTACAACGGTTAGTGGGTTATCATATGACAGATGAAAGTGGTATATCAGAAGATCAGCCTTGCCAAAGTTTCCGGAGTTGTTCTTACAGGTGGTGGAGAATGTGCTGCATAAAGGAAAAGGATATGATAGGAAATCGCTACCACAACCCTACTCATATGTTGCATAATTCTTAATCTGGTATATCACCTGCGAAGGTCAGTTCTCTATTCATTTTAAATACCATTTCAAGCTCATAGCTTGTCTCCGATTTCGTTAAATTTATGATGTAAATATCCATTTCTTTCTTTTGAACAATTTGCAATTGATGGCCCGGTTTACGCACCGCTCGCACCAGGCATTGAAAGTCCTTACAAATCATGGAATTGTTGGATTTCTGGTAATTCATGCCTTGTTACATACTCCTATAACTTGGAAGTAGTTGGTTGAATTATCGGAGGAAGAATTTGTAGCCATGATGCTCGCGAGGCCAGAAGAAGAATTTCTTGAAGAAAAGGAAATGGAACAAATACTGGAGGAAGTTGAGAAACAAGGAGATGACGAAGTGAAGGATCAACAAGTTGATTTTTGAGACAAGGAAGGAACTCAGGAGAGAGAAACAGGGGATGTTGATGACATGGAAACTGAAATTACACCCCCTTTTTCACCACTCATGGCCTCTTTTTCGAGAGAAGCAAGGAAATTTTTTTCTCCCACCGACACAACATAATTTGGATCTTCATAAGTCTTTCCCCCTAGTTTGAATTTTTTAGGAGTAATTGAAAAAGAGGGTGAGGCTGGTACTGCTCCACAAGAACTAGTGTCAGATTTGGAACAAATAGAAGAAGAAGGTGTGGTTGATACTGATCCAAAAGAACTAGTATCGGCCTCAGAACGAATGGAAGAAGAGAGTGTGGTTAATATTGGTCCACAAGAGCCAGTATCGACTTCAAAAACAATGGAAAAAAATTTGGTAGTGATAGGGCTTGACGAAGAATTTTCTGTTATTGCTCCACAAGAATCAGTACCGGATTCGAAACAGATGGAAGAAATTGTGATAAAACAAGAAATTGTGAGGAATTCGTCGATACTGCTCCAAAAAAACTAGTATTGGCCTCAGAAGATATGGAGGAAACTTTGGTAAAGCAAGAACCTGTTGAAGAGCTAGTAATAAATAAAATTTCCAATCGACACCGGAACCGACTATTGTTAAAGGAGAATGTTCAGTTGAAAATGGAGATTGCAAAGCTAAGGAAACAAGTAGCGGAGTTGTAGAAACAACAAAAAGAAAAGAGAAAAATAAAACACGTTTGAACATCTGCAACCCCAAAACCACCGAGAAAGTTTCATTGGTTGTACAGAAAGAAGACAGAGAGGTAATCTCTGCATTTACACAAACATAAGATAGGGAGGTAGTCTCATCATCTACACAAAGATAAGATAGAGAGGTAATCTTGACATCCACACAGACCGAGGCACTCGTCTATCTTGAAGAAGCATGGAATTTATTATGTCAACGGAAATCCAGAAGTGGAAGTCCACTGCTCTTAGTTTCTAGCACGGGTAAATCCACACAGAGGCTAATCAGAAAGAGATAAGAGAAATTCGAGAAAATTTGGAAAGGTTAGTTGCCAATTATATAATTCAGATCGAAAAAGCTCAACAACAATGAGAAAAATTGCAGAAAAGGATCGAAGAATTGTAGGGACAAGTTCAGTTATTGAAGACCCATAAGGACGATATGTTTAATCTAGCATAGTAAATGATGGCATGCAGACCCCCTACTAACTGCTACTCCCTTTTACTTCATGAACAATATTTGTTTTTCTATTTGGAAAGTGTTTAGATGGTTTAATCACTTTTAAAACAACTGAACCGAAACCTTTAATTGTAAACCAGGGTAGGTATTTTTATTTCAAAGCTGTCTACACTATCTGTGCCAATACATAAATAGCCAAGGAAAAAATATAAAAATGTCATTGAACACAATTGCAGGATTCAAAGCATTCTTGCAGCAATTAAAAAGACACACTGTAGGAATTAAACTCACTCAATACATAAAGAATTCACACTTCATAAACTTCAGAAAATAGGCACACCATGCATCATTAACTATATTATAACAGTTAACTGAATATGAGAGATCTAACCATTCCAGAGTAAAAACATATAATGAATCTGAAAACAAAAGTGTTCCTGTGCTACAATATATGCAACAAAAATCAGAAATCCACACCATTAATATAAATAAATTAATTAATCTACTACTACTGCAATCCATACTAAAGAGGAGGGACCTTCCTCCCTAGTAGGGTGCAGGGACAAAACAAAAACTAGTTAAATATTCAACACGAAATCTATAAAAACATCACCAAATGTGTAATGTATTAAAGTGATTGAAAGAAACAAGATCAAAATTTTGGTATTGTTCCTACGTGCCTTCCCCTCCTTATGATACTAAGTATTTTTATAAAGTCTTTAATAAGTCCCAAAATTAGGGAACGGATCAGTGATGAGAATCTCATAATTCTCATTCTGATCGAATTAAAAATAAAATAGAAGTTGTTACAAACAATTTTTAATTAAAAGACCTATTATGGTTACACCATATTTGCAATCATAACTGCTCAGATCCTACTTCAACCGTATGCAGGTAGATTCATGATCTTCAACAATTGTCTTTTAGAATAGTGGTCACGATCTTTGGTGGTTTGCGGTGTAGCAACATCTTCACAGTGTAAGAACAACTTCATGTTGTAACAACAAATTTCGGGGTGTAGCAACAAACTTTCGGGTGTAACAGTAAGTAATAACAATAGTTGTTTACCCTTTGTTCTTTGTAAATTATAACAACACCTGAAAGGAAAATATCCAAAATATCTCTTCCATAATTTCCCTCATTAGTCATTCCAAAAAGACATTGTTTCATTCAATATTTAACAGAAAATGGCATAATAATATGTCAGAGAAAACATTGTTTTTATAACCAGGGAAAGTGGCATTGTGTCAAGGAATACATAGGTTTAATGAAAGGAAATGACCAAAATAGGGAAAGAGGTGCCTAAAATATCCTTAAATATTGCATCCAACATAAAGCATTCACCGAGAACTGTGTCACAAAATAGAAGACCTTATGAAATTATTAAGGATTCTAAGAGCTAATAATTATATTAATAAACATTTTCTATGTGAGCTATACATGCATGATTACATCCTATACACTGATCAGGAGTTCAACCCGACGCCATTTGTAGGAGATATCCAATTAAGGGCTTTTACGTCTTTTGTAATCAATCAAGTCAAATGGAAAAAGGCCCTTGATACATTTGAGGCCAATAAGGAAAATCATCCATTGATGGTTAGGATGGATAATTTCCAATTTAGGGCTATATGTACTAAACATTATTAGTTTTGCAAGTTACAAGGTCGAAAGGACCAAATGCTCACAACACAACGATGGTGTGTCGACCTATGTACAAAGCAGATATGTACTTTTAGGGAAGAAGCCAAGGGCGCTTGTCAAAGGCATTGGATGCTTCCATCGTCAGCAGTACAAGCACAAGAGCCCTTTGGGGCACCCAAATTTTCCAGATTGTTAGAGAGGATCCCACGATATATTGCTTGTATGCAACACCGTTGATTTAATTGGTTGGGGTTAAGGTTCTAGTTTCCTATTATCTAGCTACCCTCTAATCAGTATGAGCCAACTTATATTGTGGAAGAAGATTGGTGGAAAGACATCATTCAAACAAATGGGTATCAACTACCTAGGACTAATATGGCTAAAAAATATGACCTCAATCAGCTCCATGATAGTCACAATAGGTATAATCCTGATCTACGTTGAAAGTGGATTGCATGAGGACATGAAACCAAGCCAATTGGGGGGAGATGTTGGCTAATAAAATTACCCATTTTTACCTACTTACACCTATCCCTTTCCATCTACTTTATAGCTCTTATGAGGTCAACTTGTATCCCAATTAATGAAAGGTAAATCATAATGGCACGTATTATTGAATTGTTAATTAATGAAGAGGTAGTCATAGGGGAACGATACTTAGATGATTTACTAACAAGAATTCTTTGCAGATTACTCAACAACTCGTATTGGATATCATTCGGTGGAACGGGGCCTTTTGTGATGTTGTCGACTACGGATTGGTAGTGTTATTTGAGGACTGAACAATCAATTGATCAACTGCTCGAATAGCTGGTAGATCCAGTGTTCTTTCTATCTTTTCATTCTATTTTATATTTGAGGAACTATTGTATATTTCTGAACAAACAATTCATCGTGACTTATGGGTTTTGTTAAGTAATGTTATTCATGTAATGGAGATTTTGTATAAGTATGACACAACTAAGAGAACTGGTTTTTCATCCTTTCATGTGTAACAATAGAACTCTAGTTTTCAATTCCTTTTTTAATTAATGAAAGTATCATCACATCATAACTTGGCGTGATCTATCATTCTTAGCCACGACCCTGATTAGAGAGTTGGGCCCACTCTTTCGATAAGATGTTGTTGGATATAGTTGTGTGGTAGAGGTATGTTTTAAAATTATATTTTAATTCTTTATGATTGTTGTTTCCTTTCTTTTTGTTTTATTATCTCGTTTTTATCTCATAATTGTTGTTATTCTAAATTGTTGTTACTTAGAGTTGTTGCTATTCAGTTTGTTGTTACTCAATTTGTAGCTTTATTTTGGCCTTTTATTTCGTAATTACTCAATATTCGGTAGGGAACATGTGGCCTTCATAGACCTTGCATGATAACCTTGAAAGAATCATACGAAGATAGGATTGAAAAATAAATGTAAGAGGGACTGAATTTATAAACCTATATTAAAACCCCAATAGTATCCATGGTCGTATTGATGATGTGCTCCTTTAACTGAACTTTAGAGGACCTACAAGTTTGGATAATGTAGGACTTGTCACAGGAACACAAAATTTGGTAGACTTTGGGGCTTGAAATTTGATCCAGACTATCTTTAGGAAATCTAAATATTTTTTTTAAGGTTTTTCTAGGTTTAGATAAGGTTTTAACATCCTTTTTTGCTAATAATTTGAGATGATGTCGGTGATACCTTTTATATAAGGAAGAGATTTGAGAGTTCTAGGAGGGGGCATGGTATCTTTCGGGTGGCAAGAAAAGGTAAATTTTAAGGCTCTCTTGATTTGGGTTGTAGAGTATCCATTCTTAATAAATAATTTGGTTAGATGAGCTCTTTTGTTGGTTATAAATTATAGATCTAAAATTCTGAAAGCTCTATTGGATAGATTTTTGAGGATGGAAAAATTCTAAGTTTGGTGATGATGAGAGCTAGCATGGAGGTAACCTTTAGTGCGAGTTTTCTTTTAATGCACTTGGAAGGATAGGGAACTGTCAAAAGGACCAAAGATAATGACAATTAGAAATTTAAGGGATGAGTGCTCTTCTAATTCCATAATTAATTAGATATGCGAGGAAAGGTTGTTGAGGTGATGAAGGAAATCCTTGATCCATGTGGATATTGGTGGCCACCTAGCTATTCTACTTGGACCTCCTCCATTTTTTCTTTCAGTTTTTCAGTTCCCCTAATTGTAGCACAATTTACTATTTTTAGTAATTTTCGAGTCCTGATTTTCTGGAGCCGTTTTGAGGCCCTAAACGAAATCTGTTTTGGAAAACGAGCATTCAAATTTGCGCTTGAAAGTTGTATTCCTCGGATAGATATTTCTAATGTGCTATTTTGCGCATCAAACAGGGATCGTATGCCAAAGTTACGACCCTGGGAAGTTGATGTACCAATTTACCCCAATAGGGCCCACAATTTTGGTGATTCATCTCCTATGGTTAGATTTTTTGATGTTTATGGTTTTCCCTTGTTTCTAAATAATAAATAGGCCTTTGAGCTTCATTGTAAAACAATTCAGAGGCATGAAACCGCCACATATCTTCTTATATATAAGCTACCATCACCCGAGCTATTTTATTTCCATTCTGTATGTACGCATATTTCAGTTCTTTGATATTAATGAAATGAAGTTTTATTTGCATTGCATCTCTATGTTTATTTTTATATATATATTCTATTTTTTTCCTGTATAATTATGGATCAATGGTATCAGAGTGGTCTTCTCTTTATGTATTTTTCTTTGCATGTCCCAAACAAGATCAAGGTATTAGGAGCTAGGGCTTGAAGTGGTTGAACCTTTGCAATACCAACCTCACAAACCTTGATGACCTCCCATGATGGAATAAAATATCCTCGGTTGGTGCAGCATACCGATATGCTGCCAAGAATGAGTAGAAATTCAATCAGAAGAAGCGATACTTTGGATCTATGAACCCAAAGTAGAGAAAAGGCACCCCCAAGTCACAGAGAAAAGGATAGAGCTCGGTCAGGACCCACCAGGGAAACTCCTTGAATTTTCAATCCAAGGCTGATGGGAAGGAAAATAAGGACACCAAAAAGTGGTGTGAGTTCCATAAAACGTGCACCCACAACATGAATGAATGTCGTGCAAAGTAGGTGCTAATGGTCAAGCTGAAAGACTTGGAGACATATGCATGCTCTGATTATGAGCCATAACCTGACAAGGATAAGAAGGTCATTGATGCAGAACCCACTGAAACAGTAACCACCACCAAGCTTGAAAATCAGAAACCCAAAGATCCAAAGGAGGGGGAGCACCTCTTTCACCCACAGATGTGGGTGAAGGGTTCGCCACTGTAATTCATTTTCGAAAGTGGGAGCCAAAAGAACCTCATTTCAGTAGAGGTCATGAAGCAGTTTTTCCAACCGACCACACCTCACCTGCAACCATACACCATCGGGTGGCTTCACCAAGGATGAGATCTCAACGTCAACCAGTAGTGTCACCTTCCCTATAACATCAAGCCCTTCACGGATGAGGTATTGTGTGATGTTGCTCCTCTTGAATTTTTTGATGTATTATTAGGCCAACCATAATTTTGGAATCGTCATGATGTGTATGAGTTAAGGCCTCATAATGTTATTATTTATTTGGGTAATGATTTATATGGCATAATATAGGTAACCCCGCCTATCACCATATTTCATCTCTACTAAGAAATGGATTAAGATCATCTCCGAGATCGGGAAATTGTTTTCTTTATGATTCACTCTCAAATTAAGGGGAAGATTGTGGCCACAACCATCGCCCCTAAGAAGTGTTCCTCCACACAGTAGAAGCATGTGGATAGGGTTGTGGAAGAATACAAGGACATCTCCTTCACACCCACAGGGGTACCCTTGCACTGTCAGGTCTAGCATTCAATCAATATGACTCCCAGAGCACTCTACCCAATGGGTCGATATAGCCATTTTGGAAAATGAAGAGATCAAGAAGAAAATCCAAGATTTGCTACAAAAAGTCACATCCAACTAAATGGGGCCTGGAGGCTCTGCATTGATTATTGAACACTAAAAAAAATCACTTTCAGGAACATGTATCTAATCCCACAGATTTATGGCCTTCTGGACCAACTCAATGGGGCCAAGTATTTTAGGAAGATCAATCTAAATTTTGGCTATCAGTTGGTTCCAATAGAGCCTATAGATGTATGTAAGACCACCTACAAAACCAAGGAAGGCCTTTTTTAATGGTTGGTTATGTTTTTCGGGTTGACAAATTCCCCTACTACTTTTATGAGGCTAATGGGTGACATCTTGCAGCCCTTCACCAACTAATTTGTGGTTGTTTATTTGTACGAAATCCTTAGCTTAAATAGGTGTTGGGAAGAACACTTGCAACTAATTTGGTAGGTTCTTTAAGCCCTACAGTAGCAAAAATTGTGTGTCAACTTGGAGAAATGCACTTTTGGCATGAGATATGTCCAATATCTTGGTTATATCATAGATGAGTGAGACATGCATGTGGATCCAACTAAGATCCAAGTCATTTTTGATTGGACATCCCCGACCACTTTAACAGAGCTTTGTAGCATTTTGGGCCTTGAAAATTTTTATCAGAGGTTTGTTTTGGGATTCTCCCATATCACTTGGCCTTTGAGTCAGATTACTAAGGGTAGATAGAAAGAAAAAATTTCCTCGTCTAAGTCCTAACATAAGGCGCTTATTGATTTTAAGTGTTTCCTCTACTCTGCAGCGGTACTCACATTTCCAGACCTTCAACAACCATTTAAAATTGAGACATACGCCTCTGACTATGTTATTGGTGCAATCCTCACCCAACACAAGCATCCAGTGGCCTATCATAATGAGACACTTTCTAATGCAATTCAGAAGTAACCCACCTATGATAAAGAGATGTATTCCATCATGCAAGATTTCATGCAATGGAAGCATTACATTTTTGGGAAGAAGACAGTCAACCACACCGATCACAAACCTCTCCAGTTTATACAAACACAAGGGAAGTTATAGAATTATCGAAATCAAAAGTGGTCTTCATATATACAAAAATTCCACTTGAACATCAAATACAAAAAGGGCAGCACCAATCATGTTGAAAACTACCTCAGTTGGCTCCCAGTTGCAACACTGGCTAATTTCTCAACTCTTATGGCCATGACACCTATGGATGGTCACAACTATACAAAAATGATCCATAATTTTCCTCCACATACCAGATGCTAGTATATGGCAAGAAATTTATTGATTTCCACCTCTAGGACACATTATTATGCTACATGGGCCACCTTTGTATTCCTTCAAGTGAGTGTGCGGAGCGGATTTTGGGGGCGCACTACAGTCGGGTGGCATGACACTTTGATGTGTAGAAAAATGTGGATGCACTACAAAATTACTTTTATTGGAAAAAAACTCCTATAGGATGTTGGGAAATATATCAGATCCTGGACTAACTACGTCATCACCAAGCCAAACATAAAGAAGAAAGGCATGTACACTCCTCTTCCTACTCCCAGACAACCTTGGGAATCCATCTCCATGGATTATATTTATGGCCTCCCTTCTCCTAAGCATGGTAATTACTATGTATTTGTGGTTGTGGACAAATTTTATAAGATGGCTATGTTGGCAGCATGCAAGAAGGATATCACAGTAAAGGACACTGCTAATCTCTTCTTTGAAAGAGTGTGGGTACAGTTTTGGATCATGTAGAACATTATATCAAATCAGGATAAGAGGTTACTTAGCACATTTTGGTCAATCCTTTAGACACTATTGGATACCAAGCTCACCAAGTCAAATGCATTCCATCCCCAGACTGATGGCCAGACATAGGTCGTCAATAAGATGATAGTGCACATACTTCGCATGTAAAACTCCAAGCATCCACAAACCTCGAATGAGAGCCTTCCCTATGTGTAAAACATTTATAATGGAGCTCTCCATAGCTCAATTGGTCACAATCCCTTTCAAGTCAGTCTAGGAGAGTCAACCATTATGTTTGATTGATGTTTCCATGCCTCATGCGACTACACAGACATAATCCACACGTGTACTATCCGAGATTGATAAAGAAACCAAATTTATTGAATGCATCCAACACATCCACCAACAGGTTGACGAAATCTTGGAGAATTCCAATGCCAAGTACATGTAGTGACATTATCAACATCGGGTGCCACACAAGTTTCAGCTGGGCGACAAAGTTCAATTTCATTTGCAGAAAGAACGTCTTTAATCGGATCCCATCAAAATCTTAGACCACTCTGATATGGTCCTTCCAACATCACCGAGGTTGTGGGAGGAAATCATTTTGAGCTCAGTGTTCCCCCATTCCTTGGCCTACACCCAATGTTCAATGTGGATCACCTTCGACCATACTTTCCACCATTACTGGACACATCAAACATTGCAGAACAACTCACACCAACAGAGCTAAACCCAAACTGCATGAAACATGCCACAACTGATCAGATCATGGACACACATATTAAGAACGCGTGAGAAAAATATCCAACTTTATCTGGTTGTCAAATTTGACCAACTCCTGCACCAAGGCAAGTGGCTCACTAGGGACCAAGTTCAGAACGATTTTCCCCATCTCATGGAGGCAATCAACACAATGGGGACCATGGATTCCTAAGGGGGGAGGAATGATTTAAGTAGATATTGGTGACCACCTATCTATTCCACTTTTACCTCCTCCATTGTTTCTTTCAGTATTTCAGTTTCCTTAATTGTAGCACAATTTACTATTTTTGGCAATTTTCGGGTCCTTAACTTCCGGAACTGTTTTGAGGCCCTAAATGAATTTTTTTGTGGAAAACAGAAAAATATTGTTTGTAGTTGAAAGTTTTATTCCTTGGATATATCTTTCTAATGAGGTATCATGCGCATTAAATAGAGATCATATGCCAAATTTATGACCACAGGAAGTTGATGCACTAATTTACCCCAACAGGGCCCACAATTTTGGTGATTCATCTCCTAGGGTTAGGTTTTTGGATGTTTAGGGTTTTCCATTGTTTCTAAATAATAAATAGGCCTTTTGCCTCATTGTAACATATTTAAAAGGTAGGTAGCCGCCACATCTCTTCTCATAGATAAGCTACCATCGCCTAAGCTAGTTTATTTTCATTATGTATGTAAGCATATTTAAGTGCTTTGATATTAATGAAATGGAGTTTTATTTCTGCTATATCTCTTTGTTTATTTTTATATATGTATTCTATTGCGTTCTTGTATAAGTTTGGATCAATCCTAGAGGGAAAGAATCCCATGAGGCCACACTACAGAAGTGTTGGTCACAAACCAGTACCAGCATTTAGGTTTCTAATGCCAAGAATTGAGAGCTAAAGTCTTGAAGTGCTCCATAAAGGTATTGGCGAGAACCTAATATGGGGAAGATCCCATTGTCGTTCCTTCTGTCTATTCATAGAAAATATTTTCATAGGAGAAAAAGGTAGAGGTTAGACTACTTTTAATGAGGCTAAGGGTTTTATGATAATCTACCTTGAAGATTAATTCCAAGATTGTTGGACCAAGGATTTTGGTGAAGAGGGAGACGACTTCAAATATTACCATGATTCCAATGGTGCCAAGATGAATATTATTATCCTTTTGAATGAAATGGGATGATTTTTTAATGAAATAATTAGTAGTGTCAGCAAAGGGTTGAAGTTTGGAGGGTAAGAAGCAAGAGAGGGCATGAGTAGGGGACCTAATTGCACTAACTATGGGTCGTAAGTGAATATCCTTTTCATGTATCTTTAGAAACTCATATATTCTAGGGGTTATGGGATGTTAAGGGATGAGCCACTTCTGCATAAGTGGATCGATGGACGAGGCTATGATGTCTTGGTTGATTAGAGTAGTGACAATATTAATAGGACTGTTAGAGACCAATTTGTAAGAAGAGGTTGCGAGGAGCTCCTGAAATTTCACTTCATAATTCGAAAAGTTCATTATAAATCATGCATTCCCTTTATTTTATTTAAAGACCAAGATATCGGGGTTGAATTATTTTATTAATTAAGCATATTAGTTTTTTTTAAAATAAATTTAGAATATATTAATTAAATCTAGTAATTGAAATTTTAAATCATTAAGGAAAAAGGATATTATTTTACCATTTAATTGTTTTCAAATATTTTAAAAACTTTGTATAAAATTTAAGTGTAAATAATGATTTTATATTCAATTTCAAATTATATTCTAATTAATAAATAAAATGGTCATGATTTTTCCTCCTTTATTTTTCCCAAATTAGGTAGAAATTTTTAAGAATCCCAATTTATTTAATTTGCATCGTTCAAGCATATTAGATGTTTTTTTGGGTGTTGAATCCATTTATGCATTCAAAAATGCATTTTAAACAATAATAAATCACATTGACACCCAAAAATGTATGACCAGGTTCCAGAGAAAAAAAGTCATTTTATCAAATAGTTAGACTATGGCCAATTTTAAAATTTCAATATTATGATTCAATATATAAATCATAATCATTAAGTAATTAATTAATATTTTTAATTGCTTGGATTATTTTTAATAATGAAATAGGTTAGCTGGATTTTTTAAAATATATTTATTAATTAAATTTAGTTTTGACAACTGGAATTAAAAAATAGAAAATAAAATAAAATTTAAAATTTAAAGTTTAAAATTTGTTAATTTTCTTTTCGCACAATATTTTCATGCATTTTGTTGTGAATATTTTGTTTCCATGAACAAGGAACACAACACAACATAAATGACATAAGGATCTATTCCACAACTCGAAATATAATGCAAAAGTAGAGAAAATACAACTACTAGGCAGTTGTGTCCTTCACCCCAAGACGATCTCGCGGGAATCGAAACTTCTTCTCAGTAAAAGTCTTGGTGAAGATATCAGCAGTCTGCTCGGAACTAGGACAGTACTAAATATCAATGATCCCATCATGAATGATTTCTCTAATGAAGTGCATGTGGATCTTGATGTGTTTGGTCCACTGCCGCTGCATTGGATCTCTGCAAAACTTTAGCGTACTTTGATTATCACACCAGATGACAGTTGGACAATGGACACTAATCCCATATGCAATGCAGTTTTAATCTTAGTAATGATAGAAGCTGAACTACCTGTTATCAAAATATCATCTACGTAGAGTACTATGATCAACAAGGAGTCAATTTTCTTCAAAAAATAAACATTGGAATCAGATTTGCAGCATACAAAATTTTGAGATAACAAATAAGAATCCATCTTTTCATACCATGCTCTAGGTGCCTGCTTGAGGCCATAAAGAGACTTCTTTAGTTTTCATACCAGAGATGAATTGTGCATGTATCCCGGTGGCTGCTCCATGTAGATTTCCTCCTCAAGATCACCATGAAGAAAGGCATTCGTCACATCCATATGATGCACCTCCCATCCTCTTGTTGCTATAATGAAGAGAGCTAGCCGAATGGAATCCATTTTTGCCACTGGAGCAAAAGTCTCATCATAGTCAAAACCATGTACTTTCTAAAAACATTTTGCTACCAATTGTGCCTTATATCGACTAACTTGGCCATTTGATGCTTTCTTGGTCCAGTAAACCCACTTGCACCTCACAAGTTTGCGATTGGAAGGTAGTGGAACCAAATCCCAAGTCTGGTTCTCAATGAGAGAGTTGTATTCTTCATCCATTGTGGCTTCCCATTCAGGATGCCCACTTGCTTCTGCATAATTTTGTGGATCAGATCCATGCATCATATAAGCATGCATGGGCATGGATGGCTCAATAGCTAAGAGTGCTTGCGGATCTTCCTCAAACAGAGGGATAGAGGTAGGATCATCAAGGATATCACTCATGCTACGCCATTTTTATGTTGAAGGTGGTCGAGAATCTCTGAACTACATGCGGAAGTATGATCTCAATGTTCAACAACTAGTTGTCCAACAAGGGTCACAGGAAAAGATTCATCCTCATCAAAATTCTGATCTGAAGTTTCATCTGCATACTCATCAATGAGTGGTGATGGAAACTTGGTAACAAGTTCATCCGCTGGTGCATGCAAAAAATCTTCGTCAAACTTTACACTCCTTTCAATAAAGAGCTCTTTAGTGTGGATATCAAGAAATATGTACCCTTTTACTTCATCAGAATATCCAACAAACATGCATGCTTTACTTTGAGGCTCCAAATCCTTTCTCTTATCTGTAGGAATGCGGGCCCATGCTTGAGATCCAAAAATGCGGAAATGACTGACTTCAGGTTGCATGCCTGTCCAAGCCTCAAAAGGTGTTTTTCCAGTAAAATATTCATGAGGATATTTGTTCTGGATGTATGAGGCACAATTGATAGCTTCAGCCCACAATTTCGATGGAAGAAATCTTGTATGCAACATGCAATTAGCCATCTCTTTCAAAGATCGATTTTTCCTTTCAGCCACGTCATTTTGCTGTGGAGTGTAAGGAACTGTATGCTGCAACTATATGCCTGCTTCATTTAAAAATATTCTTGATATCTTTGTTGACATATTTTGTCCCATTATCTGTGTGGAGTATCTTGATGCATTTTCCAGACTGATTTTCCGCATGCGCTTTGAAAATCTTTATATGTTGAAAAACTTTAGACTTGAGTTTCAAGAAGTAAACCCAAGTGAATCTCGTGTAATCATCAATAAATGACAACAAATATCTTGCTTTGCTCATTGAAAGTACTAGAAATGGACCCATGAGATCAATATGTACAAGTTCCAAAGGTGAAGAGGCTCTCCATGCATGCCCTTTCTCAAACTTGCCTTGTGGATGCTTTCCAAGAACACATCCATTACAAACACCATTTGAATATTCAATGGTCGGCAATCCTTTGACCATCCCTTGCTTGCTAAGCTGTTGCATATATCTAAAATTCAAGTGCCCAAATCTCTCGTGCCAAATCCTACTTTCTTCATTTGCATGCGTAAGTAGCAAAATGAAATTTTATTGAGGAACAAAATCAGAAAATGTATACAGAAGAGATTGATCATTTACCTTGCCAGATGTAATCTTCAATTTGGTTTGCATGTCATAAATGCTCACGGAATCTGGAGTAAATTCCACTTTCCTTCCGTTGTCTGTGCGTGTCATCTAATAGACTGCGATAAGATTCACAGAAAGCCTTGGAATATGCAAGACACTCTCAAAACTTCCATCTTCGAATTGCACTCTTCCTTGTCCAGTTGTTCCAAATGCAGAATTATCCCCCATGGGAATAGGAGGTCCTGAGTATGAATGTAGAGAAGAAAAGGATTCCTTTGAAGAAGCCATATGATTTGACGCTCCTGAATCGATGATCCTTTCTTGCGGTGCAGAATGAAGAGCAATCAAAGCATGCCCATTACCTCTTGGATCTGGTGCTTTTTCTCCAGACTTCTTCTTGGCATTCTCAAGAATGTGGTCTCCAAGATTGTGTTGCTGGAGTGTCTGCACCATAAGATCTATAGTCTTCTTCATGCATGCAGATTTAGGGTGAAAACCACGGTGGAAATAATTGCACATTGATTTCCCTCTTGTTCCTTTCCTTTACTTTGAGCTGGATGATCCATCAGGGGGTTTGGGATTTCCTCCCTTTCTTGGATCAGGATCCTTCTTCACTTTTCCTTTCTGATGGTATTTGGAATTTTCCTTTCCTTTTGCATGCACGGTAAGTGCATGCGCTTTGGAATTTTTAAGTGTGCCCATTTTGATGAGCTTATCTTGCTCATACATCAAATACTGAATAAAAGAATCCAGTGAGGGCGTCTTCCAAGCTGCACCGGTTGCATATCTTATTGTGTGGAATGTAGAGATGAATATTGAATACTCTAGACCAAGTTTTGATAAAATGGAAAGAATCAAATGATTTTCTTGCTTGGATTTGTCGATCCCGCATCCTTTTAGCTGAAGAAACAAGGCTTTATATCTTGTGAAAAAATCTTACATGTTCTCAAAATTTCTCAGATCTAATGAGTTTAACTCATTTTCGAGAATGTGACCTTGCATTTCATCCTGTTTTCCAAACAATCCTTCCAAAGTTTTCCATACTTCATTTGGAGTTGAACATGATTCAACATGAAATAGAAATTCTAGAGAGATTGATAAACATAGGATGCCGAAGGCCTCGTCCATGCGATTGAAATATCTTGTTTTCTCCATTGCCGATGTTGGTTCAACTTCTGTTTCCATGGTTATTCGAAATAAGCCTCTACTTCTGAGATGAAGTAGAGTCTTTGGCTTCCATTCGAAGTAATTATATGGAGTAAGAATTGTTGATTGTGGAAACTCCAATTTAGACTCCATTATTTGTTGTTGCTTCAATCTTCTAAACCTGCAAATAAAAATTGCTTGTGCACTGATTAAAAATCTTTCTTCAAACTAGGAGTACACAAATAATAGTGTGCACCATAATGTTTGGAGATAGATTTAATTGAGTAAGTGATCCAAAAGGATCTTCACACATGAAAGAGATTTGCACCATGTTGGTTTGAAGTTGGTGACAAAGTGTTTAAGTGGGTGAAATTATGATCATGCATTTATTTATGCATTTTATGAGCCTTTATTAATCCCATGAATTATTATTCACTTTTAATATAAATTATTAATATTTGTGAGATAAAATTTGTCTCACATATTATTCATTTAATGTAATTAGGGAAATTGGTTTTTATGTGACAAACCAACTCACGCCAATTCTCTATTTTTATCAATTGTAGGTTGAGAGAATCAAGGGCATGGTTGAAGAGTCTTTAGGTGGTTTTGAAACTTTTCCCAATTATGAGCCTGAGATAGTTGGAGATCCTACTTTCATGGATCTTGTTTTTTCTTCCATGTAATTAGGCCCTGCAATTGTGGGTCTTGTAATTAATTCCATTTGTTGGAGAGTAGGTGAGGGAAAACTATATTTATTCCTTATGTGAGCCATGAGAAGAAGAAGAAAGGAGAGAATGTTTAGCCTTTGAGAGCCATAGTGCTTAGCTAATGCTTGGCCATAGAGCTTGAATGTAAGAAAGCTTGCAGAGCTTACTTTGAAGAAGTAATATAGAAGATTTGCATTCCAATTGAAGAAGATCCCAGGATGTAGCCCAGAGAGATGGAGGGGTAAACTCCATTACCAATTGTTTGTCTCTCTCTTACTTACGTGCATGTGCTTCTTGAAATGCTAAGTTCATTTATTTATGTTTATGTGTTTATGCATTATAATAGATGTACTAACATGCTCATGTAAACTTGTATAATCCATAGTCAATTAAAATATCTTCACACCTTACAAGATGGTTATAGTAGTACTCGACCCGTGATCGGATCAAGTGGTATCAGAGCAGGTGATTGCTTTGCAGTGGAGGAGCGAAGTACGCTGAAAGAATGCAAGAGTTTCAAGAGATAAATGACAACATTCAAGCTAACAATGTAGAATTGCGAAGACTGTTGCAGGTAGCTGAAAAGGATAAGCAGGAGCTTCAAGAGATGCTATGAGCCAAAGAGGAGTTATTGGCTAAGTTGCAGAAGGTTGAAACGATGGATGCTACATCTGAAACCGAGGTATATGATGTTACTTTATGTTCTGTTCTCTCTCAGTATGAAACTAATGTTGGCATGAATATCCTCATGAAGATGGGATATAGAGGAGGCGGACTTGGCATAAATGGCCAAGGAGTCACCCAGCCATTGGAGGTTGTACCAAGACAACCATTTGCAGGCTTAGGATATGGACATTAAGAGAAAGGAGAATGCTCAAAGGTAGTTGAAGCAAAAACCCTCTCTTCATCACCCGATTCCAAGAAGGGAATCAAGCCACCTAGTCCTCATGAGTTCAAGGACAAGTCAGGAAGGTATGAAAATCAGTAAAATTTCTCTTTTGCATATGTTAAGATTCAACAAGATGATGATCCTAGTGAAAATTAAGCACCTTCACTAGGTGGGGCTCGCAGACTATTTTTAGGTGTATGTCTACTTTTAGAATGGTGAGCATATTCTAAAATTAGAAGGATGTTGATTCTAAATGGTTGAGAAAAATTTTTCTTTAGATGAGTTTCTATTTTTATAATATGGGCAAAGTCTATTTATAGATTTCTAATCTAAAAATAGAATGCATGGCGATTATTATTAGCCCTTAATGATTATCAGACAATAAATAATAACTTATTCTCTTGAAGCACTTGATTTCAGTTAACTAATGTGGAAAACCAGTTAGCTAAAGGAATTACGAATTCCAAGGTTGGTTGGTGACTCATGCATGATGGACTTCGTTGTAATTGAGTGTGACACAGTTGTAACAGAGTTGGAAGAGTAATTATGGGATTTTTTATTTAGTTTAACTCAATTAAGTGAGTTAAACTCAGTTGTGCCAGTTGTAACTAAATATACACTAGTGAAAGATGAGTGAATTAATTATTTAATTAATTCACAAGTAGTGTCTTACTTGCAACTGAAGAAATACAACAGTTAACTACTTGCATGTCAGACTGGAGACCTAGTGGAGAGATACGTGAAAGGGTGTGTTTGACTATCAGTTGTGACTATAGTGATGCATTCAATGCATCTACACACACATTGGATTTTCCAATGAGGATTGCGTAGTCAAGGCAAGGCAAGATCAAATTCATTCAGGGATCTTCTTCAGCAGCGATTGCGCAGTGGAGGCAGGCTGTCAAGAGGCAAGAAATTGGTGCATAGATATGAAAATTTTTGCATGACAGTGTGAGACGATTGTATATTGTACTGAGAGCTCTATGAGATGAGCTTTGTATGAGAATGTTTCATGATTCCATGATATACATAATATATTATAGTTGAGGTTTTTAGCTTTAAGATTTCCCAGTAAAACATCTTGTTATT
Organism: Pinus albicaulis; assembly: GCA_034641835.2. Lineage (NCBI taxonomy): Eukaryota > Viridiplantae > Streptophyta > Pinopsida > Pinales > Pinaceae > Pinus > Pinus albicaulis. The sequence continues at coordinate 130,602,258 of CM076581.1, forward strand.
TGCGCTTGATTTTTCTTCATGTGTTTTGCAATTGGTGATTTAATTTCTGCAACGAATTGAGTAGAAAGATTATGTATTTAACAGTGGATTTAATTGTTAGATCAAGGGATTCTAGTAATGTACATGCATATTTTATTAAATTTATACATGGTATCAGAGCAGTGTTAATCACTAAATATTTCAATATTGAAGCGGTGTTGAGTTTTGTGCTGGTGGAACAATTCGAATTTGCTGCAAGAATTTCTTGGTGCGACAGTTGAGTAAACATTGAAATGGCTTTCAATGGGTTGCAATTGGAGTATGCACTCGAGAGCAGCTCTAAATACATAGCTTTTAAGGACAAGATGGAGGCAATGCTTGAAGATAATGTCTTGAAGGAGTTCATTGATAGCGATGTTCCTAAGCCCACTTCGATGGATGCTACATTACTTGACGCCTGGCGAAAGAAAGTAGCGAAGACAAGAAGAATTTTGTTGGAAGGTGTGAAAGACCATATTGTGTCAAGCCTTCACAGGAAAGCCACTCCATTTGCAATGTGGAAGGCTTTGATAGATCTTTTCCAAAGCAGTAGCGACCATAGGAAGTTGGCGCTGAAATATAAACTCAGAGAAATCAAAATGGAGAAGGGCGACAGTATTCCAAAGTATCTCACGAATTTTTTCCAATGTAGGGATGAGCTGGGGAGTGTGGGAATTACAGTTGCTGATGATGACTTGGTGAGCTTGGCTCTCCTTGGACTTTCAAAGAGTTTGCACAGTTATCAAGACTTTGTCAATGGGCAGGAGAGACTGCCAGATTGGGAGTGACTTTGGTCGGATCTAGTGCAGGAAGAGATAAGGCAGAGTACCAGGGATGGATCTTCATCAAAAAATGATGATGAAGAGGATTGTGATTTGGCTACCAAAGTGAGGAAAGGGAAGGGGAAGAAATCCCATCCAAAATACGAGGCTAAAGGCAAGAAGATGGATTTTTCCAAGGTGAAGTGTTTTCACTATCACGAACATGGGCATCTTGGCACTAAATGCCCACAGAAAAAGAAGAACAATAAGGCTGATGGAGCTGCAACAAGTGAGGCCCTTGCCTCACAATTTGAACTTGATTTCACCTTGATAGCATACTTGGTTTCAAGCGCAATGGTATCAGTGTGGTATCATGATAGTGGTGCTTCCTTCCACATGATGGGAGATAAGGAGTTGTTCAGCGACTTGGAGGAGAAAGATATCCAAATTCATATAGAGATGGGCGACGATGGAAAATATAGTGTGACCGGCATTGGTACCATTACCTTTGAGAGGGAGTCAAGTAAACCATTTCTTTTGAAAGATGTTATGCATGTTCTAGGTCTAAAGAAGAACTTGGTCTCAGTCGCGATGTTGGAGGACATAGGTTATGACGTTGTTTTCAGTGATGGAAAATATTTCCTGTGACATAAAACAATGATGTGAACCAAGAGGATAGGGATTCGAGTCAAGAATATCTACAAGCTGGAGGTAGATGGCTACGCTACAATGGTGGGCAAAGAAGAAGAAGTGGTGAGTCGGGATGAGAGTGAATTATGGCACAGGATATTGAGTCATCTTCACCATGGCGCCTTGAATATTTTGCAGCAAATTTCTACTGGAATTCCCAAGGGTACACTTGCGCAGCTATATTAGTGCAAGGGATGTACTATGGGTAAGTTTGTGAAGACTACCTTTCATGAAAAGGTGAACCGTGCTTCGGTGATCCTGGAGAGAATTCACACAGACATGTGTGGACCATTATCGGTTGCTTCAACAGCAAAACACAGGTTGTATGTTATTTTTTTTATGACTATTCTCGTAGATGCAGGATCTTCTTCATGCAGAAGAAGGATCAAACATTCTCAAAGTTCTGTGTTTAAAGCATTGGTAGAAAAAGAGTCGAGGAAGCAAGTGAAGGCTTTGCAGAGCGATAATGGTGGTGAATATATCTCGAACTAATTCAGAGAATTCTGTAGAAAAGAATGAATTCAAGGAGAACTCATAGTGCCTAATAACCCACAACAGAATGGGGTCGCGGAGAGTAAGAACAGAACAATCATGGGTGTTGCACGAGTTATTCTTGAGAGGGAGCTACACTTGCATGCAAAGGAGGAGCTTCTTGTTCCCAAAGATGAGCCTCTAGAAGTGGATCAGCCACAGGAGGAGGATCGTGGAGTGGAGGAGTCCACTCACGTAGACCCAAACATCAGAACTGGCAGAAGGCATACCACAAAAGCTGAGAGGCTGAAGCTTGATGCGACATAGAATGTAGGAGCCCATACTTCATAGCGCAGACAAAGACAGTCTCTTGACCAATTCACTAGATACATGGCTCTCGTGAGAAAATGTATTGTGACAGAGCCATCTTATTTTCAGGAAGAAGTGCAAGAGCCCACATTGGTAGATGCAATGGTGGAGGAATATGACTCCATTGTAAGAAACAATGCTTGGGAAATTGTTCCAAGGCCAGTTGATAAATCAGTGGTAGGTTCAAGATGGATCTACAAGGTAAAGAAAGCTTCTGATGGGAGTGTTGAGAAGTATAAGGCAAGATTTGTTTCCCAAGGTTTCTCACGGATGGAGGGGATTGATTATGAAGAAACCTTTTCACCTGTCGCACGGTATTCTTCCATAAGGACCATCCTTGCTCTCTCAGCGTAGATGGCTTTGCACATTCATCAGATGGATGTGAAGAATGCATACCTTAATGGGATCATTGAGGAAGAAGTGTACATTGAGCAGCCTGAAGGATTTGAGATCTTCAGCAGTGAGTCGCATGTGTGCAGACTCAAAAGAGCATTGTATGGGCTGAAGCAAGCACCCTGTGCTTGGTACACTTGGATCGACAGCTATTTCACTGGACTTGGCTTCACCAAGAGTGAGGCAACTGCAAACCTATACCAGATTGTGGTGGGGGGTAAGATTTTAATAATTGTTATTTATGTTGATGATTTAATACTGACTGGTGATGAGCAGCTGATACACTCATGCAAGGAGGAATTTGAAAAGTTGTTCGAGATGAAGGATATGGGTCTCCTTCATTATTTCCTTGAATTGGAAATATGGCAGCGAGAAGGTGAACTGTTTTTGTCTCAAGGAAAGTATGCATGGTAGATACTCGATAAGTTTCACATGGAGGAAAGAGGATGCTACATTGGCAGAGGTAGTGGATGCTATTTTCTATCGACATTTGGTGGGTTTGCTCATGTATTTAGTTAATATAAGACCAGACATATGCTATGTAGTGAACCAGCTTAGTCAAGCGATGGTTAAGCCTACCAAGCTCTTTTGGCAGGCGGGCAAGCATGTCCTGAGATATCTCAGGGGCACATCTGAGTATGGCTTATGGTACAGATAGATGGATGAGGTGAATTTGCATGGCTTCAAGGATGCAGATTGGGAAGGCAGCCCAACGGACAGAAAGAGCACATCAGGAGGGGTTTTCAGTATCAGATCTACAATTTTTTCTTGGTACAGTAGGAAACAGAGATCTGTGGAACTCAGTTCAGTGGAAGCGGAATACATGGCAGCAAATCAAGCTGCATGTGAGGCTATCTAGATGAGGAAGATCATGGTCAGTTTGTTCGGTTCTCATTTAGATCCTACAATGATTCATTGTGATAATCATAGTTGCATAAAACTCTCGATTAATTCTATGTTTCATGATAGATCTAAGCATATAAATATCCGATATCATCATATTATAGATTTTGTGCAGCAGAAGATCATGTTGCTTCAGTACATTCCTTCGGAAGATCAGGATGCAGATATTCTAACGAAGGCGCTCACCAGGAGCAAATTCGAATACCATAGAGACAGGATCAGGGTGAAGGATAATCCCTTTCTTGTTGAGAGGGAGTGTTGAGATTCAACAAGATGACGATCCTAGTGAAAATTAAGCACCTTCACTAGGTGGGGCCTACAAGCTATTTTTAGGTGTATGTCTATTTTTAGAATGGTGAGCATATTATAAAATTAGCAGGATGTTGATTCTATATGGTTGATAAAATTCTATCTTTAGATGAGTTTCTATTTTTAGAAGATGGGCGAAGTCTATTTATAGATCACTAATCTAAAAATAGAATGCATGTCGATTATTATTAGCCCTTAATGATAATCAGACAATAAATAATAACTTATTATCTTAGAGCACTTGATTTCAGTTAACTGATGTGGAAAACCAGTTAGCTGAAGGAATTACGCATTCCAAGTTTGGTTGGTGACTCATGCATGATGGACTTCGTTGTAACTGAGTGTGACATAGTTGTAATAGAGTTGGAAGAGTAGTTATAGGAATTTTTATTTAGTTTACCTCAATTAAGTGAGTTAAACTCAGTTGTGTTGTTGTAACTAAATATACACTAGTGAAAGATGGGTGAATTAATTATTTAATTAATTCACAAGTAGTGTCTTACTTGCAAATGAATAAATACATTAGTTAATTACTTGCATGTCAGATCTAGTGGAGACCTAGTGGAGAGATAGGTGAAAGTGTGTGTTTGACTATCAGTTGTGACTATAGTGATGCATTCAATGCATCTACACACACATTGGAGTTTCCAATTAGGATTACACAGTCAAGGCAAGGCAATATCGAATTCATTCAAGGATCTTCTTCAGCAGGGATTGTGTAATGGAGGCAGGCTGTCAGGAGGCAAGAAATTGGTGCATAGATATGCAAATTTCTGCATGATAGTGTGAGAGGATTTTGTATTGTACTCAGAGCTCTATGAGGTGAGCTATGTATGAGTTTGTTTCATGATTCCATGATATACATAATATATGATAGTTGGGGGTTTTAGCTTTAAGCTTTCCCGGTAAAACATCTTGTTATGTGCGCTTGATTTTTCTTCATGTGTTTTGCAATTGGCGCTTTAATTTCTGCAAAGAATTGAGTAGAAGGATTCTGTATTTAACAGTGGATTTAATTGTTAGATCAGGGGAGTCTGGTAATATGCATGCATATTGTATTAAATTTCTACAGCATATAAGAGAAATGATTGCTTCCGTAGATATTCTAACCGTGATGTAATTAAGCATCACACAAAGAAAGTGTGGGTTAATAAGATAGATGTTTCCACGAGAAGTGAGACCAAGAAGAATGAGAAAATTTTGAATCCTCTTATAATGAAGACACATTTGAACAAGAAATGAGATAATTTCTGCAGTTTCTGCAAGATCAGTGGCCATTGGGAGAAGAAGTGCTATAAGTTGCACCCCAAAATTCACCACAAATCAAGCATGAAACTTGTAAAAGAGCCTGTGAACAAGGAGGCTCCATACACCATTTGAAAACAATTCTTACAAGAAGAAAGTGATGGTGTCAGTTTGGTAAGCAGTTCATGATGTTTCTGCAAGTTTTATTTCTGCTCTTTTGCAAAATTTCGAGTTTTATGGGGGCAGGTATCCCTCTTCTGATGGAAAATGCTCAAAATTTTCTCAACTCGGAATCAAAAAATAATGGCACCATTGTGAAGAGCTCAAAGAGAGGAGTCTGATGGTGTTTGAATCACGTCAAATGGCCTATGGATGGAAAATTTATTGCAACCTGAAGGATCGCTGCACCTTGTTGCGCATTTTTTTCCTAGTGTTAATGGTGGTGTATTCGCTTCCTGTGAAAAATAAGTGAGGTCCTTAGTGGTTTGATTAGCATAGATCCTATTTCAACTACAGTGGGTGTTGTAAAGCATGAAAAATATATGCTATATAGGTCTCACTATAAGTGCAAAACCTTTTCTTAATTGATGGGAGGGCTAAGAGAATTCAACTAGGCATCTCTGGTATTCTAGGTGGAAGTGGTTGCAGTCATCTAGTTTATTTTTTTTAGTGGAGAGATATGCGGAGCCCCCTGGGGGAGATTGGGGCTCTTTATCAAAAGATAAACCCCTTGGTATTGTCACAAAATCATCATCGCCGTGCTCTATCTGAATCACAGAGGACTAATATTTCTCCTTAGGTGACATCTTGGCAGAATTCTTCTCCAGTGATTGGCCGTGAAAAGCGAGACAGAGTCAAATCCTCCATGTAAATCGAAATTAGCACAAGAATGATATTGGAGATGAGAGTTTTGATCTATTGGGACAAATTTTTGGTTTCTGGAACGCTGGTCCCTGTTAAGAAAAAAAATCAAGTACAATCCTTGATAGTCAAACTAAGAAATCAAATACAACCAAGATCAAGTTCAATGCAAAGCTTACCATGAAGTTTTATGTTTGGGATACACACTGCCTTAGCCTTGGTGACATATTTTTTGTTTTATACAGTGATGGACTTAGACGTTTCACAGTGTATTCTTGTCCACTCGCAAAGATATCATGGGTGCCATCGTCATTAATAAAATCAGAGAGAAGGCAGAAGGATCTCAATTTCTTGGCGTCAACTCTCAATGACGAACTACGGTGGGTATCTGCGTTTGCAGAGTTGTAGTGTTTTGGGAATCGATTGCCACATCCTTTGAAGCAACAGGGATCGGTTGATTCAAGAAATTTTCAACCTCTACATCCAATTAAATGTAAAAGTCCTCCTGTATGCGTGTCATACATAATCCTCATACAAGACGAGGTCGTTCAAGTAAAACTTCTATGGAAAAGTGGAACCCATATTGAAGCTTGTGGGTTTTAAGCTTGAGGTAGTTGAAACCAAATCTAAGGTTCATGCGCGCACTTTGGCCAGAATGGTTAATCTCGGTACTTTCCATGATGAATAAGTTGAATCAGATTCTACAACTAATGAGCTTCAGTGATATGGTATATGCAGAAGCATATGTTATAGTTCATCAATATGATATCGTCCTTGATGGACAATAATAAACCACACAAAGGATATGCTGCAGAATCTTTTCCTAGAATTGGCTACCATGGGCGATCTTAAAATGGTAGAATGCACACAAAATTATACTTTAGCACCAGAATCGAGCTGTGAAAACTACTCAAGGAAGCATAAATTATTGCAACGATTTACAATAGTTTAGGATCTGATAATGCCTGCAAAGACACATGGAAACAAGGTGAATATTGTGCGGCAGATTTCGTGGCACCATTCCAGGATTTTATCACCAGAATGTTGATTTTGTGGCACCAAATCCCAACATAGATAGATGCTGAATATTCCAAATATGGTAGCCCTTTTTCCTGATCCATTTATCAAATTCTGAAGTTTTGAAGTGGGTTTTATTTTATTTTTTAATCCATAGTCCTTTGAAGCACATGTTTTGTAATGGGGAATTTAACTTATTTTCATTCCAAGTGCACATGTTATTTGGCACATAATATGTCAAAGGGTGGAAATTTTTTTTTCCCACCATTATTGCTCTTTGTTTATGTACACATAGTAAAAAGGGTTTGAAAATTTTGTAATTTTGCATGCACATGTTTGGCACATTAAATTTCATGTAATTTCCATGCAAAAGGGCCATAGTTGCCATCATATTTTGGCATCGAAAATTTGGCATGTAAATTTTTGAATGCCATGTAAAAGGCCATAGTTTCCACCATGAAATTCATGATGTAAAGTTGATTATGAAGCATTGTAAAAGGCTTGTTTTAGCCATTCTTATGTGAGGTAGAGTGAGATGCGCATTTTTGCACATTAAGCCTCTTCTTTTGTAATCAAGTTGAATAAGGCGATTTTCCTAAGACATTTTGGTGTGTAAACTTGACCAGTGAACTCTTGGCAAGTGTTTCAAAAGATGTAAACATGTATGATCAGCTACAGGTTGCAAATTTAGGCAGATGTGGGCATTTGCATTCCGATTCTTAAGGACCAAGGTGAAATAATCTTGAAGGGATGTACCTTTTCAAACATTTGTGTTGCAGCTCTAGGCAGATGTTGGCTTTGCATCCTGATTCAGAAGTACGTCAGGTGAAGGAGTCTTGAAGGGATGTGCCTTTCCAGGCATTTATGTTGCAACAGTTGCAGGTTTTGGCTTGCATCCTGATTCCAAAGTACATTGGGTGAAGGAGTCTTCAAGGGCTGTGCCTTTTCAGACATCCGCATTGCAGCAGTTGCAGGTGTTGGCATTGTATTTTGATTTCGAAGTACGTCAAGTGAAGAGTCATGTGGGAATGTGCCTTTCAGAGACATTGGCATGCAGTTGATGATGGATTGAAGCTGATACTTTTGGAGACCAAAAGTTTCTTTGTGGGGAGGTGTGATCTGAAAGGGTCTTCGCACATAAAAGAGCTTTGCACCATGTTGATTTGAAGTTGGTGACAAAGTATTTAAGTGGGTGAAATTATGCTCATGCATTTAATTATGCATTTTATGAGCCTTTATTAATCCCATGCATTATTATTCACTTTTGATATAAATGATTAATATTTGTGAGAGAAAATTTGTCTCACATATTATTCATTTAATGTAATTAGGGAAATTGGTTTTTTTGTGACAAACCACCTCACACCAATTCTCTATTTTTCTCAATTGTAGGTTGAGAGAATCAAGGGCATGGTTGAAGAGTCTTTAGGTGGTTTTGAGACTTTTCCCAATTATGAGCCTGAGATAGTTGGATGTCCTACTTTCATGGATCTTGTTTTTCCTTCCTTGTAATTAGGCCCTACAATTGTGGGTATTGTAATTAATGCTCTTTGTTGGAGAGTGGGTGAGGGAAAACTATATATATTCTTTATCTGAGCCATGAGAAGGATAAAAAAGGAGAGAATGCTTAGCTATTGAGAGCCATAGTGCTTAGCTAATTCTCGGCCACAGAGCTTGAATGTAAGAAATCTTGGAGAGCTTACTTTGAAGAAGGAATATAGAATATCTGCATTCCAATTGAAACAGGTCCGAAGATGTAGCCCCAGAGAGATGGAGAGGTGAACTCCGTTACCAATTGGTTGTCTCTCTCTTACTTACGTGCATGTGCTTCTTGATATGCTAAGTTCATTTATTTATGTTTATGTGTTTATGCACTATAATCGATGGACTAACATGCTCACTTAAACCTATATAAGCCATAGTCAATTAAAATATATTCACACCATACAACGATGGTTAGGGTAGTACTTGACATGTGATTGGATTAGTAAGTGTCTCACTTCTTACTTGTTAAATATGATGAACCATTTATGGATTCCAGGAAAACCGTCTCAACCAATATTTCAATCCTTTTACAAAGTACTATTGTATATAAATGAGTTATTATCCAACAATCTTTTCACAAAGATGTTAAAGTAAACTTCCTTAGAAGGCAGTCATTGTCCTAATCACAAATCATTTTGCAAGTGCTTTCACAACATTCATCATACAACAATTCGATATGTAGTATGATTTTTTGTCATCTTAACAATGACTTATTGATAAAAGTTGTTTCTCCCAAGTGCCAGTGATATATTTAGCTGATAACTACCTCATAATTTCCATGTTCCAAATTTATTTCATGCCATTTCAAAAAACCCCAAAGAAATTGAACTCCTTTGCTAACACCTTGTGTTTGCAAGGATTTCCATTGTTCTAGGACATTTATGTTAGTTTAACTTTCTTCTTAAATTTAACCTCCCTCTACATTATTTAGAAGATATATAAAAACTCAAATTTCGATTGTATTTCATTGTCCATATATTTCTCTTGATTATTACTTCCCACATTCAGTTTAACTTTTTTCTTAAATTTAACCTCCTTATCCATTCTTTAGAAGATATATAAAAACTCAAATTTTGATTTTATTTCATTGTCCATATATTTCGCTTGATTATTTCTTCTCACATTCTACCCACTTCTCTATCAACATTCATTTTCACCTCTTAGTGTAATTGTTAATACATAATATCCATATCCATGGCTAAGTAATAGAATAAATTGTAAAGTAAACAAACACCTTGGGCCTCCCATTGTCATGTGTATAAGAGGCCATAAAGAAACCATAGCATAAAACCCATGTATCATAAGGAACAACCACCATCACACTCTTTGTGTTTTCCATAATAATAAAATATATGCATCATGAACATAAGCACCATCTATATTTCTTCCATAGAATTGATCGCAATAATAGCCATTGAAACATGCAATAACTCAGTCATAAATGTGAACATGTAGTTGCAAAGAGTATGCCACATACTATAATAATATCAAAATGTTGTCAACCATTTCATTGTGATAAATTTATACTGTATAATTATAAGTGCTGGAAAATTCCAAAATACAAAACTGCTAGAAGTGCATAAGTGATAAAACAATAAACTGTAAATTTTCCAAATCATGCATGTAAAAACGTAAACCATTAGAATCCATATTTACTATGAGAAGCTTCCTTCCTTTTTTCTGTTGTTGCTGAAGAAACTGATGTTGTGTATATAACAATTTCTTACTATTCCATAATGTGCCATAATCATGGTATAAAATAATAACAAATTCCCATGGACAGACCATGCTAACACAGTGACTGATTTTGGAATTGTTTCCCTTTGCCAACACCCACCAAAATTCTCAATTGTTTCCCTCCCAATGAGTGATTTTGTTCTAGTTCTTACAAATGGATCCCTCCAGCTACCAAATCCCGATGAAACACTTGGAGAGTAATGGCATGTGACTAGATGTTATCCTCGATTGCACGTCGATTATTAACAACATCAACTAGTGATATAGCAATGCATCAGGTTAACACAGATTGGTTCCACAAGTTAATGTGACATTGGATCACCATGTTGGCCATATCTTTACATAAAACAAAAATTGAATATGTATCATCCCAACTAAATGAGTGTTAAAGTCATACGTCAAGGGTTTAGTGATAGGTTTAATATTATTTGTGCAATGCCAATCAAAGTATAGAATGTGCATACACAAAATTCTTGTTAGTACTTTACATCCCTTTCCGTGAAGTATTCCATGCCAATTATAGTATGGGATGTGTGCCGTCATTAACACATATATATACAATGACCTAAGTAAAACGCTTGAAATAAAGTTGATCCTTAAGCATCCTATGTCCCTCCTTTTAGTTTTCTTTTCTATCCCTCGAAAATAAAAAGATTTATGATACCATATAGGTCATGTCACATGGTCGCGGGTTATGTGGGGGAGGTCGCGGGTTTGACCTCGACCTCTGCTCTTCCACCAATACATAAATTTTACCACATGAAATAATATAATTCGACCTTACACTTGACCAAATTCGGCCTTGGAGGGGGGGCACGTGGTGGCCTCCGGGCTTGCCAAGTGTCCTCTTCCCATTGGCTTAAAATTAAATCAATAAAAATGTGACAAATCTCCCAAACATCATCCAACCATAGATTGAAACTTGGAACACTATCGTTGGGCAAAAATGAAGAAAGATTCCCAGAATATTCCTTTTTCTGAATAGGTTTCCATGTCGCCTTTCTGTCCTTTTCTATAAATTTTTAGTTGTTTAGGAAAATGAACAACATGCTCTATCTTTCTCATACGGACTCTTTTTTTAGTGAAACAAAGTGCTCCAGATTCTTGGCGACGAGGCTTATCCAGTCATTCTAGTTTGTAGTGATTCTGAGAACTTTAAATTTTTAGCAAATTTTTGCCCCTAATCTATATTATGATCACTCCTTCCCACTGACAGGATTTTGGACCCACAAAAGCTAGATATTTGATGAGAGATGAATACTCTTCTCTTTCCCAAGTTCTATCAACTTGGTTCTACTTGGAAAAATCTCCATGTCAACCACTTAGGTTCACTGACATGCCTTGCCCTGCAAATGGCTTGGCACTTCAACCAATGTTCTTCTTTTTTTGCTGACCCCATCCAAAACTTGTTGGCTACTTGCTGACTGATTAAACACCTTGTTGTACCAAAGTGATCCCTCGGTGCTTGGAAAATTAACTGATGGCCTTCCCACTAAGAATCTTATTCCTCCTTTGCACACACATGCATTCAATGCAAGATTATCCTTGCAAACCACTTTTCCAAGTTAAGTCCATCTGAGTGAACTACATCAATGAGTTCCAATATCAGTAATCATAAGAAAAGAAATGACCATTCTTTTTACCTCCATGGTTCCAAATTCCAGATCTGGAAGAATTCATTCACAATCTCGTTTGCTTCTTGGCATCAACACATCAAATGGTCTACAATGGTTTTTGTTTTTCCTGCAATATTTTTGGCATCTTGTCCAGTTTCTGCTTCTTGATTCCATAATCCTTTAGTTTTGACATGTTTCTCATGCCATGATTTGAGAATGAAGGCTAATCATGAGCCTCTCACTCAAGACTGAACCTTCCAAAATTCTGCGACATCTTGTCACAAGCAAAACCATTAATCTGAAAAACACATCATGCAATAAATATAACTTGACAACCTCTTCCTTTTTCTCCTTCAAAGCAACAAATTTCACATCCTGTGAACATCGCCATGTACTCTTAAATATTGGTGTACAAAATAAACTCTTCCAAGTCGATATGACATGCATGTAAAATGCAATCGACCAACACAAGTCGACACTCATGCATGTGAAAATGATCAACATTATGAAGTTTACAAACATGCAAGATAAACAAAGCAATTGACCAACACAAGTCAATCACTCATGCATATTCAAACACATTGAAACTATAAAAATTCCACTATTCACACACAAAATCTCATGCATGTATACAATTCTCAACTCTCTCGCAAGAAAAATCACAAGTATAAAAATCCCATTTGTATGTACAAATACTTAAAGAGATGAAATGACTAATTTTGCTAAAATAATAGTGAGTCAAAATACTCCACTTTTCTAACATCTTTCTTCATGCAACATGCAACATACTTTCAAGAGAAAAGAAATGCACCAATAAGGAAAAAATTTCATCAATCATCAAAATAAGTGCAAGGTCTTAATTGGTTAAGAAATCTAACCAACTCTTTCCAATCCATTTCAATGGCGCTTCTTTCAGCTGCACTTCATCATGTGAATCATCTTGACCCACATCTGTTATGGAATCCTCTTTTCCATTCTTGTCAATATCTCTTTCCATCTTCTTCAAATGTCATGGATGACTTGTTGGATACAAATTCCAACACTTGTCTACAAGATGAGCCTGCTTATGGCAATGAGTGAAAAAATTGCATCTTCTTTATTTATCCATTGGACCTTTGTCTTTCTGCCTCCTTTGTTTCAAAAGTTTATTGTGCATGGATATATTCTTCCAACACCTCGAAATAGTATGGTTATTCAAACCACAAAAGGAACATGAAAAATTTCTCCAAATCTTATGTGAAGATTTACCATGTTTATCAAAATCAAAAGCAACTTGATTAAAGGTTGATTTATACCTTGCACATTCACCTTTGCTGCCTTCTTGAGGAGGTGAATTTGATGAGGTGGTGGCTCTCTTCATAATACCAACAATGGCTTCAATGACTTTAGAGCTTTCAAAATCCTCTTTTTTCCATTCTCTTTAGTTGCATGCTTATGAGCACCTTCTTGCAAATTGGATATAAACCTTTTGCATTCCTCATGAACAAAAATTTCACATGCTTCGGGTAATGCACAAGTAATGAAATTCCTTCTTGTAACACCTTCATGTGCCTCCTTGGCTTTGGAGCATTCTCCATCATGTTTTCCATAACCAAGACCCAAATACCTAGGCCTTTCCTCAACGACAATTGGCTCAACTATGCCTTGTGCATGTTTTCCCAATCCTTTACCTTCATAGCCCATCTTCATCAATAATTTGGACCCTATTCCTCTTGCGTGTCTTTCAAAAACAACAAAACAATCATCTTGAGAATAAATAGGAGATAAAATTGAATTTCATACCTCTTTTTCATGCACATACTTGGCCAAATTTTCCTTTGTAATATGGAGTTGAGTCTCCATCTCATGCATATTTTCAAGAAGCTGTTGCTTCTCCTCCTTCATGGCCATCAAATTTTATTGAAGTATAATGCTCTCCCTCTTATATTCATACATCCCTTGCACCATATCATTCATGATGTAGAGCTTCTGCAACATATCTTTATCAAAGAGTTTTTCTAAGGAAGATTGACTAGGAACAATACTTGATGAAGCTTCCATCACACTTGTAATGCATAAAATAATTCTTTTCTATGATTAGAGATTTGAGTCCTCAATTTGGAATTTCTCCTTACACACATAAAATTGCACACAGTTAAATTCTCATGGCACAAATACAAAACCAATAGCTAATTATCTAGCTAACCTTGGAAAATTATCTCAGGCTAAAATGAGCTGAATTGTGCTCTGATACCAACTTGATCTGAATGTGGGCTAACTAGTTTTGTTGTGCTAGCTCCCTTATCTGTATTAAATAAATGTGTTTAGGATCTTCTCAAATTATCTAATTATGTGAGGGTTTTTGTGTCAAGTTTTGTTTTTTTTTAATGAGAAAATCACGAGTTAATCAGTTGTTAAAAACACATGTACAACAAGTAAATTGCAGAGAAATAACACACAACAAACACATTACTCAATAGCTGATAACGAAGTTCAACCCTCCTGGGCTACATCTCCATGGACCTGCTTCAACTACCTAGGCCCTCTTTGGATTAATGGTCAATTCTCTTATTACAAGCACGTATAGTTCTCCAGTGGCTTTGCAACCTACTCCATTGGATTAATAAAACCCAAAAATCTCAAAATAGACTCTTCAACCTCTGAAAATGGTCTTCAAGTGGACTAGGCATGACCTCCTCTCTTAGTGGCATTAGTCTTCTTTAATCTTAAAAGTGGAAAAATCACTTACATAAGTGATCCTATGCCCATATAACTTGCACCATTATGATCAGAGCATCCAAATCATCTAGGAATGACTCTTTATGAGCCAAAATTGGTCGAAAGATGCTCTAGTTATGCCTCATTCAATTATGGCCTAGGAAACTCCACTAAATCTGGAGATAACTCCAGTTAGCACCGCTAAATGTGAAAGTGGCACCAAAATTGGGGGCTTCGTTAGTTTTTCCGCCGAAATAAGAGGGGGTTAATTAAATGTTAAACATTGCTTAACTGGTGCTAAGGCGTGTTAAGCACGTTTTAATTAATTCGAATTAAAAAATTAAATTAGCGCTTAATCCATTGGTTTAAGGTTAATTAAAACATGTTTAGAACTTAAAATTAACGACATTACAATAAATATCCACCACGGTTATAGGGTATGGTCCTCTGGTGAGGGGGCTGGCCCCCTCCTTACCTCCGCCCGAATCTTGTATAGAGCTTAAATAAAAGTTGTGTCCCATATACAATAAGGTCTATTGTATAGAGTGAGTGGTAAGGCTTGAGGGTTATGTGGGGGAGGTCGCGGGTTCGACCCCAACACCAATACATAATTTTTGCCACATGAAATAATAAAATTCGACCTTACACTTGACCAAATTCAGCCTTGGAAGGGGGGCACGTGCTGGCCTCTGGGCTTTCCATGTGTCCTCTTCCCATTAGCTTAAAATTAAACCAATAAAAACGTGACAAATTTCCCACACATCATCCAACCACAGATTGACATTTGGCACAATGTCATTGGGAAAAAATGAAGAAATATTTCTATAATATTCCTTTTTACTGACTAGGTTGCCACGTCACCTTTCTGTCCTTTTCTGCAATTTTCTTAGTTGTTTAGGAAAAAAAAAAACATGCTCTATCTTCCTCATACGTACTCTGTTTTGAGTGAAATTAAGTGCGCCAGATTCCTCGCGACGAGGCCTATCCGGTTGTTCTAGTTTGGAGTCATTCTAAGAACTTTGAAGTTTTAGAAAAAAAATCCCCTAATCCAGATTCCGATAAGCTCTGGAGGATTCAATAAGGGCTTATGGGTTTTTCCTTCTGTTGGTTGCAAGATTTATTGAATATTATCTTACTTTAGAGACTCCTTCAGAGATGAGAGAGACTTAAACCTATTTCCATATCTATGGATTTGGGTAGGATTTGAGGTACTTTGAGAACTCAAATTTATTCTTCTTTGGAGACTTTTCCCTAATCATCTCTGTTTTTAAGAGGGGTTTACTTCAGGAAATTCCTTTTCATTCATCGGAAAATCCCTAACAATATGGTTGTATTCATGATAGCATCAACATCGAAATGGGACATGTTCATAATCTAGTGGTTTCTTCTAAAAACTATCATGATAATAAATATCTATTAAAGCTGGAAGAGGTTGAGATATATTCATATAAACACAAATTTGAACATATGATGCATACCTCCCTATGTTATTAGCATCTGAAACCTTAACAAAACTGTCAATATTTCTATGGAAGTCGAGAAAACAGTTGAACCCACACCGAGGTAGCAAGGAATCCTTCCTTCTCTAAATTATACTGCTTCTTCAAAAATCACATGAGGAGCCCAACATAATTTAAAAAATTATAACTCTTCTTTAAAAACCCTTGATATGTCTTCAAGATAGAGAAATCACTATGAAGAATCCTTTTTCCCTTAGGTCTAGTTCTATTTGACCCTAGAAGTTCCATTTATTTTTTATTCTCCCAATCAGAGACTTTTTAGAGGGCCATAATCCAATAAACTTGCAAATAAGGGCATGATCCTGCATATATTGGATATATTCTCCGATCTTGTTGGATTTAACCTCGTATTTTGAATCTTGCAATTTTTTTGGCAGGAAACGTCGTGAATTTCTATCTTGCCATGATGCATCTAGCGGAGGCTTCTCTGAGAAACCAGAAACACGCGACTTTTCCTAGCTTCTTTACGAAAAGGATGTCGAAAATGAGGTTATTGAAAGGGAATATCAGTAAGTCCATGATCTTTATAAACTCCCAAAATAATTTGATTGAAGGAAGGGCTAGAGTCCCTTCTCATGAATTTGATCATGAACAACTATGTAAAAAAAAATCCTAAGATTGTAGAACATTTTATTTCTCTTCATTCTAGTAATATTTATTACCATGATATTTATATATATAATTAATATATTTTGTTGTCTAAAATATGTTTTTGCGTTAATGAATTCAACACTTTAAAAAACCTTGAGACACTCAAATTCCATATATTAAACAACTTAAACTCAAATTTTTAAAAATATCTATTAAATTTTAATTAAAAAAAACAAAAAAACCATTTATTCTATAACTTAAACTAAACCTTTTAAATAATCATTAAATGGAAAATATAATGTGAATGAGAACACTCGCCAAAGTACACCACTTTTCAAAGCACCTTGTCACTTTATGTGATAAAATCGCCTTAAAACATAATAAGACTTCTAATAAAAGAATCTAACCCCTCCAACACGTGATAAGAATTGCCTTGATGGCAAAACTCTGGTTAGATAGGCAATTTAGTCTTACATCATGTCAATTATGTTTTAATTATAAATAATCAAAAAAAAATATTCATAGTTTGATTATATGTATGAGTTAATAAATATTTATCTATACACATTAAAAATTAAAATTGTATTCTTTATTAAATTAAAATGATTTTATTTTATTATAATTTATTTAGTATTATTTTTCATTTAATTAAAAAAAAATTATTAACTATATAAATATAATACATTTATCTAAATTAAATATTTATTTTTTGTATTTTTAATACAATTTTCATTTGTTCAAATTATATTTATTGATACTTAGTTTAAGGTATACACGAGAATTTTTTTTTTATTATTATTATTAACAGTAATGAGTAGTATTTTTTATAAAATTTACTTCAGCCCTTTGGGAGTGAGGGGCTGAAGTTTCTAGGACGACCCATATGGACATAACATCACTACAAGACACCCTGGATAACTAGTGTCCTAACATCACCTCTCACCCGGTGATCAAAGGAGCCTTGAATATCCTCCCAAAGACCCTATGTTGGGCGATTTAGAAAGAAAGGAATGAAAGAATATTCATAAATTTGAACACTTCATGAGAATTTCTTCTTACCAAAGTTAAGAAGATAATTCGTGAATCAATCTCAATCTCCAATCTTCCTCTGATGCAAGGACCTCCACGATATTTTGATCTTTGTATCCTCCAAATTTTGGACCTGGAAAACATTCCCATTGTCATTCCCAATTCTCCATATGCTATTCTTGATATCCCAAATACTTGATTCCCTCCAAATAGTAATGTTCTCAAACTCAATTATTACGGGGCTTCCAAAGGCAACCCTGAAATTGCAAGCTTCGGTGGAGTATTTCGAAATCATAAATGAGAAATCCTCTCGATCTTCCATGGAAAATTGGGGATCAATACCAACAATGCCACATAGCTACATGCTATGGAACACAGGCTCACAATTGCAAGAGACTATCAATTCATTATGTTGATCGTAGAGGGAGACTCAGTGATGGCCACCCTAGCTTCCCATAAGCTCCAGCACGATACTTTTGTCATCAAGGTGATCGCTAACTAAAGGTTGGCGAAGACACTCCATCGCATTCAACAACACATAATAGAATTAGGGGGGGGGGGGGGTCCACTTCTAGGAGGTCAAAAGAAAGGCCAACTAGGTTTCAGACCGATTTGAAAATGAGGGGAAAACTGCCAGAGCCACACTAACCTGCCTTGCATGGAAGAAAATAATTGACATCCCTCTACGTCAATAGTTTGAAGGAACCTGTTATCACCAAATTGAGTCCTCTTGGGCTGCTTCAATGGTCAACTTGGAGTAACTGTTTCAAACCATCTTTTGACTGAAGCTTAGCCTCTTCAGTTTGAGAGGGCTCTCTCACAGGTAATTTATGATATTGTTTAATGATAAATATAGATGGATAACTCTATGAATTATGTCTTGGTTTTGTATGTTTGTAGGTTGAAAAGATGAAGGCTTGCTACCATTGGGCTATGGAGTTAGTGTCAGGGATCTCAATGACAAAGGTTCTCATTGTGGAAGCTGAGGCATGTAGATACTTAAATGAAAGTAGAATACACACATACAGGGTTTACTCAATATATAAATTTTCAAAGGAATTCAGAGCATGAGAGACATGAATTCTAAGTAATGAACATTAAGATACTGAAAGCAAGACATTGAGAAAGATATCCAATAGTTTAGTGCTTGAAAGGAAGTCAGAGCATGCAAATCAAGAATTCTAAGTAATCAAACATTAACATATTGATAGAAATTAATAAGATACATGGGACATTGTTCATGAAAGTATCAAATGAATCTCAGGTGAAGGATGAAACCAATAGCCACTCTCTATTACTGATCAAAACCTGTTTACAATAGTAGTAGTCAGCCATAACATATCCCAACCCTTTCTAACTCTAAAACTATCTCCTTTCTAGAGTGAAGAATCATAAAAATGGTATTCCACCTTACTCCCCTTGAATTCCCACCTCGGAGACCTATTTCAAACATGATTCCATCACTTGGAGACTTCGTAGGGATATTTCTGTTTTGCAGAGTTTGAATATAAAAAGGACTATTCTTACATTAATAGTTCAACAAATCAATATAATAAACCTTATCAACTGCAACCAAATAATTTTCTGAGTGTAATAGAGTGCTGATGTGTCATTTTTCCACGTGGATGCTAAGCTGGACCTCCTCCAAGTCGATTTTTTACAAGTTTTTCACAAATCTGGTTAGTGAAAATTCTGAAAAATAGGCTTCAAAGATGAGTGTATAATTTCCAAACCCTGATGGATTTGCAGAAAATGAGAGAGTTTGTTTTATAACGACCCGTACTGAAGAAAAGCCTCTTTCATATTTCCAAAATACTTTTTCATTTGGTCAGAAATCAAACTCGAAGTTGACTACTAAAACAGTCACGTACAGAAATTTTCATAGTGTGGGAAAAATGGCTTTTCCTTCAATCTTCTTGACTTCTTTGTTGTTAAAACACCTTCATCATGTTATGACACCTTGCAACCATGAATTCCCCTCCTCGAATCATGCAAAAACTGACTTTAAAAGCAAAAAGGCTCCTACAGGAAGTTTCGTAGCGTTTTTTGACCTTCAAGCCTAGAGCACGCTACGAAACTACTTGATAATGAAGAAAATTCCAAAATCTTCCTTTTTTCTTCAAAATTTCATCTGTAGGTTTGAAAAATGATATAATGAAATATGATTACGCAAAATTTCCTCTTACCCTCTTCAAAAACATCATTTTCAGCTTTAGCAAGTTTATTCATCACTAAAATGACTCTGTTTTTTCTGAAAACATAGGGTTCAAAGATTAGATCTTATCTCCCTATCCTTGATATATATTGCAAACTCGAAGGAGGTTTTTGTAGTTTAGTATGTCTTGAAGAAAAACCTCTCTTGGGATTTTTAAAAAACTCTCCAACTGTCAAGAATCGTCATTCTAAAAACATGTATAAAACAGGAAAATTATGCATTCTGAAAATAGGGTTGAAAGACATCCTTGTATCTCCCAATTTGTATCACCTTTGAGAAAGGCGAAAGAGGTTATTGTTTTTGACATGTGCCTAAAAATAACCTCTCTTAATTTCTTAAAATACTTCTCTATTTTCCCAGAAATCGCCCTTGAAGTTGACTGCTTGAAGTCAGAAAACAAAGAAATGCTTCATATTTGCTATGAAATTATTAGCCAGTTTTGTAGCATTTTCTGCCCGTTTTACACTGAATTCGCTACAAAAACAAGGAATCTTGGCTAAAGTGACATTTTAAAATTAAAAATCTTGGGAAATGGAATATGTCAACAAATGATGACTGATGGGACATGATGTGACCTATATGGAGGTGGTTTTCAGATGAAATGAGGGTGGTCTTCAAACTTAGGATAGGTTAAATATGAAAAAATGAAATTTCCTACGCCAATTTGAAAAAGGTTTAAGGAGACCTTACCCTTTTTAGGAGTGAACTGTATGACCATGTCAATTAATGACTCACAAAATTATGAGTGATAACAGGACCAATAAAAAGTACAAATGCAATTGCAGCATTAATGAGCCTCCCAACTCTCCTACTAGCTCGCAGCTTGCCTCCAATCGACTCGTACAAGTTCTCTAAGTTTATGCAATGAACTCTATCATTGGTACTATTCACAATAATTCCTCTAATGTGTCTTTGATCTCTAGAATGTCCTTATATTGCAATAGCCACCACCCCTACCCCTTAGCCAATATGATGGAACACTCCACCTTGGGAATTTATTAATTCGTACAAGCCATTCTTTCTTATTTTAATGCCCTCATTATTCTCCTCAACCTCCCCAACTCCTGGAGGCTCTATGTTAAAGCCCTCCTGACCCTATTCCATTCTCATCCAGTCCCCAATGCTCCTTCACTTTCTCGCTCCCCTGCTCACTATCCTTTGTGTACCATGCTTTGCCTTCCGCTCCGTTGGGCTAGTCTAGGAATGGCTCACACCCCCAATTCTAGTTGTGGCCTTTGACTAGTCGTTGCAGTAGAGGTCGAAATAGGAACTCGTGGCGACAGGCCAACATGGAATCACGTACCAGGGCCAAAATGACCGCCCAACAAGCTGTCATAAATTTCCATCCCATTATCCCCCAGGAGATTTTGGAGCACATTAATCACTTGGAAGATCAAGTCAAAGAAGTTAGGAGACATATGAACACAAAGGAGGTGGATGCACAATTCAGGGGGATCCTAGAGTCGGGTCTCACCACAGCAAGAGAGAACCTCTTCAGTCAAGATATTGAACTCTTTTAGAACATGAAGACCATCATGGGTCTGGCCATTTAGGAGAACATCAGGCTAGATAGACTCTAGAGGAAAAAATGGACACGTTGAATGATAAATTTATTGCCTATGTGGAAACTGTTCATCACAGAAATTTTGTCACTAAGGATTTGCCTCACTATGATTTTCTCAAGCACAGAACAACAAAGGCTCAAGAAGGAAATCCCAGCAAGCCCCCAACCAAGATGGAGCATGGAGACAACTCTGCCAGACAAGCAAAGACCGAGGATGATACTGGAAGATGGACTCCTAATAAGCCCCTCATGGTCGATGAGGACTGATACAACGTAGCTAAGTTTATGATGAGGTTTTGTGGTCATTGTTTTTTATTCTCTGCCATGTGGGCTTGTCAACTGAATTATTTTACTCTCGGTTTTAGTAGTCAGTTGAATAGTAGTCTCTCTAGTAGCTCTTTTAAAGAGTGTTTTGCCACCTATAATGTAAATAATGTTAGCTCAAAAGTCAATAGGAAGAAGTGTACTAGACATTACATTTTCTCTAAGCTAGAAATATTTTGTCAATGGTCGAGCTATCAAACAAGTTAGCCATGCCTAACTATTTTGTATAATTTTTTGAATTTACAAGCTTAATATAAATACAATAAATAATTAATATATACTTAAATAAAAATTAATATATACTTAAACAAGGAAAATAATTTATATCTCAGTTTTTTTTCCTTTATTTTAAAACTCGAAGCTACCTTCTAAAAGTGTTTCACTAGAAAGGCTTTAAAATATAATTTGGATTTCAAAGATTCTTGTTTTATGTTAACTCTTTGTGAGAATGACCTACAAATTCGTGGATTCTCCTATTTTTCTCAATGCAAAATTTTTACACCAACCTTTCTTACAAATTCGTGAATTCTCCCTTTTTTGTTTTATGCTAATTTATTTACACTAACCTTTATTAAGGGGGGGGCGGATTTTAATATTTTTGTTTTTGTGAGGCTTAAATTCAATCTATATTTTTAAATATTATAATTTAATATATTTTTTTTATAAATAAAATATATTAATTTTTTTCATTTTATTAACTTGTTATATATATATATATATATATATATATATATATATATATATATATATATATATATATATATTATTTTTAAAAGATGATTAAAATGGCAAAGATTTTTTTTAAAAAGTTTAGTTAAGACTAGCAAGCTATCTATTAATTATGACAATCATTATTACATAGAATTTTTTTTGAAAATTCAAGAATTTAAGGCAGAAAATGTTTTTGGGATTGGCATGATTTTCCGAGAGTTGTCTAATTGTTCAGTTTCTACTTGGATCAATGCCTTATTTCTCTTGTGGCCTTGTTTTTTGGCTTCTTTTTCTTTCCTTGAGACTACCTTGAAATATTTTGTGTGAATCCTAAGACAAGACTTTGAAGAAGTCGAGTCTAGTTGGTCTTCTTCCTTGCACTAGAGATAGGCTTTGTAAATAATCCTAACATGATGAACTAGGATATCCTTCATATCTTTTCCATGTCATTCTTCTACAAGGGAATTCAGCAGTGGATCACCTTGATCTATATCTTCTGGTAAGGCTTGTGTTATAGCTTATTTTGATAGGGAGTGAACCATTTTCTGTAGTAATGGATTTTGTTAGTACTCTTCTAGAAAATTTCCCAGGGGCTCTAGAGGATTCAATAAAGGCTTATGGGTTTTTTTTATGTTGGTTGCAAGCTTTATTGAATATTATCTTGCTTTAGAGACTCCTTCGGAGAGGAGAGAGACTTAAACCTATTTCCATATCTAGGGATTTGGGTAGGATTTGAGGTACTCTAAGGACTCAAATCTCTTCTTCTTTGGAGAATTTTCCCAAATCATCACGCTTTTTAAGAGGGGTGTTCTTTGGGAAATTCCTTTTCATTCATCAGACAATCCCTAATAAGATGATTGTATTCATGGTAGGATCTACATCTAAATGGGACATGTTAATAATATAATGGTTGATTTTAAAAACTATCATGATAATAAATAACTATTGACGCTGGAAGAGGTTGAGATATATTTGTTGAGATTCAACAGGAAGATTCAGCACCCACTCTAGTGCATTAAGCACCTACACTAGGGTAGGGTCCACAGGGTTATTTTTGGGTGCATGTCTATTTTTATTATCCCTTAATCTAGATGGAAATTAAAATATAATCTATTCTCAATGTGGACTTGAAATAGTTAACTGAAGTGGAAAATTCAGTTAGCTAGTGAATTTCGAGTTAGAGGTTGGTTGGTGGGACATGCAGAGTAATTCTAGTTGTAACAGAGTTCGAAGTGCGGTGGTGCATGAGTTTGTGCAAGTTGTAAATATTTTAACTCAGTTAAGTGAGTTAAACTCAGTTGTGCTAGTTGTAACTGAAGATACACTAGTGAGAGATCTAGTCAATTAAATATTAATTAATTCACAATCAGTGATCTCACTTGTAACTCAGGATTTACTAATATTAGTTGCATGCATGTCAGATCCAGTGGAGACCCAGTTGATTTCTAGGTGAAAGGGAAGTTGACTATCAGTTGTGACATTATCTGCTTGCACACATGCAAGTAAACACTCATTGGATGTGCCCATGATACTTGCGCATTCAAGGTAGGCAAGATTGCATCAATTTAGGGATTGCATTCAACAGAGATTGCATAATGAAGGCGGGTTGTCTGGAGGCAGTAAGTTGGCTAAGGAATTTTCCAATTTTTGTATGACAGTGTGAGACAATTAGTTGATGTACTGAGGGCTCTTGTGAGAATATTTTTGTATGTAATTGTTTCATGATCCATGATATAATATACAATAGAAGATAGTGGGGTTTTTAGTTGTAAGCTTTCCCCAGGAAATTATCTGTGTTGTGTGTGATTGATCTTTCTTCATGTTCATGTGATTAGTGATTGTGTTTTTAATTCCACAAAATGTTTGTAGAAGCGATTCAGTATTTAACTTTAGCACATTGTTAGATTGAGTGAATCCAAGATATACATGCTTGTTGTATAATCTATATAATATTAATATAAACATAGATTCAAACATATGATGTATACCTCCCTCTGTTAGTAGCATATGAGACCTTTATAAAACTCTCAATATTCCTATGGAAGACAAAACAGTTGAACCCGCACCGGGGTAGCAAGGTATCCTTCCTTCTCTGAATTATATTTCTTCTTCCAAAATCACATGAAGAGCCCAACATCATTAAAAAATTATAACCCTCCTTTAAAAACCCTTGATATGTCTTCCAAGATAGAGAAATCACTATGAAGAATCCTATTTCCCCTAGGTCTAGTTCCATTTGACCTTAGAAGTTCCATTTATTTTGGATTCACCCAATCAAAGACTTTTCAGAGGGCCATAATTCAATAAACTTGCAAATAAGAGCATGATCATGCATATATTGGATATATTCTCCGATCTTGTTGGATTTAACCTCATATTTTGAATCTTACAATTTTTTTGGCAGGCAACATCATGAATTTCCAACTTGCCATGATGCATCAAGCGTAGGCTTCTTTAAGAAACCAGAAACGCCACTTTTCCTAGTTTCTCTATGAAAAAAATGTCGAAAATGACGTTATTGAAAGGAAATATTAGTAAATCCATGATATTTATGAACTCCTAGAATTATCTGATTGACGAAAATGGAAAAGCCCCTTCTCACAAAGTTGATCATGAACAACTATGTAAAACAAAACCTAATATTGTAGAACATTTTTTTTTCTCTTCATTCCAATCATCTTTATTACCATAATATTTATATATATAATTAATATATTTTGTTGTTTAAAATATATTTTTGCATTAATGAATTCAGCACTCTAAAAAACCTTGAGACACTCAATCTCTATGGATTAAACAGCTTAAACTCAAATTTAAAAAAATATCTATTAAATTTTAATTAAAAAAACAAGAAACAATTTATTCTATAACTTAAACTACACCTTTTAAATAATCGTTAAAGGGAAAATAAAATGCGAGAATGAGAATGCTCGCCAAAGTACAACACTTTTCAAAGCACCCCGTCACTTTATGCGATAAAATCGCCTTAAAACTTGATAAGACTTCAAATAAAAGAATCTAACCCCTCCAACATGTGGTAAGAATTACCTTGATGACCAAACAATGGTTAGATAGGCAATTTAGTCTTACATCATGTCAATCGTGTTTTAACTATAAATAATCAAAATAAATATTCATAATTTGATTATATGTATGAGTTAATGAATATTTATCCATACACATTAAAATTAAAAAATTGTTTTTTATTAAATTAAAATAAATTTATTTATTGTAAATTATTATATTTTTTATTTATTTAATTTTATTTTTCATTTATTTATTTTTTAAATATAATTTATTAATTATATAAATATAGTATGTTTATCTAAATTAAATATTTATTTCTATATTTTTAATACAATTTTCATCTATTCAAACTATATTTATTGATACTTAGTTTAATTCCTTTACGACTGATCCTCCTCTTCTTTGAATGCACCCAGACATCATTGATTCCCATAGTTTTGATAATTAAATCTTTCTTCCCCATAATGGTTCTTATGTTTTTATAACTTGAAAAAATAGGTAGATATGACATATTCATATGCAAAGTCATGGAATGGTTTTCCAACTTTTTTTCTCGCTGATATTTGCTTGGTTCTTCTTCGAACCACAAGCTTGATTGGCTTGTTTGTTTATTGCTAAATTATGGCTCCAAAGGACATGATAGAAGCTTTTTTGTTAAAAGGATTCCAATATACTTGTGATTCTTTGAAAAGGAATATCTAACTTATTTTCCTTGGAGGTTCCTCCCTTTTGTAGGAAATGAACGGTTATGAGAGAATCCCCCACAATAGCAATCCTAGAGATTCTATGCTTCTTGGCTAAGATCAGTCCTAGGAGAAGATCGTACATTTTTTCTGTGTTGTTGCTTTCTTTATCAAGACTCCACACAAACTTAATTTATTGTTGTTCAATAGATTCCCAAAAATCCCTCCTCTTCCTTCCACCTCTAAAAAAATACTTATTTTCCAAATTAATCTTTGTTAATTAAATAGTTTTTAGTTTCTATTGTTTTTTTAATGAATTAAGGAGCAATTTTTTTACAAGTTAAGAGGTAAAATGGCACCAAAATTGGGGGCTCCGTCTTTTTTTCCGCCAAAATAAGAGGAGGTTAATTAAATGTTAAACATGGTTTAACTGGTGCTTAGGTGTGTTAATCATGTTTTAATTAATACGAATTAAAAAATCAGATTAGCGCTTAATCCATTGGTTTAAGGTTAATTAAAACATGTTTAGAACTTAAAATCAATGACATTACAATAAATATCCACCACGGTTATAAGGTATGGTCCTATGGTGAGGGGGCTGGCCCCCTCCTTACCTCCGCTCGAATCTTTTTTAGAGCTTAAATAAAAGTTATGTCCCATATATAATAAGGTCTATTGTATCGAGCGAGTGGTAAGGCTTGAGGGTTATGTGGGGGAGGTCGCAGTTTCGACCCCAACCTTTGCCCTTCCACCAATACATAACTTTTGCCACATGAAATAATAAAATTCGACCTTACACTTGACCAAATTCAGCCTTGGAGGGGGGGCACATGCCGACCACCGGGCTTGCCACGTGTCCTCTTCCCATTGGCTTAAAATTAAACCAGCAAAAACGTGACGAATTTCCCACACATCATCCAACCACAGATTGACAGTTGGCACAATGTAATTGGGAAAAAATGAAGAAATATTCCCAAAATATTCCTTTTTGCTGACTAGGCTGCCATGTCACCTTTCTGTCCTTTTTTTCAATTTTCTTAGTTGTTTAGGAAAACAAACAACATGCTCTATCTTCCTCATACATACTCTGTTTTGAGTGAAATGAAGTGTGCCAGATTCCTCGCGACGAGGCCTATCCGGTCGTTCTAGTTTGGAGTGATTCTAAGCACTTTGAAGTTTTAGAAAAAAAAATCTCCTAATCTAGATTCCAATAAGCTCTGGAGGATTCAATAAGGGCTTATGGTTTTTTCCTTTTTTTGATTGCAAGCTTTATTGAATATTATCTTACTTTAGAGACTCCTTCGGAGATGAGAGATACTTAAACCTATTTCCATATCTATGGATTTGGGTAGGATTTGAGGTACTTTGAGGACTCAAATTTCTTCTTCTTTGGAGACTTTTCCCAAATCATCTCTCTTTTTAAGAGGGGTTTACTTCAGGAAATTCCTTTTCATTCATCGGAAAATCCCTAACAAGATGGTTGTATTCATGATAGCATCAACATTGAAATGGGACATGTTCATAATCTAATGGTTTCTTCCAAAAACTATCATGATAATAAATATCTATTAAAGCTGGAAGAGGTTGAGATATATTCATATAAACACAAATTCGAACATATGATGTATACCTCCCTGTGTTCGTAGCATCTGAAACCTTCACAAAACTGTCAATATTTCTATGGAAGTCGAGAAAACAGTTGAACCCACACCAAGGTAGCAAGGAATCCTTCCTTCTCTGAATTATACTGCTTCTTCAAAAATCACATGAGGAGCCCAACATCATTAAAAAATTATAACCCTGCTTTAAAAACCCTTGATATGTCTTCAAGATAGAGAAATCACTATGAAGAATCCTTTTTCCCTTAGGTCTAGTTCTATTTGACCCTAGAAGTTCCATTTATTTTTATTCTCCCAATCAAAGACTTTTTAGAGGGCCATAATCCATTAAAGTTGCAAATAAGGGCATGATCCTGCATATATTGGATATATTTTCCGATCTTATTGGATTTAACCTCATATTTTGAATCTTGCAATGTTTTTGGCAGGAAACGTCGTGAATTTCTATCTTGCCATGATGCATCTAGCGGAGGCTTCTCTGAGAAACCAGAAACGCATGACTTTTCCTAGCTGCTTTACAAAAAGGATGTCGAATGAGGTTATTGAAAGGGAATATTAGTAAATCCATGATCTTTATGAACTCCCAAAATAATCTGATTGAAGGAAGGGCCAGAGTCCCTTCTCACGAAGTTGATCATGAACAACTATGTAAAACAAACCCTAATATTGTAGAACATTTTATTTCTCTTCATTCTAGTAATATTTATTACCATGATATTTATATATATAATTAATATATTTTGTTGTCTAAAATATGTTTTTGCGTTTGTTATCACCGAAATAGGTCCTGATAGACTGTTGTTAGGCTACCTCAGTGTAACTGTTTCAAACCAGACTTTTAGTTGAGGCCTAGCCTCCTCAACCTGAGAGGTCTCTCTCAATAGGTTTATGATTTTCAAATAAGGATTAGATGGCTAACTCTATGAGTAAAATGGATAAAAATGGATAATTGGTTGTACTAATAATCAACAAACATCTATTGGGCTTATGGAGTTAAATGTGTTTTCACAAAACATGAATATCAGCTTCATATGGAAGTCAGGGCATTTCAGGGTTTAGATGCATCAACAGAACAGTAGGACAGAAAATAAACACAGTTCATGAACATATGAAGGAAGTTAGAGCACCTTCAGTGAATTCTAAGTAACATACATTCATGCCACTGCAATTAATTGAAAGAGGAAAACCATGAGAATATCAAACATCAATAACCCTTTCTGAATCCTGAGTGATGAAACCAATATCTATGTATTAATATAAAAACACAGTTTCTGCTACAACAAAACAGTATGCTTGTTAATGAAAATTTCCAACCCTATGCAATTTGACTTCTTGTCCTTTATAGATTCATAATTACATTCTTGGATTCTCTCCAATCACTTGAGAGAAATTCTAATTTGCTAGCTTGACACCTATCAACTGCTAAAACAAACTTTAATTACATCTGACAGTTTAAACTGTCTGTTCTGGAGTCGTAATACAACTAGGATTAAAACTCTTTATTATAACTTAACAAACTTATCCAAATATTAAATCTTCTATCTGACAGCTACTCCTCCTAAACTTCGACCTTGATGATGTCCATCTCCTTACTGTTTGACTGTATTGATTTGCCTCTTATCTGCCTTGAAAGATAGGAACATGCTCCCTGCAAAATATCTATGGTGTTTCATTTATGTTTCTTCAAACCATCTGCTGACCAACTTGTGCTCAAAACATGTGGCAAAGCCTTATTAATCTCTTGTGACTTCGTCCTTCTAGCTGTGCCCAAACAAAACCTTTGAAGAAATGCTCAAAACTGTTAACATTTCTGCGCTACGAAACTGTCTGTTGTTTTTGTAGCGCAGAACTTCACCTTTGAAAACTTCATTTGAGACCTTCAATTTTCTATGTTTTGCCATTGGATCTTCACTTGTACTCTTTATACACTCTTTAGCAGCATCAAGGTTTAAAAACATTCCTTTTCACCCTTTGAAACCTTGCAAAATTGTTTAAAATGCATCCTACAGCAGTTTCGTAGCGCGCTACAAAAATACTATGCATGACACCTACAGCAGTCTCGTAGCGCGCTACGAAACTGCTGTGTCTATCTTTTCACAGCTTGTTTCCAAAATTTAAAGCTTCAGACCTTTACTTCCATCCTTCTAGTTATATATAGGCTTTCATAATCAACAAAAACCAACTCTGAACTGCATCAAAAATGAAATCTTTCAACATAACCTCAAAAATGTGTTAGGAGATGTCACTTACTGTTTACACTCATTTTGGTTGTGGTTGATCTTCAGGCTTTGCTAGTTGTATCTCAAGGTATTCAACCTGCCTTTTAAGCCTTCTATTATTTTCTCTTAGTTTGGTATTAACCATCCTTATTAACTTTGCTTCCTTTATTGCAGGGACGGTCCATATGAAGAATTGATCCTGACTCCTAATTGACTCAATGTTTGAAATATTTTCTAGCTCCCACAAACCTTTCATCCTCTCAAAGTTTGACCTTTATACAACATGCATTCTCACTTTCTTCTTCAATTTATCAATTTCAATGTTTGCAAGTTTGAGTTTGTCTTTAACCTCCTCATAACTACTCTTTTCTCTTTGAGTATTAAAAAATTTGTTTCTGTCTTCTTCAAGTATTTGAGATGATATATTTATGGGTTCCACAAAAAAATTTGCATCCTCACCTTTTGTTTGGTCTATCTCCATGTCTGGCTACTGCAATTTCTTAGACTGCCTAGTCAAGGGTTTTCTAGGCTTAAAGACGAACTCTAACACTTCATCCTCAAAATCTAATTTTTTGGATGTTTTCAATTTCTTTGATTTTCCACCTGTATCCAGTTTGATGAAATATGCTTGAACAAGGGGAGAATCTTCAATTTCAATAGCTTGTAATATATCATTCAAGTCACCCCTTAACTCCAATTTTTCATTTGTGACCACAACTTTACCCTTCTCCTTTGACCTCTGGCTCCTAATCAACTTCTTCCGAGCTGTTTTACTAGTTGACTGTTCCAGAATTGTCTCTTTGACATGAGTTCTCTTCTTCTGTGCGGATTGATGAGTCCTTTGGATATTCAATGATTTGTTTATCATTGGTTCCTTAACCTGTTTCCTGGGCTTAAGCTTGACAAACCTCCTTGATTTTGTTTTTGCAGGTTCAATATTCTTTGATGAAGATGTTTCTTTGACTTGAGGGCTAGCACCTGTTCCTTCAACTCCTATTCCACTCAAAAAGAGAAATGCAGACCATTCTCTGTTCACTTTCTGAAGCTCATGCAAAACTATTAACTTGACTAGACCATGATGAAATAATGAGGTTTCACATGCCTGAGTTTTCATTTGTACTTTGTCTGCCATCTTGGCCAGACTTCGAAATAGAAAGAAGGGTAAGTCTAGAGAGATTATTCCTATGAAATGCAACAAGATTTTAAAGTGATAAGTGTACACCTTGTGGTATCTCCCTTCACAGGTGAAGTACCTTTGGATATGGTAGAGCAGATTGGAAAATGCATCCTTGACATAACTTCTTGGCACAAATTTGTTCAAATTAGTATCCATAAACTCTGGTTTCAAAAATATATTATAGGGTTTCATTTCAAAGCTAAAGTTCTTAAACCATCTCTCCTCCCCTCTTGGAATTTTTGTGACTGCTAATATGACTTCAGGAGAAACTGGTAAATTGAGAAAACCAACCTTTGTGTTTGACCCTGTGAATTTCATGGAAAATTCTTTGGTAACCTGGTTATGCCCTCCTTGAAGCTTTTCGTAGAACCTCCAGCACCCTACCTTCTTGAAGGCTTCTTCAACAGATTTATCTCTTGAGAGAGCTTATAAACCTTCAGGTTATGTTCTCAGACAGTGACCAGACCGGTGATTTCTTTTTTCTTCTGTCATCTTCCTCCTGAAAACCCTATGTCTTCAACAAATCTGTAATAAACCTCCTTTTTGGATGAACTGGCTCGCTTGAGAATTTAGTTCAGCCTCGCTTGATGGAAAACTCTACCTTGCTTGATTAGAAACCTTGTTTCAGTCAACAATTATTTTCAAACTCACTGGATTAGCAAGTATTGAAACTGCTAACATAACATCAATTAGATTCTGCCTCGCTTGATTAAAAACTCTGCCTCGCTTGAAAAGTTAATGAGAGCTCTGGTTTCTTATCATGAGCTTCTCTTTCGACAATAGATATGCATGCAGTGCTTTCTTTGCATGAGATAAAAACAATGATAACCAACCCCTTTTCAAATTTGCAAAGGACCAATGACAAATGACCCCTAACGAATCCCATAATGACTTCATAACTACTTTGGATGGTTGCATGCATGAGGGAGTATTCGTGGGCTGACACCATAATCATGAAAATTTAACCCAAACTGACGGATGTGACAGCTAAACCAAAAAAATTTGATTCCCCGATTTTGTAGCGCTGGTAATGTGATTTCGGGATTTCGCGCTACAAAAAGACCAACGTTTTCATAGTGAAGAAGCAGTTTTTTACACTGAGCGCGCTATGAAAACGTGGTTTCATGGCTTATTCAAAAAAAAATTGAAAAAAAATTAAACTAAGGTTTTCAAAACGTGGTATGAGACTTCTAAACAGTCAAGCAAGGTTTATGCACTTTATTTGGTGATGAATTGAAACTTGTAATCTATGGCTTAGACCCTATAAAACATAAAAATGACTCAAACCCTATCTAATACCATGACTTAGGAGCCAGTATAAACTGACCAAGTTTAGAAAATTTTGATAGTGATAACAACGTTAATGAATTAAACACTTTAAAAAACCTTGAGACATGCAAATTCTATATATTAAACAACTTAAACTCAAATTTTTAAAAATATCTATTAAATTTTAATTAAAAAAACAAAAAAAAACATTTATTCTATAACTTAAACTAAACCTTTTAAATAATCATTAAATGGAAAATACAATGCGAAGGAGAACACTCGCCAAAGTACACCACTTTTCAAAGAACCTTGCCACTTTATGTGATAAAATCGCCTTAAAACATAATAATACTTCTAATAAAAGAATCTAACCCCTCCAACACGTGATAAGAATTTCCTTGATGGCAAAACTATGGTTAGATACACAATTTAGTCTTACATCATGTCAATTATGTTTTAATTATAAATAATCAAAACAAATATTCATAGTTTGATTATATGTATGAGTTAATAAATATTTATCTATACACATTAAAAATTAAAATTGTATTCTTTATTAAATTAAAATGAATTTATTTTATTATAATTTATTTATTTTTATTTTTCATTTAATTAAAAAAAAGTATTAACTATATAAATATAATACATTTATCTAAATTAAATATTTATTTTTTGTATTTTTAATACAATTTTCATTTGTTCAAATTATATTTATTGAAACTTAGTTTAAGGTATAGAGGAGAATTTTTTTTTTTATATTATTAACAGTAATGAGTAGTATTTTTTATAAAATTTACTTCAGCCCTCTGGGAGTGAGGGGCTAAAGTTTCCAGGACTTCCCACAAGGACATAACATCACTACAAGACACCCTAGATAACTAGTGTCCTAAGATCACCTCTCACCCGGTGATCAACGGAGCCTGGAATATCCTCCCAAAGACCCTATGTTGGGTGATTTAGAAAGAAAAGAATGAAAGAATATTCATAAATTTGAACACGTCATGAGAATTTCTTCTTACCAAAGTTAATAATATAATTCATGAATCAATCTCCATCTCTAATCTTCCTCTAATGCAAGGACATCCACGGGATTCTAATCTTCGTATCCTCCAAATTTTGGACCTGGAAAAAATTCCCATTGTCATTCCCAATTCTCCATATGCTAGTCTTGATATCCCAGATACTTGATTCCCTCCAAACAATAATGTTCTCAAAATCAATTATTACGGGGCTTCCAAAGGAAACCCTGAAATTGCAAGCTTCGGTGGAGTATTTCGAAATCATAAATGAGAAATTCTCTGGATCTTCCATGGAAAATTTAGGATCAATACCAACAATGCCACAGAGCTACATGCTATGGAACACGGGCTCACAATTGTAAGAGACTATCAATTCACTATGTTGATCGTAGAGGGAGACTCAGTGATGGCCACCTTAGCTTCCCATAAGCTCCAGCACGATACTTTTGTCATCAAGGTGATCGCTAACTAAAGGTTGGCGAAGACTCTCCATCGCATTCA
Organism: Pinus albicaulis; assembly: GCA_034641835.2. Classification (NCBI taxonomy): domain Eukaryota; kingdom Viridiplantae; phylum Streptophyta; class Pinopsida; order Pinales; family Pinaceae; genus Pinus; species Pinus albicaulis. The sequence continues at coordinate 130,636,358 of CM076581.1, forward strand.
ACAACACATCATAGAATTAGGAGGGATCTACTTCTAGGAGGTCAAAAGAAAGGCCAACTATGTTTCAGAACGATTTGCGAATGAGGGAAAAACTTCCAAAGCCACACTAACCTCCCATGCATGGAATAAAATAATTGAAATCCCTCTAATTCAAGAGTTTGAAGGGACCTGTTATCACCAAATTGAGTCCTCTTGGGCTGCTTCAATGGTCAACTTGGAGTAACTGTTTCAAACCAGCTTTTGACTGAAGCTTAGCCTCTTCAGTCTGAGAGGGCTCTCTCACAGGTAATTTATGATATTGGTTAATGATAAAGATAGATGGATAACCCTATGAATTCTGTCTTGGTTTTGTCTGTTTGCAGGTTGAAAATATGAAGGCTTGCTACCATTGGGCTATGGAGTTAGTGACAGGGATCTCAATGAAAAAGGCTCTCCTTGTGGAAGTTGAGGCATGTGGATACTTAAATTAAAGTAGAATACACACATACAGGGTTTAATCAATATATAAATTTTCAAAGGAAGTCAGATCATGAGAGACATGAATTCTGAGTAATGAACATTAATATACTGAAAGCAGAACATTGAGAAAGATATCCAATAGTTTAGTGCTTGAAAGGAAATCAGAGCATGAAAAGCAAGAATTCTGAGTAATCAAACATTAACATATTGACAGAAAGTAATAAGATACATATGAAATTGTTCATGAAAGTATCAAATGAATCTTAGGTGAAGGATGAAACCAATAGCCACTCTCTATTACTGATCAAAACCTGTTTACAATAGTAGTAGTCAGCCATAACATATCCCAACCCTTTCTAACTCTAAAACTATCTCCTTTATAGAGTAAGGAATCATACAAATTATATTCCACCTTACTCCCCTCGAATTCCCACCTCAGAGACCTATTTCAAACATGATTCCATCACTTGGAGACTTCGTAGGGATATTTATGTTTTGCAGAGTTTGAATACAGAAAGGACTCTTCTTTCATTAATAGTTCAACAAATCAATTTAATAACCCTTATCAACTACAACCAACTAATTTTATGAGTATACTAGAGTGATTATGTGTCATTTTTCCACATGGATGCTGAGTTGAACCTCCTCCAAGTCGAATTTTTACAATTTTTTCACAAATCTGGTTAGCGAAAATTCTGAAAAATAGGCTTCAAAGATGAGTGTATAATTTCCAAACCCTGATGGATTTGTAGAAAATGGGAGAGGTCGTTGTATACATACCTATGCTGAAGAAAAACCTCTTTCATATTTCCAAAATACTTTTTCATTTGGTAAAAAATCAAACTCGAAGTTGACTGCTAAAACAGTGATGTACATAAATTTTCGTAGCATGGGAAAAATGGCTTTTCCTTCAATATTCTTGACTTATTTTCTATTCCAACACCTTCATCATGTCATGACACCTTGCAACCATGAATTCCCCTCCTTGAATCATGCAAAAACTGACTTTAAAATAAAAAAGGCTCCTACAGGAATTTTCGTAGCGTTTTTTGACCTTCAAGCCTCAAGCACGCTACGAAACTACTTGATAATGAAGAAAATTCCAAAATATTCCTTTTTCTTCCAAATTTCATTTGTAGGTCTAAAAAATGATATAATTAAATATTATCATGCAAACTTTCCTCTTACCCTCTTCAAAAAACATCATTTTCACCTTTAGCAAGTTTATTCATCACTAAAATGACTCTGTTTTTCTGAAAACATAGGGTTCAGAGATTAGCTCTTATCTCCCTATCCTTGATAGATATTGCAAAAATGAAGGAGGTTTTTGTATTTCCGTATGTCCTAAAGAAATACCTCTCTTTGTTTTTTTAAAAACCTCTCCAACTGTCAAGAATCGTCATTCTAAAAACATGTATAAAACAGGAAAATTTTGCATTCTAAAAATAGGGTTGAAAGACATCCTTGTATCTCCCAATTTGTAGCACATTTGAGAAATGTGAAAGAGGTTATTGTTATTTAATATGTTCTTGAAAATAACCTCTAAAAATTACTTAAAATACTTCTCTATTTTCCCAGAAACTGCCCTTGAAGTTGACTGCTCAATGTTAGAAAACAAAGAAATGATTCATATTTGCTACGAAATTATTAGCCAGTTTCGTAGTGTTTTCTGCCTGTTTTACATTGAATTCACTACGAAAACAAGGAATATTGGCTAAAGTGACATTTTAAAATTCAAAATCTTGGGAAATGGAATATGTCAGCAAATGATGACTGATGGGACATGATGTGACCTATATGGAGGTGGTTTTCAGATGAAATGAGGGTGGTCTTCAAACTTAGGATAGGTTAAATATGAAAAAATGAAATTTCCTATGCCAATTTGAAAAAGGTTTAAGGATGCCTTACCCTTTTGACAAGTGAAATGTATGACCATGTCAAGTAATGACTCACAAAATTATGAGTGATAACAAGACCAATAAAAAGGACAAATGTAGTTGCGGCATTAATGAGCCTCCCAACCCTCCTACTAGCTCACAGCTTGCCTCCGATCGACTCATACAAGATCTCTAAGTTTATGCAATGAACTCTATCACTGGTACCATTCAAAATAATTCCTCTAATGTGTCTTTGATCTCTAGAATGTCTTTAGATTGCAATAGCCGCCACCCCTACCCCTTAGCCAATATGATGGAACACTCCACCTTGGGAGTTGATTAATTCATACAAGCCATTCTTTCTTGTTTTAATTCCCTCATTATTCTCCTCAACCTCCCGAACTCTTGGAGGCTCTATGTTAAACCCCTCCTGACTCCATTCCATTCTCATCTAGTCCCCAATTCTCCTTCATTTTCTCGCTCCCTTGCTCACCATCCTTTGTGTCCAACGCTTTGCCTTCCACTCCCTTGGGCTAGTATAGGAATGGCTCACACCCCCAATTATAGTTGTTGCCCTTTGACAAGTCGTTGCACCAGAGGTCAAAATATGGACTGGTGGCGACAAGCCAACATGGAATCACGTACCAGGGCCAAAACGACCGCCCAACAAGCTGTCATAAATTTCCATCCCATTATCCCCCAGGAGATTTGGGAGCACATTAATCACTTGGAAGATCAAGTCAAAGAAGTTAGGATACATATGAACACAAAGGAGGTGGATGTGTAATTCAGGTGGATCCCAGAGTCGGGTCTCACCATAGCAAGAGAGAACCTCTTCAGTCGAGATATTGAACTCTTTTAGAACATGAAGACCATCATGGGTCTGGCCATTTAGGAGAACAGCTAGGCCAAACAAACTCTAGAGGAAAAAATGGACATGCTGAATGATAAATTTATTGCCTATGTGGAAACTGTTCATCACTGAAAGTTCGTCACTAAGGATTTGCCTCACTATGAGTTTCTCAAGCACAGAACAACAAAGGCTCAAGAAGGAAATCTCAACAAGTCCCCAACCAAGATGGAGCATGGAGACAACTCTGCCAGACAAGTGAAGACCGAGGATGATACTGGAAGATGGAATCCTAAGAAGCCCCTCATGGTCGATGAGGACTGATACAACATAGCTAAGTTTATGATGAGGCTTTGTGGTCACTGTTTTTTATTCTCTTCCATGTGGGCTTGTCAACTTAATTATTTTACTCTCGATTTTAGTAGTCAGCTGAATAATAGTCTCTCTAGCAGCTCCTTTAAAGAGTGTTTTGCCACTTATAATTTAAATAATGTTAGCTCAAAATTCAGTAGGGAGAAGTGTACTAGACATTACATATTCTCTAAGCTAGAAATATTTTGTCGGTGATCGAGCTATCAAAAAAGTTGGCCATGCCTAACTGTTTTGTATAATTTTTTGAATTTACAAGCTTAATATAAATACAATAAATAATTAATATATACTTAAATAAGGAAAATAATTTATATCTCAGTTTTTTTTTCCTTTTTTTTAAAACTCGAAGCTACCTTCTAAAAGTGTTTCACTAGAACTGCTTTAAAATATAATTTGGATTTCAAAGATTCTTGTTTTATGTTAACTCTTTGTGAGAATGAGTTACAAACCTATTTTTCTCAATGCAAAATTTTTACACTAACCTTTATTAAGGGGGGTGGATTTTAATATTTTGGTTTTTATGAGGGTTAAATTCAATCTATATTTTTAAATATTGTAATTTAATATATATATTTTTTATAAATAAAATATATTGATTTTTTTCATTTTATTAACTTGTTTTAAGTTAAAGGATATTTCATTATATATATATATATATATATATATATATATATATATATATATTATTTTTAAAAGATGATTAAAATGGAAAAGATTTTTTTTGTAAAGTTTAGTTAAGACTAGCAAGCTATCTATTAATAATAAACAATCATAAATTAATTATGACAATCGTTATAACATAAAGAAATTCTTGAAAATTCAATAATTTAAGGGAGAAAATGTTTTTGGGATTGGCATGATTTTCCGAGAGTTGTCTAATTGTTCAGTTTCTACTTGGATCAATGCCTTATTTCTCTTGTGGCCTTGTTTTTGGCTTCTTTTCTTTCCTTGAGACTACATTGAAATATTTTTTGTGAATCCCAAGACAAGACTTTGAAGAAGTCGAGTCTAGTTGGTCTTCTTCCTTGCACTAGAGATAGGCTTTGTAAAGAATCCTAACATGATGAACTAGGATATCCTTCATATCTTTTCCATGTCATTCTTCTACAAGGGAAGTCAGCAGTGGATCATCTTGATCTATATCTTCTAGTAAGGCTTGTGTTATAGCTTCTTCCGATAGGGAGTGAACCATTTTTTGTAGTAATGGATTTTGTTAATACTCTTCTAGAAAATTTTCCAGGGGCTCTGGAGGATTCAATAAGGGCTTATGGGTTTTTTTTGTTTTATGTTGGTTGCAAGCTTTATTGAATATTATCTTGCTTTAGATACTCCTTCGGAGAGGAGAGAGACTTAAACCTATTTCCATATCTAGGGATTTGGGTAGGATTTTAGGTACTCTAAGGACTCAAATCTCTTCTTCTTTGGAGACTTTTCCCAAATCATCTTGCTTTTTAAGAGGGGTGTTCTTTGGGAAATTCCTTTTCATTCATCGGAAAATCCCTAATAAGATGTTTGTATTCATGATAGCATCTACATCTAAATGAGACATGTTAATAATATAATGGTTGCTTCCAAAAACTATCATGATAATAAATATCTATTAAAGATGGAAGAGGTTGAGATATATTTGTTGAGATTAAACAAGAAGATTCAGCACCCACTCTAGTGCATTAAGCACCTACACAAGGGTGGGGTCCACAAGGTTATTTTTGGGTGCATATCTATTTTTATTATCCCTTAATTTAAATGGAAATTAAACTATAATCTATTCTCAATGTGGATTTTAAATAGTTAACTGAAGTGGAAAATTCAGTTAGCTAGTGAATTTCGAGTTAGAATTTGGTTGGTGGGACATGCATAGTAATTCTAGTTGTAACAGAGTTTGAAGTGCAATGGTGCATGAGTTTGTGCAAGTTTTAAATAGTTTAACTCAGTTAAGTGAGTTAAACTCAGTTGTGCTAGTTGTAACTAAAGATACACTAGTCAGAGATCTAGTCAATTAAATATTAATTAATTCACAATCAGTGATCTCACTTTTAACTGAGGATTTACTAATATTAGTTGCATGCATGTCAAATCTAGTGGAGACCCAGTTGATTTCTAGGTGAAAGGGAAGTTGACTATCAGTTGTGACATTATCTGCTTGCACACATGCAAGTAAACACTCATTGGATGTGCCCATGATACTTGCACAGTCAAGGTAGGCAGGATTGCATCAATTTAGGGATTGCATTCAACAAGGATTGCGTAGTGAAGGCAGGTTGTCTGGAGGCAGTAAATTGGCTAAGGAATTTTCCAATTTTTTTATGACAGTGTGAGACAATTAGTTGATGTACTGAGGGCTCTTGTGAGAATAGTTTTGTATGTAATTGTTTTATGATCCATGATATAATATACAATAGAAGATAGTGGGGTTTTTAGCTGTAAGCTTTCCCCATGAATTTATATGTGTTGTGTGTGATTGATCTTAATTCATGTTCATGTGATTAGTGATTGTGTTTTTAATTCCACAAAATATTTGTAGAAGTGATTCAGTATTTAACTTTAGCACATTGTTAGATTGGGTGAATCCAAGATATACATTCGTGTTGTATAATCTATACAATATTAATATAAACATAGATTCAAACATATGATGTATACCTCCCTCTGTTAGTAGCAATGACACCTTGATAAAATTGTCAATATTCCTATGGAAGACAAAACAGTTGAACCCGCACTGGGTTAGCAAGGAATCCTTCCTTCTCTGAATTATATTGCTTCTTCCAAAATCACATGAAGAGCCAAACATCATTAAAAAATTATAACCCTCCTTTAAAAACCCTTGATATGTCTTCCAAGATAGGGAAATCACTGTGAAGAATCCTTTTTCCCCTAGGTCTAGTTCCATTTGACCTTAGAATTTCCATTTATTTTGGATTCACCCAATCAAAGACTTTTCAGAGGGCCATAATTCAATAAACTTGAAAATAAGAGCATGATCATGCATATATTGGATATATTCTCCAATCTTGTTGGATTTAACCTCATATTTTGAATCTTGGAATTTTTTTGGCAGGCAACATCATGAATTTCTAACTTTCCATGATGCATCTAGCGTAGGCTTCTCTGAGAAACCAGAAATGCCACTTTTCCTGGTTTCTTTATGAAAAGGATGTCAAAAATGACGTTATTGAAAGGGAATATCAGTAAATCCATGATATTTATGAACTCCCAGAATTATCTGATTGAAGGAAATGGCAAAGCCCCTTCTCACAAAGTTGATCATGAACAACTTTGTAAAACAAACCCTAATATTGTAGAACATTTTTTTTCTCTTCATTCCAATCATCTTTATTACCATAATATTTATATATATAATTAATATATTTTGTTGTTTAAAATATATTTTTTCATTAATGAATTCAGCACTCTAAAAAACCTTGAGACACTCAATTTCTATCGATTAAACAGCTTAAACTCAAATTTAAAAAATATCTATTAAATTTTAATTAAAAAACAAAAAACAATTTATTCTATAACTTAAACTACACCTTTTAAATAATCGTTAAAGGGAAAATACAATGCGAGAATGAGAACACTCGCCAAAGTACAACACTTTTCAAAGCACCCCGTCACTTTATGCAATAAAATCGCCTTAAAACGTGATAAGACTTCTAATAAAAGAATCTAACCCCTCCAACATGTGGCAAGAATTACCTTGATGACCAAACAATGGTTAGATAGGCAATTTAGTCTTACATCATGTCAATCGTGTTTTAATTATAAATAATCAAAATAAATATTCATAATTTGATTATATGTATGAGTTAATAAATATTTATCCATACACATTAAAATTAAAAATTTATTTTTTATTAAATTAAAATAAATTTATTTATTGTAAATTATTATTATTTTTTATTTATTTAATTTTATTTTTCATTTATTTATTTTTTAATTTAATTTGTTAATTATATAAATATAGTATGTTTATCTAAATTAAATACTTATTTCTATATTTTTAATGCAATTTTCATCTATTCAAATTATATTTATTGATACTTAGTTTAAGTCCTTTATGACTGATCCTCCTCTTCTTTGAATGCACCCGGACATCATTGATTCCCATAGTTTTGATAATTAAATCTTGCTTCCCCATAATGGTTCTTATGTTTTTATAACTTGAAAACATAGGTAGATATGACATATTCATATGCAAAGTCATGGAATGGTTTTCCAACTTTTTTTCTCGCTGATCTTTGCTTGGTTCTTCTTCGAACCACAAGCTTGATTGGCTTGTTTGTTTGTTGCTAAATTATGGCTCCTAAGGACATGATAGAAGCTTTTTTGTTGAAAGGATTACAATATACTTTTGATTCTTTGAAAAAGAATATCTAACTTATTTTCCTTGGAGGTTCCTCCCTTTTGTAGGAAATGAACGGTTATGAGAGAATCCCCCACAATAGCAATCCTGGAGATTCTATGCTCCTTGGCTAAGATCAGTCCTAGGAGAAGATCATACATTTTTTCCGTGTTATTGGTTTCTTTATCGAGACTCCACACAAACTTAATTTATTGTTGTTCAATAGATTCCCAAAAATCCCTCCTCTTCCTTCCACCTCTAAAAAAATGCCTATTTTCCAAATTTATCTGTTAATTAAATATTTTTTAGTTTCTATTATTTTTTTAATGAATTAAGGACAAAAAAATTTGCAAGTTAAGAGGTAACATGCACTATAATTTCTTGTGATTTTTGGTTAAATAATATTTTTTAAAAATCACCATTTAAAATAATAAGTCAAAATCAACAAACATAAAACATATGCACACTAAATTCTAAATTATATAAGTACATTGAGTGACTTGCACACACATTCAACAAGGCACTTTCACAATCATTAATATTGCACACTTTTGAAATGTAAAATGCCAACTACCTCTTTATGTTGCCCAAAAAACAATGTTTTTGAAAATAAATAATCATCCATCCATAATAATTATTATGATTATGTTGAGGCCTCAGAAATCTATGGCAACAACAAGGGGGATAACCACCCGGTCCAGACCTTGAGACAGTTCCTTTTCCATTTGGAACAGTGGCTCCGACTGGGTATAATGGGACAAGTTTCCCAGAGTTGGGTTTTTTTTTTTTTTATTGTTGGGTTTCTCTCAAAGGATTTGCATGATGAATTACTAAAAACTAAAACAAATTTATTCTAAAATGAAAAACTTTGAATTAATACTAATCTAATCTAACCTAGGATAATACTAATTTGATGTGATCTAGAATGATATCTATTCAAGCTATGATGATTTAGATCATCACAACTTTAATAGAATTAATACTTTGTAATATGATTCTCTTGAAAAATAGTTAATCAAAAGAAAATGTGAAACATATCGCATATATTATAATGATCATATATAAAACAAACCAATTTCTATCTTTATATCGTACAATAGTGCAACTGATATTTTAGACAAAAACAATTGATTTCATATATAATTCATGAAATTTGGATTCATCACTAATATTCAAAACAAAATTAGCATACATGATAATAGTACCAGATGTGTATTGTCATGTTCATCTGATCAGTGATAATAGGCCATATTCAACTCTTCTACCAATAAGTCTTTCAAAGAATGCAAAAGTGCATCAACAGCGATCAACAAAATGATATATAATTGAAAAGGCCGTGTTCCATTATTTTATCAAGGCATCCACAAACTTACTTACAAGAAACCATTCTTTGTAAATGTTCTCAATAAAATTCTAGACCCTTCTCCAAATGCATGAGAAGGGTTTAAATACTATTCTAACTAATTTACAAAAATAGATTATACAAAATATCTTATGAGGTGGTTTCAAACAACCTCCCTCATTCCTAGTATCTAATTGCTAAAAAATGAAATTATAAAAACAAACTAACTAATAATCATGCTCGATGATAAGTTATTGCCAACTCTGCTTTTCTACTCACAAATATCCGACATCAGTTGAACTTGTGGAGGTTTGCTGAACTGTGCCTTCATTTGTGGAGCAAGTATAGCATCCAGTAAAAGTGGTTGTATTTTCTGAATGGAATTCAAAGAAAAATTCAATGTCATGATCTGACTGTGAGGTTTAACCAGTAGATGCCAGTATGCTTCCCAATCAGTCTTTTTTAGCTGTGTAAGTGCTTCTTCTCGGAGTTGTCCTGCGTCTTTCCAACTTTGCTCTAAATCTCTGAGATCAGGAATAAATTTGTGATTTCCTTCTTTAATCAGACCAGAAGTATGCAATATGTGATTAATCATTTTGACCATGTTCTTTGATATACCTATTGCTCTGGCCATGGCCAATTCTGCCTGTTTCACTTGTGCATCCCAGTCAGTAAAGAGGATATCTTTGAAAGTCTCCTTGATCTTTGGAAGACCTGACTTTCTTCCTTCTTCTAAATCTTGCCATTCAATATAATCAGAGATTTTAGTATTGAGTTCATTGAACTCAATTCTTTTATCAATGACTGTATTATTCAACTATTCACTGGTTTCTAGGTGTGGAATTATGTCTGACATTTGTACAACAAATAAGTTTTGTTGTTTTGAGAGTAAGGCATTTAATGCTAGTGCTTCTTTTATGAATTCCTCTGCAATAGGAATACCTTCATATTTGGTAAGATCTTCTCTCAATTGTTCAATCAGTGAATTTTTTCTAGATACGTCATTTTCATGACTTATCTTAAGTATTTCCACTTCTTGTTGTACTTTGAGGAGTTATTGTTCGACCTTCTGATATAGAATGTTTCTTTCTTCATCTAGTTGCTGTTGTAGCTACATGATTTTTTCATCCTTTTCTTGAACCAAAATAGATACTTTTGTTGCCTTATCCATTGTTGCAGTGGTGTATGCACCAGCGAATTGAGATAGTCGAGTTAAATTTTCAATTGGATTTGATGGAGTATCTTTCCATACTACTTCCATAACTTCATTTCCTAGAGGTGTTTCAATCCTTCTTCTTTTTCTTTTCTTTCTAACTACTTCTTTATGAAGAGTACTATAAAATACATCTAGTGGGGGAATATCAATCACCTTGAGGACAATCTCATCAGTAGGATTTTCAGGATTGATTTCTGTGTCCTGGGAGATTATCCCAGGATTTGCAACAACTTCTTTTGCTAAAACTACTTGTCCTGGGATATTATCCCAGGATTTGCAATGACTTCTTTTGCTAAAACTACTTGTCCTGGTGGAGTTTGAAATTCTATATTTTTTTGTGAAGATGATACCTCTCGGGTATTTATCACTTTGTTGCTGACTAAAGTCTAGAATTTATCTAATTCACTTTGATTTTGCGAATCTGATTGTTCTGTTCTGATTTCTTTACTTGCTTCAGTGATATAACTAGTAATCAAGACATCCTGAGGGATACGTTTGAGTCTTTGTTCTCTGAACTCATTGAATCTCTGTAATTCTTCTGGATTTAGGTTCAATTTGAAAAAAAATTGGACTTCTTCAAAAGTCCCAAAAGATTGCAAAATATCTCCAAATCTATCATCAGTGTGCATGATAGGTTTGAGTTTGACTGACAAAGTAAATTTGTTAACAATATTTTCTAGGTCGAACTGCCTTGATGGTAAAACGGGGAGCTTCAAAAGCTCAATCTTCTGACATTCTTTCAATGCATGATTGAAATTGCTGAGTGTGAATGTACCACATGAAATTGGGAAACTTGGCCATAAAGACTTCTTACTGTCTTTCAAAGATTTAGTGAGTCCATTACCAATAGTTTGGTAAGCGACTTATCTTGCCATCAATTTATCTGAAACATATAAAGGAAGAATATGCGAGGGAGCAGAGCTTCCAAAAATTCTGATGTATGAAAATTACTCTTCAATAAAATATCTCCCTATCATTTGAAGGTCTGAAATGGCTTCTTTAGTGAACCTAGGGCTCATTCTGTCAAACATTAGTTGATGAAATGGTAGTACAACTCCATAACATAGCCTGTGGAAATTTGGTACATAATTATGTTCCCATATTTCTTTATGATTCAAATGAATCGGGGCAGGATCTTCAGGAGTCCATTTCCATCCCATAATTGGAAAGATGGTAGAAAAACATATGGCATGAAAAACATACACGCTCATGAAAAATTGGGGAACAGATTTGGAGGAGGAATTTCCTGTTTGGCGATATTCATTATTTGCCTTAACTAGATTGTCAGAAAGGATAGTCGCCCAATTCATTATGTGGGAATTAACACAGCAATCAATTAGGGGAATCCAATTTATGGAGAACTTGGTATTATCAGGGAGACCATATAATTTGCATAGCATTGATGCTGCAAAATTATAAGGATTCGGAAGTGACGCGATAGGATATATACATGTTTTCTCATATTTGAACTTTTTATCTAGTTTCCTCCAACCTTGAATTGCCTTAAACAGGTCTTCGTTCTTCTTAGAAAACTTTTCAATAAACTGAATATTGTAGATGTCTTGTGGGTCGGGCAGCTTATACATGATTTTCAGATCTTCAGCTCTGAAAGAACCTAGAATCTCATTCTTGAAGGTTCTTGATTGTCTGTATTTGACTGTTGAATTGTCGAGCACCCACCTAATCATGTCGGTATATGGAAGAAGATTAGACCTTGCTACTATCCTATGGAGGAAAGAGCATGCAATATCTTTGAACTGTAAATTTGAGGGTGTCGCATCATCGGCGGTCGTCGTGACTTCCACTACTTCTGGCTCTTCGTCTTCGAGTATAGTGTAGATAGCTTGCCATTTCGTAGCTCCTCCATCTACAGTACAGACTGTATCTGAGACTATGAGTGAAATTTTTGTTTGTTCCAGTTCTACAACAATCTATTTGTCGTGTTTCTGAATCACTTGCAGATGGACATATCTTTGAAGGAAAATCCCTATTAAAGACAGAATAAATGATAAAATGATGGAAGATTTATTGAAATGATATTTTTGAAATAAAAAATCAGGGAAACAACTATATTATTAATTAATCATAACGAATCAATAATTGTTTGCATTGGGATGATAAAACAAAATTAATATTTCCTAACATGATTTATTTTCACATAAAAACATTTATTGAAACCTGTCAAATCCATCACATCGCGCCCTTTGAAACTGTCTGTATGAAGCATATTTACCTTTTGTTTATGCGATATGCGATTTCGCGATATCGCAAAATCGTAAAAGTCACAGTATCGCAAAATCACAATATCAGAACTTTGGGTAAGAATTGCTTAAATTTTTACAACGTAAATTTGCGATGTGAAATTTATAATGTCACTTGCGAAACTTCAAATCGGCGATCACAAAATCGGGATTTCGCTAGTTTATTGTTTTAACTTCTAATAAGAAAATATTTGTGCGGAATGTGATTTGTGATAAGGATGTTTTATTAATTGTTTTTTTGTTTTTTATGTTTTTTATTTCATAAAAAGCAATGTTTCTTGAAGTTTGATTTGTATCAAAAGACAAAAATACATTTTTAAGGAGGGTCCCTATTTCTATTTATCAAAGGTCTAGATTATTTTGAAAATAAAAAATGGGGGGTGTTGTTGCATATCTCAATAATTGGCGATTCACTTGGGAGAACCAAATATCTCTGATTGGTTTATTTTGATATTTCTAAACTTTCAAAACAATAAAAAGATATAAGAATAAAAATAATATGATTCATGAATTAAATAATGTTTTTTTAGAATATAATCTATTTACCTATCTCATTTCTTCTTAATTAACCCCTTAAATGATAATACATAGGTATCTATATCAGCCAGTACTTATATTTAAAAAGATAAAGTAGGTATTCTCTAAAATTGGTTTCATAGATTTTTACTCATTTATCACAGATAGAGCCACTGTTGCCAGCAGGCGTTTATAGCCTAGACAGGGTTATCTTTTAACCAATTATGATTCATGGTCCCATCTGAATTTGATTTCTTGTTTCAAAATATAATTATGACATACCATTGAATTTCTTTTTCTTGACATATTTTCAAAATCATTTTCCAGGTTTGGTGGCCTGATAATGGCAATGTCATTCACTGATATTAATTTAGGATGAACAAGTTGGCTCGTGATGATACCCCTTGTCTATTGATTTTTTATAATCATTTAGCTATTACCCTGTTATAGTATGCAGTATTGGTAATATCAGTCTAGATTATTTATCTATGATCATGATAAACAAGCTCGTGATGAGAGTTACTTTTTTTTTTAATTTCTCCATCGTATATATTTCTTTTCTTTTTTGAATTGTACTTTAAAGAAGAAATTTTATCAGATGGGATGAATCATTAGCTCATTTAAGAGTTATGGATGATAATTGTAGAGTTGGTAGATACCTTTTTATAGAGAATCCTTGCTAAGTAAAAAATTTCCTTTTTTTACTGTGTTGAAGCCTCTAAAATCGCTACAACAACATGGGGGAAAAACACCCGATCAGGGACTTGAATACCGTCTCTTATCCATTTGGATTAGTGGCTCCGACTGGTTTAACTAGGTCCAGTTACCTTTTCTCTATCTCCGATGACTTAAAATATGAATTTAATACATCAATGGAGAAGAGATATCAGATCAGCCCTCTTGCTGATTAGGCAAGAAAGTGATCCTTAAGCTGATCTGGGGCTCAGCCAAGCCATCACTAAGTTATGACTTACAATTAGCCTAACTTATTCTAACCTAACTAAATTTATGGTATTAAGTTAACATTAATTGTTAATGCTATATGATACTATGATAATGTTATCTCTATGAAACTTGTTAGTTTAATACTATTTATTAATCCTAAAGTAACACAATGCTAATACTACACTTTTGTTAAAGTCTTTGTTAGGTATTAAAGTACTCTTATTTATCTTATATGCCAAATCTAAATTAATATATCATATGATATTATACTAATTAATTAACTATACTATATAAATAAATATACCTTATACTATACTAATATTATTTTATAATAAATCACTTATACTATAATATATTCCTAAATATTACTAATATAGTTCTAACAATAATTCTAAATATTTAATCTAGTTTATTATAAGATTATAATATATCTATGATAAACTATAAAATGAATGTTAATTAAACTAAATAATGTTATTATTATTCTAAGGAAACATTTAATAAGATCTAGTTAAATACACTACCATGTTTAAAATTAAAATTATTCTAATTCCCTTAGGTTATTATTATTTATTGAAAGTGAACATAAAAAAAACTAATTAATAATTAGTATGCTAAAGAAAAGAAAAATAATTATTTCTAATGTTAAGTGTTATTGATTAAAAATAAATAAATTAATATATAATATATTACATTAATCCTTATGATTGATTTTTTTAGTGTTTTGAATAAAGATTAAAATCAATCAAGAAGATTGACTAATATCAGGGCTCAATCTTTCCATTGAGAACCAAGATGTTTGCCTCTAACGAAAGAGGACTTTATGCAGAGTTCATTTACAAATGCAAAATTAATTCTAAAACGAAAATCCTATCTCGAACTAAAATGGGATAGCCCTCTCCTAATCCGAGAGAAAATGAAATAAAATAGGGGGAAGGACTTGTTTATGAGTGAATTCACCATGTGGTTTCCATTAACTAAAAAATTAGTTCATATTAATTAATGGGATAAAAAGAAAAATACATTTGTGATTTAAATGATAAATAGTTATTATTTAATCTCATATATATTTCAGTGAATTCATTATAGATTTCGAACTCGTTCTTCCTCTTGGAGATAGCTCCTATAAAGCTTCAATAACATATCAAAATTGAACCAACAATAGTGTTAGATATCAATAAGAGATATTATTTAGAATACAAATCGAAATTAATTACAAAACTTGGACAAAAATAAATAAAAAATTCAACATTTTGGTAATAGTACACATGAATGGAAAGGAGGGGATGTTGGAAGAGCGCTCTACAACTCTGACTTTAACCTAACCCTAGCTTCCATTGTCGACGCTGATGGCTTTTGTGGGCTTTTTCCCTGCAGCTGGCTTCCCTCTGCACTCCACAGGGTGCTCTCTGAGCGGGCCTACCATGGAGCAGGTGGTCAACAGGGTTGGCCCTTCTTTCAAAGAGTAGGTGGTGGGCTCCTCTCACGCACCTGGCTCTTCCTTCTTTACCCGCCTTACTGCCTCTTCAGCTGGTTCGAGGTCGAATCAGGCTATCAGCAATAGGCCACCACACCATGAAAACGACAAAGCCTCTAATCACACCGGCTCTGATATGGAAGGAATACAGAACGCAAGGGCTACGGCAGAGGTCTCTACTTCTCCCAGGAACCTAGAGAGCCCCAAATCGGGGATCACAAAAATGGACCAGGACAAAGTACAAACAGCAAAAGCCTGTCACCCGAAGGCTGCAAAAATTCCATAGATAATCATACAAGAACCGGATATAGAGGTATATAGAAATTATATGAAAGAACATGCAGTTATTTGTAAGTTTATGGGGATTTGGCCCTCAGAGAGAGCTCTGAAAGAATGGATATAGGTAAAATAGAACCCAAAAGGGGCCATAGAACTGCATCTTGGTTCGAAGGGTTTTTTTACAGTGGTGTTCGCCCTACCAAAAGACAAGGATCGCATTTTTGAGGGAGGACCATAACTTTTCAACTCTGCTAGCCTTTACATGACATTTTGGAAGGAAAAATTCATGCCTAAACAAGAATATTTCACTAGAGTCCCGGTCTGGATCAGATTATATTCTCTCCCAACAAACTACTGGGCACCATTAGTGCTTCAAGCTATTGGAAACGGCCTAGGGGAATACATCAAAATGTCAGAAGGTACTCGAAACAGCCACCACATCTCATATGCTAGAATATGCACTTACATAGATGTTTCAAGAGCATTGCCCGAAGCCATTAGCCTGAAATTCAGAGATGAAATATGGATTCAACCAGTGGATTATGAGCACATCCCTTTCTGATGTAGGAAATGCCACAAACACGGGCATCTCTTTTGAGACTGCCCACAGAACAAGCCACCTCGAAAAGAGGACACAACGGAAGCTAGAGATGATCAGGGCTTCACCAAAGTTTCTCATAAAAATAAGTAGGCTAGAAGGAACACACCAGGTAAGGAAGCACCCAAACAGAACAACATAATAGATATGAAATCCTCACATCTACAACATTGGAGAAGGGATAGCCAAGCAATAGTGAAGAACAAACTTCAGAAAAGCACAAAGACCTGGACACGGACATGGAAAACACCACTAACCTAGTTTCTCAGGAACAGGTCACTCTAGAGGAATCCGATATGGACTATACACAGGATCCACCTACTTCAGAGGACAAGGCTTTAGAGGAAATAATGGTAGGAATGGATCTGCAAAAATTAACAAGGGAATGGACCTCCAAAGGTTTTGAAGATATCCCAGAGGACCAGCTCAAAAGGATTGAACAAGCATACAATCTTCAACAGACTTTCCAAAAGCAAAAAGAGAATCAAATCAAAGTTGGGAAGAATCAAGCTGGAGGCATCAAGCCGAACCTCAAGGTCAATACTCAAATAACCAAGGCTCAACAGAAGAGAAAAGGATGAAAATCAGCAAGTCAACACATAGCCAAACTAGGATTAACCCTCATTAATGCTGGCAAGGTAAAGGCTCTTACTCTCACTCCAAATATTTTGTCATGAATTTTACAACATGGAACATTAGGGGACTTAACAGCCCTTCAAAACGAAGGATTCTTAAATCAAAAGTAATCTCTGGGAAAGCTGACATTCTTTTACTGCAAGTGACAAAAAGCGGTCTTGCTGATATGAGTAGCATACAACAGACCTGCTTTAGAAAACAGTATAGCCACATGGTCATTGCTGCTCAAGGCATGGCAAGAGGCATTGCCACCTTCTGGAAGGACTCCAGGTTTCATTTATTACATTATTTTGCTTCCAATCATGCCCTAACAACCATTCTTCAGGTCATATGAACTAAAGAGAAACTTTGTATCACAAATGTATATGGTCCCCATTTAGTTAAATAGAGACTTGCTTGGCTCACTCAACTGAAACTCTACCTCCAATCCTTCAACCACAAGTTGCATATTCTAGCAGGGGACTTCAATATGATTCTGAATCTGGAGGAGAAAAGGGGTGGTCTCCGCCGCCTGGACTTGGACTCCAATGCTTTCCAAAGTTTAATTGATGATATAAATTTCATAGACACCCCCACAAAAAAACAGAGTCCATACTTGGAACAATCAGAGAGGGGGGGATCGCCAGATTGCCTCTAGATTGGACAGATTTCTTCTCTCTGAAGAACTTTACCTATCCTCTCTGGAAACAGAGGCTTCCATTGCTCCGCAGGTGGGATGATCATTGGTCGGTTGTGCTTTCATTTCAGATTTCCTTAAAACCCAAAAATGTACCCTTCAGATTTGAAACCTTCTGGTTGTCACACCTGGATTTTCAAGACAGGATAAAAGAATGATGGTCTTTAGATCTTCCCCCTCAAAACAACAAGATGAAAATTTTCCACCAGAAACTCAAGTTTGTAAAACAAGAGTTAAAAAAGTGGAATAAAGACACCTTTGAGGACATAACCATTGAGAAAAAGGTTATAGAGGAAAAACTAAAGGTTCTCCAACAAACTATCATTCAGAACGGTTTAACCGAGGAAACAAAACAAATTGAATCGGAGCTTCAACAAGAGTGGGACCTACGGGCTACTCAAGAAGAGATTCTATGGAGACAGAAGTCACGTATCCAGTGGCTCAAAGAGGGTGAGTGCAATACCTCCTTCTTCCATAAATCAATGATTCAGCACAAGAAGGTTAATAGAATCCTTAATCTCAATAATGAACAGGGGTAGATGTTGGACACTCACCAACAAATTGACGAAGAGATTCATAGGCATTTCTCAAACATCCTTAAGGAAAGTAATTACAAAAAAGATGACCATATCAGAAAAATTACAAATCACATTCCTTCAATCTTAACCAAGGAACACAATTAGATGATGTTAAAGAAGATAACCATGGAGGATTTGGAAGAAGCGGTTCAAGCTATGCCGAATGGAAAAACTCCAGGGCCTGATGGATTCACCATCGACTTCTACAAGGCTTGCTGGGACACTATTAAGGATTTGGTTTATGAATTGGTGGAAGAATCTCAGGTGAAGAAATCAATATGCCCTTCTCTCAATGCCACCTTCCTAACTCTCATCCCCAAATCGAAAAGAGCCAACACCCTGGATCAATTCAAACCCATTTCCCTCTGTAATGTTATCTATAAGATCATTTCCAAAATTCTTTCCAATCAATTAAAGCCTCTTCTGCCACTCCTTATCTCAGCTAATCAGACAGGCTATGTAGAAGGAAGGAAAAGAATGGACAGCATCATTCTGTCTCAGGAGATCATTCACACTCTCAAAGATCAAGGAAAACTGGGGATGTTGATCCAGTTGGACATGTCCAAGGCTTTTGATAAAATTAATTGGAATTATATCCATCGGATGCTTGCAGCTTTTGGATTAAATAAAGAGATCATAGCATGGATCATGGCCCTAGTCTCTGGTGCCTTTTTCTCCATTCTTCTTAATGGCTCTCCCTCTGCTATCATTAATCCCTCATGCGGCATAAGATAGGGAGACCCCCTTTCACCCTTCCTTTTTATCATTTTGGTGGAGGGATTAGGCAGATCCTTCTCAGCTGCCTCGGCCAATGGCCTGATCTCTGGTCTCAAGCTTTATCCACAGCTTCCACCTTCAACCCATCAATAATTCGTAGATGACACCCTCCTTATGGGATGCCCAACGCTCATGGAAGCCTTAGCCTTCAAAAAAATCCTCAATGAATTTTCGTTAGCTTCGGGTCTGGATGTCAACCATTCAAAATCCAAAACCTTCTTCTTAAATACCCCAACAGCCATCCAATTTCATATTGATCGAGTCCTGGGTTTTCAAAGAAGCTCTTTCCCTTCCAAATATCTGGGTGTTCCCCTTACTGATAAGCCCCTTGCCTTTTCAAACTGGGAATCTCTCATCTCCAAACTCTGAAAGAAGATTTCAAATTGGAACTTCAGAACTCTTAATCTTGCTGGGAGATTAATCCTTATCAAGTCAGTCCTCCAAGCCATGCCCATATATCTTTTCTCACAAATTGCAGCTCCAAAATCGGTATCCAGCCAAATCAGAACAATCCAAAGGGACTTCCTCTGGAAATGCAAAGTCATCAGAGGCAGATGGGCTCTGGTTGCTTGGGACAAGGTGTGCTCTCCAAATCATGCAGGGGATCTTGGTCTCAGAGAACCTGATCTCCTTGGAAAGGCCATGGGAGCTAAAACTTGGTGGAGATGGCTGACTAACTCCTCAACCAACTGGGCTCTCCTTTGGAAGGCTAAATATGCTCCCACGACTCCATGGGAATCACTCATTAGGCTCTCTGGAAATCTCAAAGGGTCACCTATGTGGAATAAGGCCTGGGAAAATAGACTGATAATTCAACAGCATAGTTTCTGGGAAATAGGAAATGGCCAGCATGCACTTTTCTTGGATGATGCGTGGGAGCAAAGCCCAAGATTGGATAAAGAGACCTACAAACCGCTAAAAGAGTATCTGGAAGAGAAAAACAAAAGAAAAGTTAGAGACTACTGGAAGAATAACAACACTACTAATTGGAGAGAGTGGGAGAATCTCAATTACTTCCTCCCAGTCCATCTCCATCATTATGTTCACTCCCTTAAGCAAGAGCTTAGAAAAAGGCAGATTCAAAAGGAGGGAGGCCCTAACATTCTTTGATGGGGAGAAAATACGACAGGAACATTCAACATTAAGGAAGCTTACAACCTTTTACAAAATCCGACCTCTATTTAAGCGGATATTAAATGGAAAATATTGTGGAATAGGAGGCACAGGCCAAAGATCAGCCTCTTCATCTGGTTAATGGCGCACAAGAAAAATATTATATGGGACAACCTTCAAAGAAAAGGTTTTCAGGGCCCCTCGGTTTGCATTCTTTTCCTTTCGGATTTTGAATCAATAAACCATCTTTTCAATACTTTCCCTTTTGCCTCTAATATATGGTCATGGCTCCTTTTAGTCTTCAAAACCTCGTACCGTGCTATTCACTCCATCCACACTACCCTGGAAAATTAGAGCTTTGCTTTCTCCAGCCAACCTCTTGTCAATCTGGCTTGGAATCTGCTCCCAGGCATTATTTGTTGGGAAATATGGAAGGAGCGTAACTCTCGAATCTTCAGGAATGTGGCTTCCTCAGAAGAACAGAGCATCTTTAGCATAAAGATAATCATGAGGGAATTGGCCTCAATTGCAAAGCTCCTTGATGCCCCTAACTTGCCTTCTATGGCAGAAAGAAGGATTTTGTCCCTCCTCGATCTTCCCATTCCTAGCAGCGCTTTTTCTCCCATCTTTGCTTCGATTACACCCTCACCTCTGAACGTCTGGTATCCTCCTAATCCACCTCTCCTCAAGTTAAAATATGATGGGGCCTCCAAAAACAATCCGGGATTGGCCAGCTTTGGACGAGTGTTTCGCAATGCTCAGGGTATCATCATGTGAATCTATTATGGAAATTTAGGTCACAACACCAATAATGTGGTTGAGTTTCAGGCTTTGGCTAAAGGCCTTGACATAGCGAAGTAGAATAACTTCTAACCTCTCTTGGTTGAGGGAGACTCTAATATCGCTCAGGGGAGAAAGGTGGAAAAAATCTCAACTGGTTGGCGCATCAACAGACTCCTCCAACGGATCAATGATAATATTAAAGTGGCAAAAGGGATTTCTTTCCATGCGGTCAGGAGAAAGGCTAACAGCGTGGCCGATTACCTGGCCAACCAGGGGGTCATAATGCATGAACATCTCGTGTCCAAGGATTGGACCTCCCTCGAGTCAATCGACATAAAGGATAACTGTAATGAAATATGTATGAATGATCTTCTCAAGGCTGGCGTCCTTTCCCCGCTGCTGAATCCTGCCATCCACAATGATCATGTACCAAATTAAGGTTCTAGCGTGCGATCTCACAGCGGGGAGATCTAGGCTCAGATTGGGATGGCCTGTCAGCCTGCAACCCACAATGAATACGCATGATTCTATTAACTAGACCGCCATCCGTCATCGTCCTGGGAAGGTGACATGTTTGCAATCGCCTCACCCTATTTATCTCCCCCTCCGGAGGCATTATTCTCATTCCGCTGTTGTCTGGCAAAGAATTTTCCCCTTCTCCTCTGTTCTGTTATCCTCTAACTCCCCGCAGAAGCTCTGTCCCGTTAATCTCAAAGTCTCCACCATGGCACCTTGCCGTAGACACCCCCCCCCCCCCTCGTCCCCCTCATCGCAGCCGCTCTTCCTAGTGGGATAACCCCGCCAGACAACCTATGAATAGAGCAGAGACCCTGGCTAGAAACATGGCTCGTCATTACAAGGAGGTCACCCTGGCGCCTATGCAGGATTTCTTGAACGGTCTGGAAGTGGAAGCAGTGGCTCGATGGTGGGACACCCCGATGGAAATGGTTGATCATAAATTTCACTGGATACCGGACCCAGGTCTGACCTACAGTAGAGAGAATCTCTTCACGAGAGTGGTCGACCTTCACTGGAATACCAAGACCCTCCTCTCTCTTGATCTGCAGGAACAAAACAAAATCAACCGGAATTTGGAAAAGAAGATTCTCATTTCGCTGTTGTCTGGCAAATAATTTCCCCCTTCTCCTCTATTCTGTTATCCTCTAACTCCCCGCAGAAGCTCTGTCCCGTTAATCTCAAGGTCTCCACCATGGCACCTTGCCACAGACACCCCCCCCCTCGTCCCCCTCGTCGCAGCCACTCTTCCTAGTGGGATAACCCCGCTAGACAACCTATGACCAGAGTAGAGACCCTGGCTAGAAACATGGCTCGTCATTACAGGGAGGTCACCCCAGCGCCTATGCAGGATTTCTTGAATGGTCTGGAAGCGGAAGCAGTGGCTCGACGGTGGGCCACCTCGATGGAAATGGTTGATCACGAATTTCACTGGATACCGGACCCAGGTCTGACCCGCAGCAGAGAGAATCTCTTCACGAGAGCGGTCTACCTTCACTGGAATACCAAGACCCTCCTCTCTCTTGATCTGCAGGAACAAAACAAAATAAACCGGAATTTGGAAAAGAAGATTCAGTCCCTCTCGCAGAAGTTTGAGACCTTCGTCCATACGGTTCATCATCTGCGCTTTATGGAAAGCTCTTCACCGCACTATGAGCTCTTGAAGAACAGATCCAAGCTGCACTAGAATGCGAGCGTCAAAGAAGAGGCTGGCCCTTCGAAGCCGCCTCCTCAGGACGCGGGTCCTTCTCAGCGCTCCCCCTCTGATTGGATGGCTGGCACCCCTGAGCGGCCGATTAACATCGACAAGTCTTCCAATGATGAGGATGATACCGTGGCTCCATAGGGGCTATAATTCCTACTGTTGTTCTTTTGATATGCAGTCTTTTTCCTTGTATGGTCGCTTCGAGCCTGTGAGCTTGTTTTTGGAAGTTTCGAGCCTGCGTGCTCAGATTTTATATATGACAGTGTTTTTGAACTCCCCACCCAGATTCTCTCTCCCTGTATACTCTTTCCCTGGGTGCGGGATCATTCTCATAATTTGCAGGTCTACGGATTGCAGCCAAGATGGCTCCTTTTTGTAACTCTATTTTGTCAATTAATGTGAATAGTCCCGCCAAAATTTACAAAAAAAAATAGTACACATGAATGAAAATTCATTTAAATAATACCAAAGCTTTGCTTACAAAATACACATGTCCTCGAGAATTTGAGACCTATGATCTTACTGCATGCAATAATTTTAAGCAATAAAACAAGGCCAAAAACCCTCTTTCAATCTTCACAATGACTTTCTCTGTGCAAAACAGAAGTGTATAAGCACAAATTGAATCACAGTAAGAATCCCCTATGTTGGATCGCAACCCCTTCTCCTTCTAATACTGTAGAGTCTCCTTCCAACCTGTTGAAACTTATCTAAAAAAAATCCATCCACTATGAATGTATTTGTGATGGCTTATATAAGATTTCCTTTGAACTTCTGTTTGCCAAAAATACACTTGGTTGAGCAAAAATTGTGATAAGGGATTTGAATCCCTATCTCCATACATGATCCTTATACTTAGGGATAAATACCCCCAAACCTTAGCACTGAAATTAATTCATAAAACCCAAACTAAAACTTTGGATATAACTAAACCCCTGGCGGTCAGCAAACCGGGTGCATCGGATGAACCGTTACGTGTGATCAGGCGGGCAAACGGTTTATAGTTCTGGTGGTTATGGCTACAGTTGGCGGACTTGGTTTATCTGTTGTGGTTTGGGCACGACATATCACATGCAATCTTTGTTGGCAGTCTCTGCAATGATAACCGATATCTAACACAAATTCCGATGTAGTTTACAACTGTCAATTCAAACATTCCCACGGTGGTCTACATACCTGTCACATGTTTTAACATTTGTAATGTGGTTAGATTTTTTAATTTTGTGGGTTTTTATAAAGGTTTATATTAATGTATTAACCCACCGAATGTTATTGTATCATAGTTTAGGTATGATAGTTATATATGATTTATTTTGCGCTTTTAAGATTTATGTTTAGGTTTTTTGGTTTTAGGACTTAGGAGTAAGGACTTAGGTTTAATTTTTTAAGACCTTAGGCTATCACTTAGGTCTTAGATGATGTGGATAGGGTTTTTAGACTTAGATATTAGAATTTTAGATCTAGGTTAATATTTTAACCATAGCCCTTTATAATGACTTTTTAAACCTTAGTTTAGGATTTTAAAACCCTTTACATCATATCACAAAATTCGATCCTTAGGACATCAAGAGGACATTTTCACTGGCGAATTGATGGTCAAGAATTTTTCAAAATGCCAATAAAGAAGGGAGTTTGAAAATGAAGGTTTTCTGCAATAAATATTCTCAATTTATAAAATTTTAAAATTAAAAAAATTAGGTAATATAAAAATAAAGGACCTTCAAATAAGTGCATTTCACAACAACTAATCCAAATGAGGTCAAAACAAATTAATATAGATAAATAAGAACAAATCGAACTCATTTAGACCTTATTTTCAATTTCCAATAATAGTACTATCAAGTGATTGGTTGAAAGGGTCCCCATTTTTCATTTATAAATGAAAAATGGGGGGATTGTGTTTCACCACAACAATGGCGACATACTGGGAAGAACCAGTTATCTTTGTTCAAATTGACAATAAAATTCTAAGAAAAAAGAAACAGAAGTTAAATTAAATCAAATTGCTAAGATTCATACTTTTCTTCGAAACTCTTAAATGAAATAAAAATACTATCATTTTGTATATCTTGTAAATATTGACTATAAGAGAGCTAATTACGTACAACTATTTAATGACAACTTAAACTTGAAGAACACAAACATGTTGTTTTGTTTAGTAATAAATATGAACTCTTATAATCATAGGTAGGACCACTACTGCCAGCAAGCATCCATAGCCTCGGCAGGGTTACCTCTTAGCCCAAGATGTCAGTATCCCATCTATATTTGAATATTCAGAGAAAATTTTATTTTATTAAAAACCTGAGAACCATTGCCCTAGCTTGGTGACCAGATCATGACAATGCCATTCACAAGTTTTGATAGTCATGAACAAGTCGGCTCGTGATGAGACCTCTTGTCTTACAACGTGAAGTTGTGAGCCATTATCCTGATGTGGTATTCAGATTGACAATGTCATAATTATCAGAACTTATGATCATGGTAGGCTGGCTATGTAAAAAGACCACCTATCTTTCAAGTTCTTGTAGCTTTTAATTTATGCTCTGATAATTAGCGATAATAGATGGGGAGACAAATTATCTCTTTAAGAGATTTGGGATGACTTGGAAGAGTTTAAAAAATAAACTTTTGATATTGCTTTGTGTTACTTTAGTTAAAGCTTAATTTAAGATAAGTTGTTGTAAAAATAAACTCTTATGTTATAGATTGAGATCGTTAAAATAATAATAAAGAAACAATCAGAGTTTCAAATTAAAATCTGAAATGGAAGCAATTTTGAAAATTAACCCGATATTCTTTCTTTAACCCTAGAATTCTTTTAAATATAGAGTTAATAATTTCCCATGAATGAAACCAAAGTTGAATAGAAAAATTCTTCTTACTAACAGTTGATAATACTACTAAAAGAATATGTATGAGGATTTTCAAAGTAATTGAAAATGGTCTATTGTGAAACGAACTCTATTTAAAAGGGACAAAAATTAAAATGAAAGAACTAAGAATGAAAACAAACAAGCTCTTAAGAAAAACAAAAAATGAAATGAAAACAACTCAAACAAGATGATGATGTCTTGACAAAAACATTAAGTTTGTGTTTTCAAATATTCATCAAGTTAAGTTATTGTCTTTTTATTTTTCAAAGGGTTATCATGTTCCTGAGTTTATTAAAATTGAATCAATTTGAATGAAAGATAGCAAACCAGAAAGAAGATCATCAAGAGAATAGATCATGAGAAAAATTTTTACAAGACAAAAATATAAAATGATGAATATTAAATTTTTTTATCTTGTAAGACATTTGTTAAATATTGCTCTTATTTTAAAAGCATTGATACAGTTTAAAAAAAATTTATTCGAATGCTTTAATAGGAATTTTCAATCTTTTGCCAACTTTGCTTAAAACTTATTTTGCAAGTCTTTTAACGATCATGTTTTAAGAATAAGACTAACAATTAGTTTCAAAAAGGATTGTAAATGAAGTAGGAAGCAAAATTTGGAAAAGGAAAAGGAATTTCCTATATGGATCATGGTGATTTTCTTTTTTGAATTGCTTTTGCTAGCAAAATCAAATCTTCAAATTGCACTCATAAAAACCTGCAAAAGAAAGAAGACAAGGATAAGAAAATATAACTAAAAGAAAAAATAAAAGAAATGAACAAAGGAAAAATGAAGATTAACATGTACATAGACTTGAGAAAAATGCATACCAAATTACCTTGTGAATCTTGACATCTTCATATGAAGAGTATATAAAGAGAGGTAAGACTAGTTACATTTATCTCTAAGTTTGAATATGTTGAAAATCATGAGTTATTGAATCTAAAAGCTAAGCAATGCTACAATGATTCTTCACATGGCAACATAAAAAGGAATTTGACATATGAATAAAGTGAGATCATAAAATATTATATGCCATCATTTGAATTTTTGCCTTGCGAATTCCTTTTATTAATTAACCATTATTTAAAATGTAAATTCAAATCTTATTGCAATTATATGAGTAGAAAGTGGAAATGAGCTCTATATTTGAGTTAACATATTAGAATGTGGGGTTTATCATTTTAAAAATTGTTCTATCAATGAAAACCTCAAAAATTAGAAAGATGCCAACTAAATGTATGATAAGGTCCCATCCTTATTCATCATAATTGCATTATTTTGGAAAACAACAAAAATATGAAACAAAGTTAACTTTATTCCTACTCTAAACCTTTTGAAGGAAAATGACTAGGTATAGTCATATTTCCAATGTAACCAAGAACTAATTTTATTACCTGCAAAAATATATATTACATGTGTTAGAAAAAGATAAATCTCAATTATTAAATTATATACAAAAATCCTAGAATCTTTATGCATGTTAATTCCTAAGAATGAAAATAGAAGAAATTTATAATTAGAAAATTTTATGCTAAAATGATTTTCTAATTGAAAATAAAATTTATCAAAATATGTACAATCTAAAGGGTTAGAGATATTACCTTTAAGGATCCACCAAGGTTTGTTTTTTGAAAATTGTGCAATATGGGAAGTATTAACATCAATTGTTTCTAAGATTTTACAGAAATTGTCATTTTCCCTTGTGAGACGTTGATCATCATAATGAAGAGAAAAAGAAGGAAAATATTTAAAGGAATCTATTATGTATTCATCAGAATTAAGATAACTAACCAACTCATGATTAATATTGAAAAATTGTAATAGAGTTTGATGATCTAAATCATAATGGAAGGAGGCAATTTTGAGCCTAAAAAATGAATCAAATGATCTAAACTCATGAATATCGTGATTATTAAAAATCACATCCTTTTCAAATGATTTATAAGTATCTTGAATATTGTAGAAAAGATGGATAAAGGTTTCCAGATTTATATCAATAAGTAATTGATCAAAAAATACTCCTTGCATTTTATGATGTAATTTGTTCTTAAATTTTGAACTAGCAAATATTCCAATAGGTTGACACATACAATGATTAGGTTGCAAATAATGATAACCATAATGTAAGTTAGGTGAATTTTCTTCAAGATGATCGTTTTTGTTTCCCTGGATTAATGATGTGTCATCTGTTTTCACAATAGAATCTAGCCCATTTTCAAAAGAATAATTATTGTTATGATTGTTCATTAAATCTTGTTGTTGTGTAGAATTTGATTCTATTGAATATGACTCATTATTATAAACATTAGGAGGTACCATAAAAATGTCTTCAGATGTAAGATTCTCTCTTGATGTTGATGGTTGAGAAAGATTAAAATTTTCATTTAAGGATTCAATAGGATCAATAGTAGAAACAAGATTTATTGTTGGAGATTCCTGTTTATGTTTCATATAAGTTTTATATTATGCTTTTGAACAACAGAGGTAAATTTCTCAATTAAAATTTTCTTAGTAGGTAAATCGTCATAATCAAATTTGTAGCATAATAACATAAATCTATCAAAAAATTCGCTAATAGTTTCATTATCAAAGATTGTAAATTCATCAAATTCTAAGCACAAATTCTCATAGCTATAATTGTGATGAGCAAAAAAGAATACCTGCATAAAGTGATTCGAAGAGTGAATACACTTAGCTGGTAGGATCTTGTACCATTCTTGAATCCTTTCTTGAAGTGTGAGAGTGAATAACCTGCAAATTTCATTATCTTTAGTGATGTTAAAACATTTTCATTTATGTATAAATTGATCAACATGATCTAAAGCAGAAATGAAATTCTCACCATCATATTGTAGTTCATATATTGATTCAAGTTGTCTCTTGGGTATACCTCTCGTAGGCTTGCGTGAGCTAAAAGCATGACCCAATGTACACTACAAGAAAAAAGCACATTGGTGAGGGGCGAAAATGGTCACCATAAGCTCATTGGTGAGGGTCAAAAGAGCCTTCGTCACCAAAAACTGAACGTCACCAAAGGTGGCGTCGCCTAAAGTATAGGTGTTGTGGTGACATTCAAGGTCCGTCACCAATAATGATTTATAGTGACGACTGGCAAACTCGATGGATCTAACTTCACAAATTGGAAGTTTAAGATTCAGACCTTGCTTGAGGGTGCGAATGCATAGTCGATAGTTATAGGTGATGAGCAGAGGTCGAATTCAAACACAGGGGCGAATACACAGGAGCAAGAATGGGATAAGCGAGAAAACAAGGCAAAAGTTTTGCTAAAGATGTCCGTCAAGGACAACATTATCCCACATATTAGAGACTGTAAAACGTCTGTGGAGATCTGGACGACCATCAAAATTTTGTACCAGACCCAGAACACAAGTCGAATTATGGCAGTCAAAAGCAAGTTGTTTTCAATGAAGATGGACGAAAGCGAGACTGCTGCTGCATTTATCACGCGAGTTAAAGATGTGAAAGACGGATTGGGGACATCGGAGAGAAGGTATCTGACTCTGATCTTGTCACAATCACTCTGAATGGGATGACAGATGAATTTCAAATGTTCATCACTGGATTGGCGGCAAGGGAGAAAGCGCCTACATTTGAATATCTGACAGGGATCTTGTTGCAAGAAGAGGAGCGACGACAAAACTTGAAACCCCAGAGCAATGATCTTGCTCTGATGGCGAAACGACGATCATTCAGAGGGAAGCAGCCACAGCAGCAATCACAGTCGCAACTGCAGCAGAGAGGAGGTACATCGCAGAAGAGTCCGTATAAAGGTATGTCTGTAAATCATCCTGTAAAAAGATGTTATTATTGTGGAAAGAAGGGTCATATACAGATGGAATGCCTTAAGAAGCAGGCAAATGATGCAAAGAAAAAGTTGGTGATAGCAAAGCACAGAGGATATTTTGTTGAAGAAGATGAAGAGTACAGTCACGAATTTCGATTGTTCACAGCTAACTGTTCCCTTTCAGCATCCAATGAGGATGACATCTGGTATGTCGATTCTGGTGCATCCTCTCACATGACAGGTAAAAAGGAATGTTTTGAAAATCTTGAAGAAAGTACATATGGATCAAAAAAAAATTTAGGAGATGATAGTGGATACGAGATTAAAGGCTATGGGGATATTCCGGTAAAGCTTCCAAATGGTGATATTAGTCGTCTTAAAAATGTGTTATATGTACCTGGAATTAAGAAAAATCTAATATTTGTTTCCATGATAACTGATCAAGATATGCAAGTTGAATTCTTCAATACTCATTGTGTCATAAAGGATTGTAGGAAAGAAATTGTGGCAACAGTCGTGCGTGTAGGAAGCCTATACAGACTAGATGTAAAGAGTATACCAAAGCGAGCCATGGTTGCAGGTGGATCAACAGCCGAACAACTCTGGCACCAGAGATTCGGTCATTTGAATTTGCAGGACCTCATGTTATTGCAGAGAAAAGGTATGGTCGAGGGACTCCCTGGCTTTCATAATACTCAGTTAAATTGTGATGGATGTGCCTTAGGTAAAATGCATAGAGAACATTTTCATGTGCATGATAGAAGGAAGGAAAGAGACATTTTAGAACTAGTGCACACTGAAATTTGCGGACCTATGCAGACGAGGTCGCTAGGTGGAGCATATTACTTTCTGTTATTTACTGATGACTGCACTAGATATTCATGGGTTTATTTTCTGAGTAAAAAGAGTCACTTTCCAGTATTTTATAGAATTTAAAACATTGGTGGAAAAACAGTTTAGAAAAAGTATAAAAATTCTCTGATCTGATCAAGGGGAAGAATACAAGTTAGGGGAATTCATGAAATTCTGCAAATCTCACGAGATTGTTCAGCAGTTTACAGTGCCACACACACCACAACATAATGGAGTGGCAAAGCGCAAGAACAGAACCTTAGTGGAGTGCGCAAGGAGCATGTTACAAGCTAAGGGTCTATCTAATAGTTTTTGGGCAGAGGCTATTAATACTGCTGTATATTTAAAGAACAGAAGTCCTACCAGATATCTTGGCTTCAAAACTCCTTTTGAAGCTCTATATGGACTCAAACCAGCAGTAAATCATTTAAGAGTATTTGGGTCAAAAGCATTTTCCCATATACCCAAAGCTGATAGAAAGAAATTAGACCCTAAAGCTGTTAAATGCATCTTTGTTGGTTATGGCACAGAATTTAAAGCATATAATTTGTTCAATCCTAAGTCTCATAAGATATTTGCAAGCAGGGATGTAGTGTTTCATGAATAGGTTCAAGAAGGGAAAGATGACATTGGTGATGATTGGCATATTCCATTGTTGATGGATGAAAGCAGCGAGGATGAATGAGAGCAGGAGCAGAAAGAAGAGCAGGAAGAAGGTGATAATGCAAGCCCAATTAGATCTGAAGAAAACAAATTTGAGGTAAGTCCCCTACCAAGGGGATCAGGTAGGAAGACTCAAAAACCATCCAGATTGAAAGACTATGCTTTGATGTCAAATATTTTGAACATTGTAGAGCCCACTAATTACAAAGAAGCTAGTCAATCTGAGGCATGGAGGGCTGCAATGAATGAAGAGATAGAATCTATTCTTAGAAATAACACTTGGGATTTAGTTGAACTGCCTAAGAATAAAACGCCCATAGGATGTAAATGGCTATTTAAACCAAAAATGAATGCAGATGGAAGTATAGAAAAACTAAAAGCTAGGCTGGTTGCAAAGGGGTACTCACAGCAAGAAGGTATAGATTTTGATGATACCTTTGCACCTGTAGCAAAATTAAACACTATCAGAATGCTTATTTCTTTAGCAACTAAAAATAATTTGGAGCTACACCAGCTTGATGTCAAATTTGCATTTTTAAATGGTGAATTAAAAGAAGAAATTTACTTAGTACAGCCAAAAGGGTTTGTAAAGCAGGGGCAGGAACATCTTGTTTGCAGATTGAAAAAGGCACTATATGGCTTAAAGCAAGCACCCAGGTATTGGTACGAAAATATTGATTCTTTCTTTTTAGAGCATGGTTTTCATAGGAGTTTGAATGACCCAAATTTGTATACCAAGTACAATAAACAGGGGCAAATTATTTTAACAATTAGTTTTCAAAAAGAATTATAAATGAAGTAAGAAGAAAAATTTGGAAAAGGAAAAGGAATTCCCTATATGAATAATGGTGATTTTATTTTCTGAATTGCTTTCGCTAGCAAAACCAAATCCTCAAATTGCACTCATAAAAACCTGCAAGAGAAAGAATATAAGGATAAGAAAATATAACTAAAAGAGAAAATAAAAGAAAGGAACAAAGGAGAAATGAAGATCAACATGTACACAGACCTGAGAAAAATGCATACCAATTTACCTTGTGAATCTTGACGTCTTCATATGAAGAGTATATAAAAATAGGCAAGATTAGTCATATTTATCTCTAAGTTTGGATATGTTGAAAATCATGATTTATTGAATCTAAAAAACTAAGTGATGCTATAAGAATTCTTCACATGATAAAAATGAATTGACATGTGAATAAAGTGAGATAATAAAATATTTTATGTCATCATTTGATCTTGTGAATTCTTTTTTATTAAACGTTATTTAAAATGTAAATTTAAATGCTATTGCAATTATATGAGTAAAAAGTGGAAATGGACCTTATATTTGAGTTAAAATTTTAAAATGTGGGGTTTATCATTTATCAAATGTAAAAAATTGTTTTATTAATGAAAACCTCAAAAATGAGAAAAATGCCAACTAAGTGTCTGATAGGGTCCCATCCTTATTCATCATAATTGCATTATTTGGAAAACAACAAAAATATGAAACATGATTAAATTTATTCCTACTCTAAACCTTTTAAAGGCAAATGACTAGGTATAGTCATATTTCCAATGTAACCAAGCACTAATTTTATTACCTGCAAAAATATACATTACATGTGTTAGAAAAATATAAATCTTAATTATTAAATTATATACAAAAATCCTAGAATCTTTATACATGTTAATTCCTAAAAATAAAAATAGAATAAATTTATTATTAGAAAATTTTATGCTAAAATGATTTTCTAACTGAAAATAAAATTTATCGAAATATGTACAATCTAAAGGGTTAGAGATGCCTTTAAGGATCCACCAAGGTTCTGTTTTTGAAAATTGTGCAATAGAAGTATTAACATCAATTGTTTCTAGGCTTTTACATAAATTGTCATTTTCCCTTATGAGACGTTGATAGTCATCATAAAGAGAAAAAGAAGGAAAATCCTTAGAGGAATCTATTATGTATACATCAGAATTAAGACAACTAACCAACTCATGATTAATATTGAAAAATTGTAATAGAGTTTGATGATCTAAATCATAATGGAAGGGGGCAATTTTGAACTTATCAACTGATCTAAACTCATGAATATCGTAATTATTAAATATCACATCCTTTTCAAATGATTTGTAAGTATCTTGAATATTGTAGAAAGGATGGATAAAGGTTTCCAGATTCATATTGATAAGTAATTGATCATTTAAAAATACCCCTCGCATTTTATGATGTAATTCATTCTTAAGTTTTGAACCAGCAAAAATTCCAACAGGTTGACACATACAATGATTAGGTTGCAAATAATGATAATCGTAATGTAAGTTAGGTGAATTTTCTTCAAGATGATCATTTTTGTTTCCTTGAATTAATGATGTGTCATCTGTTATCGCAATAAATTTTAGCTCATTTTCAAAAGAAGAATTATTGTTATGATTGTTCTTTAAATCTTGTTGTTGTATAGAATTCGATTCTATTGAATTTGACTCATTATCATAAACATTGGGAGGTACCATAAAAACGTCTTCAGATGTAAGATTCACTCCTGATGTTGATGGTTGAGACAGATTAGAATTTTCATTTAAGGATTCAATAGGATCAATAATAGAAACAAGATTTAATGTTGGAGATTCTTCTTTGTGTTCCATATAAGTTTTTATATTATGTTTTTGAACAACAGAAGTAAATTTCTCAATCAAAATTTTCTTAGGAGGTAAATCATCATAACGAAATCTGTAGCATAATAACATAAATCTATCAGAAAATTCGCTAACAGTTTCATTATCAAAGATTGTAAGTTCATCAAATTCTAAGCACAACTTCTTAGAGCTGTAATTGTGATGAGCAGAAAAGAATACCTGCATAAAGTGATTCCAAGAGTGAATACACTTAGCTGGTAGGATCTTGTACCATTCTTGAATCCTTCCTTGAAGTGTGAGAGTGAATAACCTGCAAATTTCATTGTCTTTAGTGATGTTGAAACATTTGCATTTATGTATAAATTGATCAACATGATCTAAAGCAGAAATGAAATTCTCACCATCATATTGCAGTTCATATATTGATTCAAATTGTCTCTTTGGTATACCTTTGGTAGGCTTGCACGAACTAAAATCATGACCCAATGTAGGAATAAAAATAGGAGCCATGGCTAATTAAAAATGTTAAAACAAAGATTTCATGTAGATTAACTAGCTCACGCCCTCCTTCTCGCACCAAAAATGTTGAAGCCTCGAAAATTGCTGCAACAACATTGGGGGATAACCACCCGGTCCGGTGCTTAAAGAAACTCCTTTTCCGTTTGGAATAGTGGCTCCAACTGGTTAAATTAGGTCCAGTTACCTTTTCCCAAACTCTGATTACTTAAAATATAACTTTCATTCATTAACGAAGAAGAGATATCAGATCAGCTCTCTTGTTGATTAGGCAAGAGAGTTGATCCTTAAGCTGATCTGGGGCTCAGCCAAGCCACAAATAAGTTATGTCTTACAATTAACCTAAATGACTTTATATTATTGAATTACCGTTAATTGTTAATCCTAAATGACACTTACGATAATTTTATCCCTATGAAACTTGTTAGTTTAATACTATCTATTAATCCTAAAGTAACACACTGTTAATGCTACATTTATCGTTAAAGTCTTTATTAAGTGCTAAAGTATTCTTAATTATCTCATATGTCAAATCTAAGTGAATATTCTATGTGATTATGCAAATTAACTAACTATAATATATAAATAAATATACCCTATACTATAATATATTCCTACATATTACTAATATAATTCTAATAATAATTCTAGTTTATTATAATATATCTATGATAACCTATGAAACAAATGTTAACTAAATAATATTATTATTATTCCAAGTAAACAATTAATAAAATCAGATCTAATTAAATATATTACCTAAGTAAAATTAAAATTATTCTAATTCTTTTAGGTTATTATTATTTATTGAAAGTTAATGTTAGAAAACTAATTAATAACTAGTATGCTAAAGTTAACTCTAAAAAAATAAAAGAAAAGTAATTCTAATGTTATGTGTTATTGATTAAAACAAATAAATTAATATATAGGATATTACATTAGTTCTAATGATTGTTTTCTTAGTATTTTGAATAATGATTAAAATCAATCATAGAAGTTTGACTACTAATGACTGGATTGTGCCACTGAAAATCAAGATGTTTGCTTTTAACCAAAGAGGACTTTTATGTTGAGATCATTTACAAATACAAAATTAATCTAAAACGAAAATCCTATCTCGGCCTAAGATGGGATAGCCCTCTCTTAATCCGAGAGAAAATTAAATAAAATTAGGGGAAAGACAGGTTTATGATTGAATT